>JALPQD010000101.1:6552199-6587873 GCA_023101885.1 Typhlomys cinereus
AGATCCTGAGTTTAGATCCCAGGTCCCATGCAAATCCTTTCTCCGTGTTTTCCCCTTCCCTGGGAAGGATCCCACCCACTGAGGGCTGGGTCCCTTCACATCATTTAGATTCTCTTCCACAGGCATGTCCATTGGCCTGTCTTAACTAAGGAATTCTTGATTGAGTAAGCCTAAACTGTCAAGTTGACATCCACTCATAATTTCCATATGTCATGAATGTATGAATTAAATGTGTAAAAGGATGTAGTAGTAAGTGAAAGGTCAGGTAGCAAAGTCTGAAGCCTGGAAGAAGGTCTTGATCGGACTGTGCAACAAGGGGCAACTCACAGAACAAGTACGTGGGAACCATAAGGTTTCCACCTGCTGCAGGAGTGCTGGGCAGGCAGCGCAGTGAGTAGAGCGCTTGTCTCCCATGCACAGGGCCTGTGTTCAGTCCCCAGCACTCCATGGCCTGGGACTGTACACCTGCAGCCCAGCACTGAGTAAATGGAGGCGGGAGGATCAGGTGTTCAATGGCATTCTGGGAGAGAACTGCAAAGGTAGATTTGATTTATAACCATTTCCTTTTTCTCTTTAGAATTGGTTTCAGAATAAGAGAGCGAGACTATCGCTGAGCATCAGAAGGAGACTGAAGTCAATCAGGCGACAGCTTGAGTCTCCAAGTCGTCAGTCCCTCGGCCATCAGCACAGGCATTGTGCCAAGACACTACCTCCCAGCACCACCACTCAGCCTCCCCCTTCTGCCCAGGCAGCTGTGCTGGATGGGGCTGGCTACTCCTCTACGGACACACAGGAGGCTTCCTGGGATCAAGGTGGCTCACGGGACTCTGTGTTCCAAGACTTCACAAAGAGTCCAAGTTATGCCTTCCAGGGTCAAGGGGACATCCAGGACAGCTCTTCCAATTCCAGATCGCGCTTCTTTATCCCTCCTGCCCCATGTGTGCAGTGGGGTGACAGGGGCAGGCCTGAGCCATGGCAAAGCCAGCAGGACACGCCCTGTTACTATGGGCCCCGTGTGCAGGAGGAGAGGCAGCAGCAGTGTGAGCAAGGGCAGCAGCTGAATGTCTGGCGATTTCCAGCACCTGAGGCTCAGAGTTACCAAGAGGGTCCTCTGTTCCCGGATCAGCAACAAATGCAGCCGCACTGGGATGAAATGCCCTTTGTCCTCAGATACAGCCTGAACCTCTGCATGTGACTGTGGGTTCTGCACAGATTCCTCATGGACAAGACATGCAACCAAAATCTTCCTTCGACCTGGACGATGGAACCTGGCTAGCAGGAGAAGATCTGGGCTGGGACTCAGCCTGCATTGTGCAGGCTGCACCGTTTTGGACTCACTTTTGATGCTTCCAACCTGGCTTCAGAGTTCATCCTTGGAGCAGATTTGAGCATACAGACAGCGATTGTTAGTACACACCGAAGCCCGCCCAGGCATCCTCAGTGCTGGAGTGGGTCTGTGAAGCCAGGAGCCAGGCTTGATTGACTTGCCTGCAGTTAAGTTACTGAAGCTGACTTGGACTTCCTGGAAGAGAGTTGGACGTGGGATTTCAGCAAGAGGGTTAGGAGAAAGAGGCGCTCAGAAGGAAAGGGAGAAGCCATGTGGGTGTGGACCTCACCTGGGAGACTCTTGTCATTTCCTCCCTTTGTGACTGTCGCCCTCTCCTGGGGAGTTTCTTTCATTTCTTCTTAATAAACTTACATACTTTACTAATTTTGGTGCGTATTGAAATTCTTTCTAGTACCTTTACTTCAGTGGAGGTCCCCGAGTTACATATCTCCTAATGCTACAGGTGGCACTGGGCTGGGTCTCTCTGCTGTTATTGACAATACTATTCAGATCAACACTTACAAAAATTTCTTGCACTTTTGAAAGCTAGCTCATTGGTTTAATGGCCACCAAAATTCACCCTCAAGTTGCTTGTGAAAAACATTTCTGGCTTCAAGAAGACTGATTGTTCCCTATAATACACACTGTAATCACAATGGATTAAAAATAAGAGGGAAGGGAAGGAGGACCTCAACAGGAAAGAGATAGGGGATCACGTTTCAGTAGAGAAAATAGGCCACAGTCACTTCTTGCATGGAAGTTGTAAGACACCTCGCTTTCCTTCCTGGTCACTTTACACTGAACAGGTTCAAACCAATCAGGGAAGATATAGGAACTGACAGATAGACAGTAACCATCCAGCAAATGTGACACTGAACCCCCCTGCTGTGTCCTTCTCCAGTTCTTCCATCTACCTGTGAGTCTCCTCTTACATTAAGATCTTCCTTGAAAGAATCTTTTATCTTTGGTTAGGAGGCGACCTTCGATACCAATTGGGGTGCAGCCAAGGGCAGGGCAGGAAAAACAAAACTGAAAACAAGAATAAACCATAATTCTGAACACCAAAGTTTCTACGTTATTCACCTGGAACCAGAGCATGCAAATCTCTCACCATCCTAAAGCTCAGGGAAGTTTCCAGAAGCGGGGATGGAAAGACACAGGTTAGGCTGCAGCGGCCAGGATTGGACTTTGCCTGAGCTGCACACGGCTGACATGTCAATGGCCCCCCAAAGTCTATCATGGATCACAGGGGAGAAGGCTCCAGGCAGTAGGATACTTAGAGGCAGGGGATTAAACAGTCATAATAGAGTTTCCTTACCAAAGGAGAACCCTAAGGAGACTCGGGGTTATGCTACTGAGTTCTGAACCCTCACTAGGGTGGAGGACTCAGAGGGAGGTATAAGAGTCACATGAAAGTATGCTCCAGGGGATGGGAGGAAGGAAGGGGGAGGCACTTGCAGAGGGGGAGGGAAGGACAGGGTGTGAAAGACGTGGGGGGAGGGGATGGGAGAGAGTGCAATGGGGGATGACTAAGGAGGAGAGGAGAAAAAAAAACAGATTGTACTCTATCACAAGTTACACATTGGAACACATAATATTATTCATTACAAAATATACAGCAGTAATCAGCCCAACATATTATTTGGGAGTAGCTTATTATAAACAAATTGCATATTGTTCCACGGATAAAGCACCGCAGCCATCTAAAAAGTGTCTGCATGTATAGGGTCACCCTTCTCCCTGTCTTCTTTTTTTATGTCTTATCTTTACATTTTAAATGTTCTCAGTGCAGGATCCATGATCTCCATTGAGATTGTGTCACTGAGAAGTTGTGTGTGTCCCAAATTCTGAAAACAACCTAGAATGACAACAACAACAATCCCAGTGAGAAGGTCGAGGATGCCGAAACCATCACAGAGCCTGGGATCTCAACTGGCCTGAGGCTACTGGCAATATTGTCTTTCTAATGATGCTGACTTTCATCATGTGGCCATGTTATACCTCCCTTTTGGTCAGGGCATTTTCTCTCAGTTCCCCTGATGCCCAAGGGGGTGTGAGGTGACGAGGGTAGGTTCATCTGGCAACGGACCTACGCCAGACATTCCCCTCGACCAGTTCAAGGCAGGACGCATCTCTGAAAGCACGGGTTCCAGAGGCTGCCTCTGCACAGCGCAGGGCTGCCTGGTAGGGTCGACCACACAAGATGGGAGATATGTTTAAAGAGCAAGGGCTTCATGGATGACATTGTTAGGCACAGCTGTCAAACTGACAGTTGAGGATTTGAGCTCTGGGAATATTTGTGGAGAATTCGTGGTTAGGTTAGGCCCAGAGCAAACCTGCAGGAGATTGTCTAGCTGATGGGAAAGCCCAGCTAATGGTGGGTGGGACTAGGCCTTGAACACATGAATAAACTATTGAAAGCCTGTTGAGGAAGAGGCATCCTTGTGTACACTTGGCCAGACATGCTGGTCTGGCAAGTAAGGATCATCCCTCTCTCAGCCATTATGTAGACATGGTGTGACCAGTTCCCTCAGCCCTGGTATTGGTGCATGCTCTACTGTCAAGCTGGACTGTGAACTGTTCAGACAATCATAACAGACGATAAACTTCTCTTTTCCTTAAGCCTTTTGATGGTCACTTATCAGCAACCATGCAGCGAACTGTAACAGGCAAGGAGCTGAAAAAGAACTCAAGGACTCCAGATGTGGACTGCCATGAGGAGAAGGGGCCCAGAAAGCAATTTCTTTCTTTTTTTTTTTTTTTACTTTTTTTCTGCTCATACAAACATAATAGGAACCCCTGTCCCCTTCCTCCCTCCACCCCTCCCTGCATCTCCCTGTTCCCTCCTCGTTTTTTCCCTTCCTTTCCCCCCTCCCTCCCTTCCTCCCAGTGCCCCCTCCCCCCATCTCTGAAGCATCCTTTAATGAGTATATCAAACTTTCCTTTGGGTCCTCCTCCCAGAAAGCAATTTCTAAGGCCCTTGTTCACCATTACCATAAGTACTACTGGAAAGAAAAGGAAATTCTAATTCCTTAGCCCCGTGAAGGATTGTTGCCCTCAGGGACAGAGGGTATTAAACTCTGCTTGGTAAGCACTTAGTCGAGAGGAGGCACAGAAGGCAATCTTGGTGCCCAGGAGCTTTGTTCTTGCTGTATCCAAATCGAGACTCCGACTCAGGTCACCCAGTTTGCAGGTTGAGACCTCACAAGCGCGCACATACACATGCAAATGCAAATGCGCACAGTTGAATGAAAAAGAAAAGGCACCAAGTGAAGTCGGGGAGTTTCAAAAGAGGTAGAACCCCGACTTGGGACCAGGTCCAAAATTGCTAGGGGGCGGGGCTGGAGAGGTGGCTCAGGGGTTAAGCCTCTGCCTTGCAGGCGGAAGGTCCTGAGTTCGGATCCTAGACCCCACCTAGAGACGCCAGGCAGAAACGGGGGCGGCCTGCGCTTCTGGTCCTGGTAGGGCGGAGCCTGTGAATCCCGGGGCAGAGTAAACAAGGAGGTGGAGGCGGTCCGTGGTGGTTCCTGAGGTCCTCCGTGGTTCTACATACACACACGCGCGCGCACACACACAATTGAATAAAATAATAATAATAAATTTTTAAAAAATTGCGAGGGAGGTTAAGTACGTTTTCAGCTGCTTGACCTCAGTTTTCTCATCTGGTAAATGGGAACTTGCCCGACTTCAATGGGTTGTAAGGACTGAATGGGCCCATGCAGGCGACATGGCCTGGCACAAGCACCTCTTACTGTTCTCCCGTCGCTCCTCTAGCAGGTGACGCATCTCGCGCTCTGCAGAATCGGCCTGGCCAGGAAGCCGGCTGGAACCCAGCGTCAAGCCCCAAGTTCCATGGGGGCAAGACCGGCCATCGGTCAGCCTCTAGCGCAATCGCGGGGTCAGGGGGTGTCTGCCTCCCGCCGCAGCAAACAGTGAATTGGGAACACGGTCTGGAATGCGCCTTAGCCTACCTAGTTCCTGAGTCACCCTCCAAGGTCGCGGTTTCCTGGATCCCTGCTCCACCTGCCCAGGGAGAAGCCCCCAAGCCATCAGACCTGCTGCTGTGGACCCCGCTGGGTCCCTTGCTAGTATTCTGGCCCACGTGGGGGCGGGACGCTCACAGGGAAGCAGCTCTCCCCACAGCCCTCCCCCACCGGACTCAGGCCACACCCCCTGAAGGCGACCTCAGGACTCCAAGATCTGATCAATCCCCAGGGCCAGGCTACTGAAGACACGCCCATTCCCGAGCCTAGGCCTGGCTGAGGCGGGGGTGGCTCCAGGGTCTTCCACCTCGGTGCCCAGAGGGTGCAATGTGTGCCCGCCTACAAGGCGGGTGTGCACCCTGGCATTCACCTTACGCTTTTCTGCCCAGCATGGTGCAGACTTGGTCATGGTTCAGTGGGATGTGAAAGACGTTAAACCACGACCTTACTGCCCAACACTAGAGCCTAACTCCATTTTCGAAGACTGAGCACTTGACAGAGTTGTTGACTTCAGCAGCAGACCGCCTTCCCTTTCCACACAAAATCTATTCCAGCCTAAGTCATAACAGGCCATTCTGTTTCAGGAGATGCGACAATGGGCAAAAACCTCCAAGTATGATAATCGCATCAGCTCTATTCATGACTAAGTTCTATGATCAGAGGTTTGGGAAGAAAGAACAGAGAGATCTAGGGAGGTTTAGGGAGCTAGCTAGAAGTGACCCAACACAAACTCGTGGCTACCAGGGACTGGGTGGAGGAAGCATGGGAGTGACTGCCTAATGGCCTACAAGGTGGGGAAAATATTTTGAAACAAGAGGTAGCGGGAGGCAACATCGAAAATGTCCTAAAACCCAGCAAACTGCTCATTTCAGAATGTTCCATGAATTTCACCGAGATTTTAAAGGTTCACTAAGTGAAACGGGTAACAGAGATATGGGATTTAAAGTTGTTAATTGTGACAAATGTATCAATGTCACAATATGATCACACTGAAAGGACCATGAGTGAAAGGTATATGTAACTTTTGTAACTCTGTAACTTTTCTAGAACTCTAAAATTGTCCTGACTTTTCAAGTTTTTTAAAGCAACAAAGCGAAAACCAAAAGCCAAGCCCAAAGGCTGCTGGAACATGATCTCAGTATTCATAAATGAGAGTAACAGCCTAATTTTCTCTTTGAAGGGCTTCAACTTCCCACTGGTAAAAATAGGGGGCTAGTGCTTAAAAGTAGTTGAAATGGTGTAATAGGCAGGTTCTCTAGAGATGCAGAATCCACATAATGTATATATATGTATGTGACATATACATACATACACAGATATATATATATATATATATATATATATATATACACACACACACACAAACAAAAGAATATATTGAGTTGACTTGCAGATATGGCCCAGGTAGTTCCCCTGGCTGGGGAAAATGGGAGAGGGGTCTTCGCTCACTATGACAAGGGCGCTTGTAGTGAATTGTCAAGTCCTCTACCAACCATGGGTCATAGGAACTGAGGAGCTAGCTTAGAGTTACAGTGCTGGTCCTCATGCACCACGAGGCCCTGGGTTCTGAACCCGTCTGGGGCACTACCCCGGCACTGGAAGTGGAGGAGTAGAGGCAGGAGGAGGATCAGAAGTTCAAGGTTGGGCTGGAGAGATGGCTCAGGAGTTAAGACTTGAACCCACAAGCAGAAGATCCTGAGTTTAGATCCCAGGTCCCATGCAAATAAATGCCAGGAGGAAATGCCTGTACTTCCAGCCCTGGTGGGTGGAGCCTAGGAAATCTCAGAGGGATACAAAAAGGCGGCAGAAGCAATCCAGGATGATTCCTGAAGTCACCCTTGGTCTTGCACAGGGACACACGGTGCCCTCTGACACACACACACACACACACACACACACACACACACACACATAAAATAAATAAATAAAATTTTTAAAAGTTCAAGTTCATAGGCTGTGGAGGTAGCTCAGTGGTAAAGTCTTTGCTTGGCAAAATCTTATGTAAAAATACTGGCCAGACATGGAGGTGGCCTGTATTTCTGGCACTGGAAAGCAGAAACTAGAAAACCCCAGAACAAAGCCCTAAGGAGGTAGAACATAAATCCAGAATGATTTCCATTCCTAAGGATGTTACCCTTACTTAGACCTCTAGAGCCCCCCGCCCCCATTCTCCTGCATGTCCTTCAAAGTCATCCTCAGCTACATAGTGTACATAGACCTCATCTCAAAAAAGTAGGGATTGTGGTGTCAGCAAGATAAGTCAGCAGATTCTCAAACTTGCTCTCAAGCTGGAGACCTGCATTCAGTTCCTGCAAGCCCATGTGGTGGAAGGAGAGAAGTACTTTCCAAAACTGGTCCTCTGACCTCTACCTCTGTGCCATGACATGCATGTACGCGTGTGCCTCTCTCTCTCTCTGTCTGTCTCTCTCTCTCATTGCCTCTCTCCTTCTCTCTCTGTCCCTCCAATAAAGAAATAAAATATTTAAAAACAAGTGACAAAAACTAGGATCGAGAGCCACGGTGTAACATACCCAGTTAGAGAGCTCAGCTGTGGTATCAGGGACCTGCCATGTTTGCAGCAGAATCTGAGCCTCAGGGTCCCACAGACCCAGTGCTTTGGGTTCCCACCCAAAACCTCTGAGCCGCAGAGCCTGTGCTCTGAGAACCACTCTTGTTAAAGACCCAGACTCCAATGCCTGCAGCCAAATAAGCAGTGACCCCATCCCCACTCCCAGGCAAGGAGAAATGTCCAGGTCTCTGCTCCTGAGGTCTGCGAATCTGGAAGAAGAGAACTGAATTCTGAAAGTTGTCTTCTGTTTCACCAGCGCCCCATGACATGCATCCTCTCTCTCTCTCTCTCTCTCTCTCTCTCTCTCTCTCTCAATGGAATAGATAAATAAATAAATAAAATATTCTTAGAAAGCGAAGCTGAGGGCTGGAGAGATTCGTCCATGGAATAATGTCCAGCAGCCATCTAAGAAGAGTCTGTGTGTAAAAGATAACCTTTATCTACTTTAAAAAAAACAAACTATTTTCCGTGTGTGTGTGTGTGTGTGTGTGTGTGTGTGTGTGTGTGTGTGTGTGTCAGAGGCTTGGGATTCAAGGTCAGCAGGTAGTTCAAGGTCACCTGTCTCAGTGCACCTGAAATCTCGGTGGGGCAAGACAATGCCAGCATGACAAGGAGAGTGTGGAGATTAAATAAGCAAATTTGTTTGTAATGGAAGATAACGGAACAGAAGGTAAGATCTGAAAAGTTAGGTCAGGCTTCCTTAGCAGGTATGGGCTGGTGGGATGAGAGTTGGGGGTAAGGGGGAGCCTTGTCTTGAGATGATCTGGGATTGGGGGATTCTCTAGGGTGTGTAGGGTGGGTATAGGGTGTGTCTGGGGAGGGCAGGGTTAGTGCTGTACACAAACAAGTGATGCTGGGCCCCCTCTGTCACTCTGGCATCTCCCACACGAGAGGCAGGCGGCTCCCGCTCTGTCACTCTGGCATCTCCCACACAAGTGGCAGGAGGCTCCTCGACTAGAGAGTCAGCATGTCTTCCACAGGTGAGTGAGTTTGTTGCATGGAGACCAAAGGTGCTGCTTCCAGAGCTGGCTGTTTACCTCAGGCTCTGGCGGGTTGTCCAACTGCCCGTTCCTTTGAAAGTCCGGGTTGTTTGGCGTCACATGCTGCTTTCCCGATTTGCCCGTCATTTGACTCACTATTTTTATTTTCTACAGTTTTTTTTTTTCTGAAATAGGTTTGTAGGGTGGGTCAGCTCTTCTGAGGAATATTAATGCTCTTGGGGTCACCGTAGTTCTTTGCGGGGTAAGAATTTTTGCAGAGGTATAGGTAGACATCTAAAGATGACCTTTGGTTACATGAGATTTCATTCATCACTTGTGGAGGTCAGAGGACAACTTTCAGAAGTGGTTCTCTCTTTCCACCACATGGGCTTTCAGAGCCTCAACTCATCAATAATTTTATGATGAACATACAAAATCAGAGTTTTCTAAAATCTCAGTGGACTGGCAGTCCACAGATGATTGTTTCTAGAAGTTTGTAGTGGTCTTCAATGTGTCTACATCTGTTTCCACAATTTTCAGGCTCTTCAGGGGATGGAGATACATCCAATGCAGTAAGAGCCCCTCAGCACGGGAAAGGAAGATGCCGACCCCAACACAGGTTTACCAGGGAGGAAAAGCAGCTGCTGGAGCAGTCCTTCGAGGAGAACGCCTTCCCTGGATTCGACACCAGGAAGGCACTGGCCAACCAACTCCATTGCCCCCTGTATTCCATTGAGGTAAGTCATGGAGCTAAAGCTGGTCACGAGATGTCCTTTTGTAGTCCCGTGAGAGCCACTCTGCATCGGGAAAGGTTACCTGGCAGCTCCTCCCATGGCCTGTGTTAACTTCCTGTCACTCTGCTCATGTCATTGTGGAGGAAAAAGAAGCTGTCGGGAGAAGTTGGGAATCAGAGACAAGTTAAGAAGCCTGTTTACTTCCCCGGGGTGGGTTTGCGGTGGCCTTATTCAGGGAGATCTCTGTGGCATTATGCACAAGGGGAAAGACTTGGAGTTTTTACCAGGTTCCTTTGAGGGTTTGAGTGATGAGGAGTACACTAGGAAAAGGAGAAGGGAGGATTGGCACCAGCAAGGAGACAGGAGGACTTCACTCAAAGAGTTTGACTTGAGAAATGCAGACTGGAGATGTCCTGGATTAAGGCAGAGAAGCTTGGGAGAGGAGCTCCTTGCCAGAGGCTGAGGGAATTACACTGCAGACATGTCTTAGATCCTCAGCAAGACTCCACTTCTCTGGTACCAAAACTTGTCTCTTATAGCCAGAAACTGTAGAAGAATAAAGGGGCATTTTCCCCCTGCTTTCATGTTCTGATTACAATCTGTTCAAATGTCAGGAAGTGTTCATGCCAGCATCAGGAGTTCAAGGACCTGGGCACACCATGCCCACATGAATTGCTGAGAGATGGGCAGAGTTTCTAACTTGCCAGGGATCCAAAGTCAGCCAATCCTTTCTCCGTGTTTTCCCCTTCCCTGGGAAGGATCCCACCCACTGAGGGCTGGGTCCCTTCACATCATTTAGATTCTCTTCCACAGGCATGTCCATTGGCCTGTCTTAACTAAGGAATTCTTGATTGAGTAAGCCTAAACTGTCAAGTTGACATCCACTCATAATTTCCATATGTCATGAATGTATGAATTAAATGTGTAAAAGGATGTAGTAAGTGAAAGGTCAGGTAGCAAAGTCTGAAGCCTGGAAGAAGGTCTTGATCGGACTGTGCAACAAGGGGCAACTCACAGAACAAGTACGTGGGAACCATAAGGTTTCCACCTGCTGCAGGAGTGCTGGGCAGGCAGCGCAGTGAGTAGAGCGCTTGTCTCCCATGCACAGGGCCTGTGTTCAGTCCCCAGCACTCCATGGCCTGGGACTGTACACCTGCAGCCCAGCACTGAGTAAATGGAGGCGGGAGGATCAGGTGTTCAATGGCATTCTGGGAGAGAACTGCAAAGGTAGATTTGATTTATAACCATTTCCTTTTTCTCTTTAGAATTGGTTTCAGAATAAGAGAGCGAGACTATCGCTGAGCATCAGAAGGAGACTGAAGTCAATCAGGCGACAGCTTGAGTCTCCAAGTCGTCAGTCCCTCGGCCATCAGCACAGGCATTGTGCCAAGACACTACCTCCCAGCACCACCACTCAGCCTCCCCCTTCTGCCCAGGCAGCTGTGCTGGATGGGGCTGGCTACTCCTCTACGGACACACAGGAGGCTTCCTGGGATCAAGGTGGCTCACGGGACTCTGTGTTCCAAGACTTCACAAAGAGTCCAAGTTATGCCTTCCAGGGTCAAGGGGACATCCAGGACAGCTCTTCCAATTCCAGATCGCGCTTCTTTATCCCTCCTGCCCCATGTGTGCAGTGGGGTGACAGGGGCAGGCCTGAGCCATGGCAAAGCCAGCAGGACACGCCCTGTTACTATGGGCCCCGTGTGCAGGAGGAGAGGCAGCAGCAGTGTGAGCAAGGGCAGCAGCTGAATGTCTGGCGATTTCCAGCACCTGAGGCTCAGAGTTACCAAGAGGGTCCTCTGTTCCCGGATCAGCAACAAATGCAGCCGCACTGGGATGAAATGCCCTTTGTCCTCAGATACAGCCTGAACCTCTGCATGTGACTGTGGGTTCTGCACAGATTCCTCATGGACAAGACATGCAACCAAAATCTTCCTTCGACCTGGACGATGGAACCTGGCTAGCAGGAGAAGATCTGGGCTGGGACTCAGCCTGCATTGTGCAGGCTGCACCGTTTTGGACTCACTTTTGATGCTTCCAACCTGGCTTCAGAGTTCATCCTTGGAGCAGATTTGAGCATACAGACAGCGATTGTTAGTACACACCGAAGCCCGCCCAGGCATCCTCAGTGCTGGAGTGGGTCTGTGAAGCCAGGAGCCAGGCTTGATTGACTTGCCTGCAGTTAAGTTACTGAAGCTGACTTGGACTTCCTGGAAGAGAGTTGGACGTGGGATTTCAGCAAGAGGGTTAGGAGAAAGAGGCGCTCAGAAGGAAAGGGAGAAGCCATGTGGGTGTGGACCTCACCTGGGAGACTCTTGTCATTTCCTCCCTTTGTGACTGTCGCCCTCTCCTGGGGAGTTTCTTTCATTTCTTCTTAATAAACTTACATACTTTACTAATTTTGGTGCGTATTGAAATTCTTTCTAGTACCTTTACTTCAGTGGAGGTCCCCGAGTTACATATCTCCTAATGCTACAGGTGGCACTGGGCTGGGTCTCTCTGCTGTTATTGACAATACTATTCAGATCAACACTTACAAAAATTTCTTGCACTTTTGAAAGCTAGCTCATTGGTTTAATGGCCACCAAAATTCACCCTCAAGTTGCTTGTGAAAAACATTTCTGGCTTCAAGAAGACTGATTGTTCCCTATAATACACACTGTAATCACAATGGATTAAAAATAAGAGGGAAGGGAAGGAGGACCTCAACAGGAAAGAGATAGGGGATCACGTTTCAGTAGAGAAAATAGGCCACAGTCACTTCTTGCATGGAAGTTGTAAGACACCTGGTGCAGTTCCCTCTCACTTTCCTTCCTGGTCACTTTACACTGAACAGGTTCAAACCAATCAGGGAAGATATAGGAACTGACAGATAGACAGTAACCATCCAGCAAATGTGACACTGAACCCCCCTGCTGTGTCCTTCTCCAGTTCTTCCATCTACCTGTGAGTCTCCTCTTACATTAAGATCTTCCTTGAAAGAATCTTTTATCTTTGGTTAGGAGGCGACCTTCGATACCAATTGGGGTGCAGCCAAGGGCAGGGCAGGAAAAACAAAACTGAAAACAAGAATAAACCATAATTCTGAACACCAAAGTTTCTACGTTATTCACCTGGAACCAGAGCATGCAAATCTCTCACCATCCTAAAGCTCAGGGAAGTTTCCAGAAGCGGGGATGGAAAGACACAGGTTAGGCTGCAGCGGCCAGGATTGGACTTTGCCTGAGCTGCACACGGCTGACATGTCAATGGCCCCCCAAAGTCTATCATGGATCACAGGGGAGAAGGCTCCAGGCAGTAGGATACTTAGAGGCAGGGGATTAAACAGTCATAATAGAGTTTCCTTACCAAAGGAGAACCCTAAGGAGACTCGGGGTTATGCTACTGAGTTCTGAACCCTCACTAGGGTGGAGGACTCAGAGGGAGGTATAAGAGTCACATGAAAGTATGCTCCAGGGGATGGGAGGAAGGAAGGGGGAGGCACTTGCAGAGGGGGAGGGAAGGACAGGGTGTGAAAGACGTGGGGGGAGGGGATGGGAGAGAGTGCAATGGGGGATGACTAAGGAGGAGAGGAGAAAAAAAAACAGATTGTACTCTATCACAAGTTACACATTGGAACACATAATATTATTCATTACAAAATATACAGCAGTAATCAGCCCAACATATTATTTGGGAGTAGCTTATTATAAACAAATTGCATATTGTTCCACGGATAAAGCCCCGCAGCCATCTAAAAAGTGTCTGCATGTATAGGGTCACCCTTCTCCCTGTCTTCTTTTTTTATGTCTTATCTTTACATTTTAAATGTTCTCAGTGCAGGATCCATGATCTCCATTGAGATTGTGTCACTGAGAAGTTGTGTGTGTCCCAAATTCTGAAAACAACCTAGAATGACAACAACAACAATCCCAGTGAGAAGGTCGAGGATGCCGAAACCATCACAGAGCCTGGGATCTCAACTGGCCTGAGGCTACTGGCAATATTGTCTTTCTAATGATGCTGACTTTCATCATGTGGCCATGTTATACCTCCCTTTTGGTCAGGGCATTTTCTCTCAGTTCCCCTGATGCCCAAGGGGGTGTGAGGTGACGAGGGTAGGTTCATCTGGCAACGGACCTACGCCAGACATTCCCCTCGACCAGTTCAAGGCAGGACGCATCTCTGAAAGCACGGGTTCCAGAGGCTGCCTCTGCACAGCGCAGGGCTGCCTGGTAGGGTCGACCACACAAGATGGGAGATATGTTTAAAGAGCAAGGGCTTCATGGATGACATTGTTAGGCACAGCTGTCAAACTGACAGTTGAGGATTTGAGCTCTGGGAATATTTGTGGAGAATTCGTGGTTAGGTTAGGCCCAGAGCAAACCTGCAGGAGATTGTCTAGCTGATGGGAAAGCCCAGCTAATGGTGGGTGGGACTAGGCCTTGAACACATGAATAAACTATTGAAAGCCTGTTGAGGAAGAGGCATCCTTGTGTACACTTGGCCAGACATGCTGGTCTGGCAAGTAAGGATCATCCCTCTCTCAGCCATTATGTAGACATGGTGTGACCAGTTCCCTCAGCCCTGGTATTGGTGCATGCTCTACTGTCAAGCTGGACTGTGAACTGTTCAGACAATCATAACAGACAATAAACTTCTCTTTTCCTTAAGCCTTTTGATGGTCACTTATCAGCAACCATGCAGCGAACTGTAACAGGCAAGGAGCTGAAAAAGAACTCAAGGACTCCAGATGTGGACTGCCATGAGGAGAAGGGGCCCAGAAAGCAATTTCTTTTTTTTTTTTTTTTTTACTTTTTTCTGCTCATACAAACATAATAGGAACCCCTGTCCCCTTCCTCCCTCCACCCCTCCCTGCATCTCCCTGTTCCCTCCTCGTTTTTTCCCTTCCTTTCCCCCCTCCCTCCCTTCCTCCCAGTGCCCCCTCCCCCCATCTCTGAAGCATCCTTTAATGAGTATATCAAACTTTCCTTTGGGTCCTCCTCCCAGAAAGCAATTTCTAAGGCCCTTGTTCACCATTACCATAAGTACTACTGGAAAGAAAAGGAAATTCTAATTCCTTAGCCCCGTGAAGGATTGTTGCCCTCAGGGACAGAGGGTATTAAACTCTGCTTGGTAAGCACTTAGTCGAGAGGAGGCACAGAAGGCAATCTTGGTGCCCAGGAGCTTTGTTCTTGCTGTATCCAAATCGAGACTCCGACTCAGGTCACCCAGTTTGCAGGTTGAGACCTCACAAGCGCGCACATACACATGCAAATGCAAATGCGCACAGTTGAATGAAAAAGAAAAGGCACCAAGTGAAGTCGGGGAGTTTCAAAAGAGGTAGAACCCCGACTTGGGACCAGGTCCAAAATTGCTAGGGGGCGGGGCTGGAGAGGTGGCTCAGGGGTTAAGCCTCTGCCTTGCAGGCGGAAGGTCCTGAGTTGGGATCCTAGACCCCACCTAGAGACGCCAGGCAGAAACGGGGGCGGCCTGCGCTTCTGGTCCTGGTAGGGCGGAGCCTGTGAATCCCGGGGCAGAGTAAACAAGGAGGTGGAGGCGGTCCGTGGTGGTTCCTGAGGTCCTCCGTGGTTCTACATACACACACGCGCGCGCACACACACAATTGAATAAAATAATAATAATAAATTTTAAAAAATTGCGAGGGAGGTTAAGTACGTTTTCAGCTGCTTGACCTCAGTTTTCTCATCTGGTAAATGGGAACTTGCCCGACTTCAATGGGTTGTAAGGACTGAATGGGCCCATGCAGGCGACATGGCCTGGCACAAGCACCTCTTACTGTTTTCCCGTCGCTCCTCTAGCAGGTGACGCATCTCGCGCTCTGCAGAATCGGCCTGGCCAGGAAGCCGGCTGGAACCCAGCGTCAAGCCCCAAGTTCCATGGGGGCAAGACCGGCCATCGGTCAGCCTCTAGCGCAATCCGCGGGTCAGGGGGTGTCTGCCTCCCGCCGCAGCAAACAGTGAATTGGGAACACGGTCTGGAATGCGCCTTAGCCTACCTAGTTCCTGAGTCACCCTCCAAGGTCGCGGTTTCCTGGATCCCTGCTCCACCTGCCCAGGGAGAAGCCCCCAAGCCATCAGACCTGCTGCTGTGGACCCCGCTGGGTCCCTTGCTAGTATTCTGGCCCACGTGGGGGCGGGACGCTCACAGGGAAGCAGCTCTCCCCACAGCCCTCCCCCACCGGACTCAGGCCACACCCCCTGAAGGCGACCTCAGGACTCCAAGATCTGATCAATCCCCAGGGCCAGGCTACTGAAGACACGCCCATTCCCCAGCCTAGGCCTGGCTGAGGCGGGGGTGGCTCCAGGGTCTTCCACCTCGGTGCCCAGAGGGTGCAATGTGTGCCCGCCTACAAGGCGGGTGTGCACCCTGGCATTCACCTTACGCTTTTCTGCCCAGCATGGTGCAGACTTGGTCATGGTTCAGTGGGATGTGAAAGACGTTAAACCACGACCTTACTGCCCAACACTAGAGCCTAACTCCATTTTCGAAGACTGAGCACTTGACAGAGTTGTTGACTTCAGCAGCAGACCGCCTTCCCTTTCCACACAAAATCTATTCCAGCCTAAGTAATAACAGGCCATTCTGTTTCAGGAGATGCGACAATGGGCAAAAACCTCCAAGTATGATAATCGCATCAGCTCTATTCATGACTAAGTTCTATGATCAGAGGTTTGGGAAGAAAGAACAGAGAGATCTAGGGAGGTTTAGGGAGCTAGCTAGAAGTGACCCAACACAAACTCGTGGCTACCAGGGACTGGGTGGAGGAAGCATGGGAGTGACTGCCTAATGGCCTACAAGGTGGGGAAAATATTTTGAAACAAGAGGTAGCGGGAGGCAACATCGAAAATGTCCTAAAACCCAGCAAACTGCTCATTTCAGAATGTTCCATGAATTTCACCGAGATTTTAAAGGTTCACTAAGTGAAACGGGTAACAGAGATATGGGATTTAAAGTTGTTAATTGTGACAAATGTATCAATGTCACAATATGATCACACTGAAAGGACCATGAGTGAAAGGTATATGTAACTTTTGTAACTCTGTAACTTTTCTAGAACTCTAAAATTGTCCTGACTTTTCAAGTTTTTTAAAGCAACAAAGCGAAAACCAAAAGCCAAGCCCAAAGGCTGCTGGAACATGATCTCAGTATTCATAAATGAGAGTAACAGCCTAATTTTCTCTTTGAAGGGCTTCAACTTCCCACTGGTAAAAATAGGGGGCTAGTGCTTAAAAGTAGTTGAAATGGTGTAATAGGCAGGTTCTCTAGAGATGCAGAATCCACATAATGTATATATATGTATGTGACATATACATACATACACAGATATATATATATATATATATATATATATATATACACACACACACACAAACAAAAGAATATATTGAGTTGACTTGCAGATATGGCCCAGGTAGTTCCCCTGGCTGGGGAAAATGGGAGAGGGGTCTTTGCTCACTATGACAAGGGCGCTTGTAGTGAATTGTCAAGTCCTCTACCAACCATGGGTCATAGGAACTGAGGAGCTAGCTTAGAGTTACAGTGCTGGTCCTCATGCACCACGAGGCCCTGGGTTCTGAACCCGTCTGGGGCACTACCCCGGCACTGGAAGTGGAGGAGTAGAGGCAGGAGGAGGATCAGAAGTTCAAGGTTGGGCTGGAGAGATGGCTCAGGAGTTAAGACTTGAACCCACAAGCAGAAGATCCTGAGTTTAGATCCCAGGTCCCATGCAAATAAATGCCAGGAGGAAATGCCTGTACTTCCAGCCCTGGTGGGTGGAGCCTAGGAAATCTCAGAGGGATACAAAAAGGCGGCAGAAGCAATCCAGGATGATTCCTGAAGTCACCCTTGGTCTTGCACAGGGACACACGGTGCCCTCTGACACACACACACACACACACACACACACACACACACACACATAAAATAAATAAATAAAATTTTTAAAAGTTCAAGTTCATAGGCTGTGGAGGTAGCTCAGTGGTAAAGTCTTTGCTTGGCAAAATCTTATGTAAAAATACTGGCCAGACATGGAGGTGGCCTGTATTTCTGGCACTGGAAAGCAGAAACTAGAAAACCCCAGAACAAAGCCCTAAGGAGGTAGAACATAAATCCAGAATGATTTCCATTCCTAAGGATGTTACCCTTACTTAGACCTCTAGAGCCCCCCGCCCCCATTCTCCTGCATGTCCTTCAAAGTCATCCTCAGCTACATAGTGTACATAGACCTCATCTCAAAAAAGTAGGGATTGTGGTGTCAGCAAGATAAGTCAGCAGATTCTCAAACTTGCTCTCAAGCTGGAGACCTGCATTCAGTTCCTGCAAGCCCATGTGGTGGAAGGAGAGAAGTACTACTTTCCAAAACTGGTCCTCTGACCTCTACCTCTGTGCCATGACATGCATGTACGCGTGTGCCTCTCTCTCTCTGTCTGTCTCTCTCTCTCATTGCCTCTCTCCTTCTCTCTCTGTCCCTCCAATAAAGAAATAAAATATTTAAAAACAAGTGACAAAAACTAGGATCGAGAGCCACGGTGTAACATACCCAGTTAGAGAGCTCAGCTGTGGTATCAGGGACCTGCCATGTTTGCAGCAGAATCTGAGCCTCAGGGTCCCACAGACCCAGTGCTTTGGGTTCCCACCCAAAACCTCTGAGCCGCAGAGCCTGTGCTCTGAGAACCACTCTTGTTAAAGACCCAGACTCCAATGCCTGCAGCCAAATAAGCAGTGACCCCATCCCCACTCCCAGGCAAGGAGAAATGTCCAGGTCTCTGCTCCTGAGGTCTGCGAATCTGGAAGAAGAGAACTGAATTCTGAAAGTTGTCTTCTGTTTCACCAGCGCCCCATGACATGCATCCTCTCTCTCTCTCTCTCTCTCTCTCTCTCTCTCTCTCTCAATGGAATAGATAAATAAATAAATAAAATATTCTTAGAAAGCGAAGCTGAGGGCTGGAGAGATTCGTCCATGGAATAATGTCCAGCAGCCATCTAAGAAGAGTCTGTGTGTAAAAGATAACCTTTATCTACTTTAAAAAAAACAAACTATTTTCCGTGTGTGTGTGTGTGTGTGTGTGTGTGTGTGTGTGTGTGTGTGTCAGAGGCTTGGGATTCAAGGTCAGCAGGTAGTTCAAGGTCACCTGTCTCAGTGCACCTGAAATCTCGGTGGGGCAAGACAATGCCAGCATGACAAGGAGAGTGTGGAGATTAAATAAGCAAATTTGTTTGTAATGGAAGATAACGGAACAGAAGGTAAGATCTGAAAAGTTAGGTCAGGCTTCCTTAGCAGGTATGGGCTGGTGGGATGAGAGTTGGGGGTAAGGGGGAGCCTTGTCTTGAGATGATCTGGGATTGGGGGATTCTCTAGGGTGTGTAGGGTGGGTATAGGGTGTGTCTGGGGAGGGCAGGGTTAGTGCTGTACACAAACAAGTGATGCTGGGCCCCCTCTGTCACTCTGGCATCTCCCACACGAGAGGCAGGCGGCTCCCGCTCTGTCACTCTGGCATCTCCCACACAAGTGGCAGGAGGCTCCTCGACTAGAGAGTCAGCATGTCTTCCACAGGTGAGTGAGTTTGTTGCATGGAGACCAAAGGTGCTGCTTCCAGAGCTGGCTGTTTACCTCAGGCTCTGGCGGGTTGTCCAACTGCCCGTTCCTTTGAAAGTCCGGCTTGTTTGGCGTCACATGCTGCTTTCCCGATTTGCCCGTCATTTGACTCACTATTTTTATTTTCTACAGTTTTTTTTTTTTCTGAAATAGGTTTGTAGGGTGGGTCAGCTCTTCTGAGGAATATTAATGCTCTTGGGGTCACCGTAGTTCTTTGCGGGGTAAGAATTTTTGCAGAGGTATAGGTAGACATCTAAAGATGACCTTTGGTTACATGAGATTTCATTCATCACTTGTGGAGGTCAGAGGACAACTTTCAGAAGTGGTTCTCTCTTTCCACCACATGGGCTTTCAGAGCCTCAACTCATCAATAATTTTGTGATGAACATACAAAATCAGAGTTTTCTAAAATCTCAGTGGACTGGCAGTCCACAGATGATTGTTTCTAGAAGTTTGTAGTGGTCTTCAATGTGTCTACATCTGTTTCCACAATTTTCAGGCTCTTCAGGGGATGGAGATACATCCAATGCAGTAAGAGCCCCTCAGCACGGGAAAGGAAGATGCCGACCCCAACACAGGTTTACCAGGGAGGAAAAGCAGCTGCTGGAGCAGTCCTTCAAGGAGAACGCCTTCCCTGGATTCGACACCAGGAAGGCACTGGCCAACCAACTCCATTGCCCCCTGTATTCCATTGAGGTAAGTCATGGAGCTAAAGCTGGTCACGAGATGTCCTTTTGTAGTCCCGTGAGAGCCACTCTGCATCGGGAAAGGTTACCTGGCAGCTCCTCCCATGGCCTGTGTTAACTTCCTGTCACTCTGCTCATGTCATTGTGGAGGAAAAAGAAGCTGTCGGGAGAAGTTGGGAATCAGAGACAAGTTAAGAAGCCTGTTTACTTCCCCGGGGTGGGTTTGCGGTGGCCTTATTCAGGGAGATCTCTGTGGCATTATGCACAAGGGGAAAGACTTGGAGTTTTTACCAGGTTCCTTTGAGGGTTTGAGTGATGAGGAGTACACTAGGAAAAGGAGAAGGGAGGATTGGCACCAGCAAGGAGACAGGAGGACTTCACTCAAAGAGTTTGACTTGAGAAATGCAGACTGGAGATGTCCTGGATTAAGGCAGAGAAGCTTGGGAGAGGAGCTCCTTGCCAGAGGCTGAGGGAATTACACTGCAGACATGTCTTAGATCCTCAGCAAGACTCCACTTCTCTGGTACCAAAACTTGTCTCTTATAGCCAGAAACTGTAGAAGAATAAAGGGGCATTTTCCCCCTGCTTTCATGTTCTGATTACAATCTGTTCAAATGTCAGGAAGTGTTCATGCCAGCATCAGGAGTTCAAGGACCTGGGCACACCATGCCCACATGAATTGCTGAGAGATGGGCAGAGTTTCTAACTTGCCAGGGATCCAAAGTCAGCCAATCCTTTCTCCGTGTTTTCCCCTTCACTGGGAAGGAT
This sequence comes from Typhlomys cinereus, assembly GCA_023101885.1. NCBI lineage: Eukaryota > Metazoa > Chordata > Mammalia > Rodentia > Platacanthomyidae > Typhlomys > Typhlomys cinereus. The sequence goes on from JALPQD010000101.1 coordinate 6,572,845, forward strand.
CCCACCCACTGAGGGCTGGGTCCCTTCACATCATTTAGATTCTCTTCCACAGGCATGTCCATTGGCCTGTCTTAACTAAGGAATTCTTGATTGAGTAAGCCTAAACTGTCAAGTTGACATCCACTCATAATTTCCATATGTCATGAATGTATGAATTAAATGTGTAAAAGGATGTAGTAAGTGAAAGGTCAGGTAGCAAAGTCTGAAGCCTGGAAGAAGGTCTTGATCGGACTGTGCAACAAGGGGCAACTCACAGAACAAGTACGTGGGAACCATAAGGTTTCCACCTGCTGCAGGAGTGCTGGGCAGGCAGCGCAGTGAGTAGAGCGCTTGTCTCCCATGCACAGGGCCTGTGTTCAGTCCCCAGCACTCCATGGCCTGGGACTGTACACCTGCAGCCCAGCACTGAGTAAATGGAGGCGGGAGGATCAGGTGTTCAATGGCATTCTGGGAGAGAACTGCAAAGGTAGATTTGATTTATAACCATTTCCTTTTTCTCTTTAGAATTGGTTTCAGAATAAGAGAGCGAGACTATCGCTGAGCATCAGAAGGAGACTGAAGTCAATCAGGCGACAGCTTGAGTCTCAAAGTCGTCAGTCCCTCGGCCATCAGCACAGGCATTGTGCCAAGACACTACCTCCCAGCACCACCACTCAGCCTCCCCCTTCTGCCCAGGCAGCTGTGCTGGATGGGGCTGGCTACTCCTCTACGGACACACAGGAGGCTTCCTGGGATCAAGGTGGCTCACGGGACTCTGTGTTCCAAGACTTCACAAAGAGTCCAAGTTATGCCTTCCAGGGTCAAGGGGACATCCAGGACAGCTCTTCCAATTCCAGATCGCGCTTCTTTATCCCTCCTGCCCCATGTGTGCAGTGGGGTGACAGGGGCAGGCCTGAGCCATGGCAAAGCCAGCAGGACACGCCCTGTTACTATGGGCCCCGTGTGCAGGAGGAGAGGCAGCAGCAGTGTGAGCAAGGGCAGCAGCTGAATGTCTGGCGATTTCCAGCACCTGAGGCTCAGAGTTACCAAGAGGGTCCTCTGTTCCCGGATCAGCAACAAATGCAGCCGCACTGGGATGAAATGCCCTTTGTCCTCAGATACAGCCTGAACCTCTGCATGTGACTGTGGGTTCTGCACAGATTCCTCATGGACAAGACATGCAACCAAAATCTTCCTTCGACCTGGACTATGGAACCTGGCTAGCAGGAGAAGATCTGGGCTGGGACTCAGCCTGCATTGTGCAGGCTGCACCGTTTTGGACTCACTTTTGATGCTTCCAACCTGGCTTCAGAGTTTATCCTTGGAGCAGATTTGAGCATACAGACAGCGATTGTTAGTACACACCGAAGCCCGCCCAGGCATCCTCAGTGCTGGAGTGGGTCTGTGAAGCCAGGAGCCAGGCTTGATTGACTTGCCTGCAGTTAAGTTACTGAAGCTGACTTGGACTTCCTGGAAGAGAGTTGGACGTGGGATTTCAGCAAGAGGGTTAGGAGAAAGAGGCACTCAGAAGGAAAGGGAGAAGCCATGTGGGTGTGGACCTCTCCTGGGAGACTCTTGTTATTTCCTCCCTTTGTGACAGTCGCCCTCTCCTGGGGAGTTGTTTTCATTTCTGCTTAATAAACTTACATACTTTATTAATTTTGGTGCATATTGAAATTCTTTCTAGTTGCTTTACTTCAGTGGAGGTCACCACTTCAGATATCCCTTAATGCTGCAGGTAGCACTGTGCTGGGTCTCTCTGCTGGGAGGAGGGCAGGGTCACCTGGCAACGGAACTGTGCCAGCCATTTCCCAGGAGGTGAGGGAGATGCACCACAGCTAGGCCATCCTGGCAGGAGGCAATGGAGCCACAGAACACGGTTATGTGAGCAGCTGGGGCAGGTGAGAAACCTTGAGGCAGGACAGTGAGTTCCCACCTGTCCTTGGACCAGCCCAGGGAAAGACACATCTCTGAAGGCACTGGTTCCAGAGGCTGCCTTTGCACAGTCCAGGGTTGCCCTGCAGGGCTAACTACACTAGATGGCTTGCCTTGGGCCCTTACTGATTGGAGCTCATTTTAGAAGGAGGAACTGCTTCATGGACATCCAGAAAAGCCAAGTGTAATGGAGAGAAATGCAGAGAGTGTAAGAAATACCAAGAGAGCGAGAAAAAGAAAGAGAGAGAGGAGATTGTTCAATAAATTCATTGGCTTGGGAATATTAGGATAATATTGAGGACCATTGGGAAGGGCTCAGAAAGCAAGTGGTCACACCTGAGAACCGAGTTCAATCCCTGAACACAAACAAAGGTGGAAAAGAGAACCGATTCCGAAAATTGTCCTCTTACCCATACTTACAAAATACACACACACACACACACATTGAGCTGATGCAGTGATCTTTCCCAGTGATGTATAAAAAATACTGTGAGAAAGAAGATGGGTGCCTAAGATTGGAGGAAGAATGAAAGAGGCCCAGGAGAGATTTCACCTGAGGTGTATTTTGGGAACAGCTTGGGGGGGGGGAGCAGGGACGGCTGTGATGCCAGAGGTGAAGACACTCAGAGAGCAAGTAAAACAAAGCTGGACTTACCGAGAAGAAAACAAAACTGGAGACAGTGTAGGTTTCTTTCATCTTGCTAGAACAATCGTACCAAATTAAATTCCTGCTGTAGGCCAACATTGTTTTGCTCATCCACCAAACAAGTCAATGAGGCCTGGGCTAAGGCTTAGACTCCAGCAATTGCAGAGCATGTTCAAGGCCATGGTTCAAACTCCTGCTCACAGGAGCGGGGAGGGGAGGCAAGTCAGGGCCTTGGGTCTTTTGTGTTTGCACATTACAAATTCTCACGTTAGAGAAGTATGAAGAATGTGTGTGGATCTGCTCAAGGGAACCAAAACTATCAGGTTTAGGATATATGAGGGGAAGTGCTAAGAAGACTGTCAGCTTTTATTTTTATCTACCTATTATTTGTTTTTAAAACAGGGACTCAAGTAGTCCAGGCTAACCCTGAAGCATTTTTCTTTTCAATATTTCATTTGAGAGTGATGGATGGCGAGAGAGAGAGAGAGAACAAACTTTCAGCAATAGTTTTCTCATTCCACTATGTGGGCTTGCAGGGATTAACTCTGGGCACCAGGTTTGCAAGGAAGTGCCTTACCCACTAATGTCTTGCCAGCTTCCCTTCTTCCTCTTTCTCCCTCTCATCTTCCTCCTCTTCTTCATTTCGGGACAGGGTTCCCTATAGCCTGTGATGAGTCTAAAATTGCTGTGTAGTCAAGACTGGCCTTGATCTCATGAATCCTAAGATTCCTGCACCCGTTTGTGGAATGATTGGATCATATGCCTCTAAGCAGGACTTAGCTGAAAAACTGTGTGTCCTGTAGGACTGCTAGGAGATCTTGTGTGAAATGTCATGGTTGGACCAATGTATAGGAAACCTTTGGACACTTAAATCCACATGTTAATAAAAACAGGCATGGTATATTTTCGAATTTAGAGAGTTATGATATAGGTGTTAGCACCTGTGTTCTCTCTATCTGCGGTGAAAGAGAAAAAAAAATGAACAAACTTTCCATGTCTTTCACTTCTCATCAGGTTTGGGAAAGTGGGAAGTGCTTTGAGATTGAAGAAAATGCCAAAGCTGACTCTCTTCTCAGCTGCAAGCCAAGGTTGGGGCAATCTTGCAGAGCTCATTTGTCTGTGTTTTTAAGATGGGGCCTTGTGAAGATTCTCAGGCTGGACTTGAGCTCCTGATTCTGCTGCTTGTGTTTCCAGTGTAGCTGGGACTGTAGGTGCCTGGCTAGGACTGTTTTAGGAGTAAGATGGGAGTTGGAAGTGTTCCAGGAAAACAGTCTTTTCGGCTGTCCCATGTGGGTCACCAACTGTTGCAGGGACTTGAAACAACTGTCCCAATGTTGTAGGGTTCTTTTGTTCTGGAGTCGAAGTTAGAAACCAGAACACAGTGGAGAGGATTATGGTAGAGTTTACTAGAGGAGAGAAAGGTTGTAGCTCATGGACTCCAGACATGGAGTGCCATGAGGAGCTAGGACGCCCTGGAGAATTCATGGTGCCTAGGCATGGAATCCATGAGGAGCAAGGAACAAGAGACAGCCTCATGGCACTAGAGTGCCATGAGGGGCTAGGGTGTCTCCATGAGGAGCAGGCAAGACACAGAATTCATGGCACTACAAGAGGAGCTAGGTCGCCAAAGATGGCTGCCCTGTCCAGGTATATTTATACACCTAGAGAAGCCCAAGAACCTGGCTTTTCCCATTCATTAGCTCCCATTGGGGCCTAATCCAGTTGCTCTTGAGCCCAAGTGAGCTAGAGGTCAAGTTGTTTGATACGGAGAGCTCATCTTCATAATCCCTTCATAGGGAAGTTGACCATCTTGTCTCTGGGAGAATTGGAGTTAGTTTCTCAGCAAGGGTGTTCCTTCATGGTGATTCCAGCAGTGGGGGATGACCTTCAGGAATTCCAAAGCCCTTCAAAGACCTTGAGAGACCCATCCCAGCATGGCTGCTCTAATCCTGCCTCAGAATCAGGAGGTTCAAGAGTTAAAAGTTGTTCTCTGCCACACAGTGAGAGTGCCACACAGTGAGGCCCAGGTTTCCTGAGATCCTACTCAAGCAACTGAAAAATTGGCCCTGAAAGTAAGCAGGGATTTCTCAGAAAAAGAAATTCAAATGTCTAAGAAATATCTCAATCCTTTCCCCCACCCGCCCTGGACGCATGCAGTCCAGCCGGGACTCAAGGTGACTTAGATAAGTCCCCCCCAAACCCCAGGCAGCCCACTGGTCCCAACTTCTCCCACCAGGCACCTGGAGCAGGACCTCCTCCAGGCCAAATAATTCAGTTCAGTGAAAAATGCACAGATATGGAAAGAAGGTGTTAGGGGTAAAACGACAATGCCCATGTCAAAGTGCAAATCCATGAGAAACAAAACCCAAGAAAACAAATCTCCCACCGAAAGAATTAACCCCATAATGACAGACTCCAACCAGAACAAACTCACAGAAAACACCCAAGAAAGCCTGACCCAGGATAACAACTTTCAAAACATGATCATTACCATGATGAATACTATGAAAGAGGAAATCCGGGAGGAATTAAATAACCACATCCACCACTTTGAAGAGGAACACAACAGACACTTGGAGGTGTTGAGAAAAAACTATTGTTCAAGAAACAAAAATAGGCATAGAGCAGCTAAAACAGACTCAAGCAGAGTTTAAAACTGAACTAAAAGACAAGTTATCTTCCACCCAGAACCCAACGGAGAGCCTTATCAGCAGAAGGAATGAAGCAGAAAATAGAATTTCAGACCTTGAAGACAAAGTGGGAGTATTAACCAGATCAATGGAAGAGGTTGTTAAAGCCAACAAGATACAGGAGAGAAATTTTCAGGAGATATGGGACATCCCGAAGAAGCCGAACATGCATATTCATGGAATACCAGAGCAAGAGTCCCAAAATACCACACCTGAGGAACTTTTTCAAATTATCAAGGAAAACTTTCACCATCTAAAAAAAAAAGGCCAATCCATATACAAGAGGCATTCCTCACACCAAATAGATATGACCAAATTAGAAACTCGCCATGGCAAATAATAGTTAAAACACTCCATACTGAAGATAAAGAAATGGTCCTGAGAGCTTCAAGGGAAAAAAAAGTCACCTTTAAAGATAAACCTATTAAAATAACAAAGGACTTTTCAATGGAAACAGTAAAAGCAGGAAGAGCTTGGAGAGAGGTACTTCAAGTATTGAATGAGCAAAAATGTCACCCCACAGGTGACATTTAGATGTCAAGCTTTAGGCTGATAAACCCCACAAAACTATCCGTCATGATCTACGGAGAAAGAAAAATTTTCCAGCACAAAGACAACTTGAAGGGATACATGTCCAACAAACCAGGCCTTCTCAAAATACTAGAAATGATCCTCAATCTTGAAGGAAAAAACAAGCATATCCAGGAGGACAGAAGGGAAGTTTAATACCACCAAAACCTAAAAGCAAAACATTACACTTATAAAAGCCACTAAACATAATAAATGTCCAGAATTAAAAATAGTTTCTCCATTATAACATTAAATGTCAATGGAATTAACTCACCGATCAAGAGACACAGATTACAAACTTGGATTAAAAATCACAACCCATCAATTTGCTGCCTGGAGGAAACCCATCTCACCACAAAAGATAGGCACATCCTAAAAATAAAAGGCTAGTCCAAAAATCTACAAGCTAACGGAACCAGAAAACAGGCAGGGGTAGCCATTATGCTATCAGACAAAGTGGACTTCAACCCAAAAAATATCATGAGACACAGATGGATATTACATTTTAGTCACAGGTACAATTCACCAGGAAGACTTCACAATACTGAACATATATGCACCTTATATGGGCTCCTCCACATTCCTTAAGCAAACCCTACAGCATCAAAAGCAAGAAATCAACACCAAACGATAATTCATGGGAAGTTCAACACTGCCCTTTCAACATGGGATACATCAACAGGTAAAAAACTTAACGGAGACACTGTGGAACTTAATCAAACCTTTACTGAAATGGACCTTACAGACCTCTATCAAACTTTTCATCCATGCGCCAAAGAATACACATTTTTTTCAGCAGCAAAGGAACTTTCTCCAAAATCCATCACATATTAGGACTCACATCACCCCTGCTCTGTGGCTCCATTGCCTCCTGCCAGGATGGCCTGGCTGTGGTGCATCTCCCTCACCTCCTGGGCAATGTCTGGCACAGGTCTGTTGCCAAGTGATTCTGCGCTCCCAACCTCGCACCCCCTTCAGAATGTGGGGGAAATGGAAGAAAATGCCCTGACAGAAAGAGAGGTATAACATGGCCACATGATGAAAGTCAGCATCATTAGAAAGACAATATTGCCAGTAGCCTCAGGCCAGTTGAGATCCCAGGCTCTGTGATGGTTTCGGCATCCTCGACCTTCTCACTGGGATTGTTGTTGTTGTCATTCTAGGTTGTTTTCAGAATTTGGGACACACACAACTTCTCAGTGACACAATCTCATGGAGATCATGGATCCTGCACTGAGAACATTTAAAATGTAAAGATAAGACATAAAAAAAGAAGACAGGGAGAAGGGTGACCCTATACATGCAGACACTTTTTAGATGGCTGCGGGGCTTTATCCGTGGAACAATATGCAATTTGTTTATAATAAGCTACTCCCAAATAATATGTTGGGATGATTACTGCTGTATATTTTGTAATGAATAATATTATGTGTTCCAATGTGTAACTTGTGATAGAGTACAATCTGTTTTTTTTTCTCCTCTCCTCCTTAGTCATCCCCCATTGCACTCTCTCCCATCCCCTCCCCCCACGTCTTTCACACCCTGTCCTTCCCTCCCCCTCTGCAAGTGCCTCCCCCTTCCTTCCTCCCATCCCCTGGAGCATACTTTCATGTGACTCTTATACCTCCCTCTGAGTCCTCCACCCTAGTGAGGGTTCAGAACTCAGTAGCATAACCCCGAGTCTCCTTAGGGTTCTCCTTTGGTAAGGAAACTCTATTATGACTGTTTAATCCCCTGCCTCTAAGTATCCTACTGCCTGGAGCCTTCTCCCCTGTGATCCATGATAGACTTTGGGGGGCCATTGACATGTCAGCCGTGTGCAGCTCAGGCAAAGTCCAATCCTGGCCGCTGCAGCCTAACCTGTGTCTTTCCATCCCCGCTTCTGGAAACTTCCCTGAGCTTTAGGATGGTGAGAGATTTGCATGCTCTGGTTCCAGGTGAATAACGTAGAAACTTTGGTGTTCAGAATTATGGTTTATTCTTGTTTTCAGTTTTGTTTTTCCTGCCCTGCCCTTGGCTGCACCCCAATTGGTATCGAAGGTCGCCTCCTAACCAAAGATAAAAGATTCTTTCAAGGAAGATCTTAATGTAAGAGGAGACTCACAGGTAGATGGAAGAACTGGAGAAGGACACAGCAGGGGGGTTCAGTGTCACATTTGCTGGATGGTTACTGTCTATCTGTCAGTTCCTATATCTTCCCTGATTGGTTTGAACCTGTTCAGTGTAAAGTGACCAGGAAGGAAAGTGAGAGGGAACTGCACCAGGTGTCTTACAACTTCCATGCAATAAGTGACTGTGGCCTATTTTCTCTACTGAAACGTGATCCCCTATCTCTTTCCTGTTGAGGTCCTCCTTCCCTTCCCTCTTATTTTTAATCCATTGTGATTACAGTGTGTATTATAGGGAACAATCAGTCTTCTTGAAGCCAGAAATGTTTTTCACAAGCAACTTGAGGGTGAATTTTGGTGGCCATTAAACCAATGAGCTAGCTTTCAAAAGTGCAAGAAATTTTTGTTGATCTGAATAGTATTGTCAATAACAGCAGAGAGACCCAGCCCAGTGCCACCTGTAGCATTAGGAGATATGTAACTCGGGGACCTCCACTGAAGTAAAGGTACTAGAAAGAATTTCAATACGCACCAAAATTAGTAAAGTATGTAAGTTTATTAAGAAGCAATGAAAGAAACTCCCCAGGAGAGGGCGACAGTCACAAAGGGAGGAAATGACAAGAGTCTCCCAGGTGAGGTCCACACCCACATGGCTTCTCCCTTTCCTTCTGAGCGCCTCTTTCTCCTAACCCTCTTGCTGAAATCCCACGTCCAACTCTCTTCCAGGAAGTCCAAGTCAGCTTCAGTAACTTAACTGCAGGCAAGTCAATCAAGCCTGGCTCCTGGCTTCACAGACCCACTCCAGCACTGAGGATGCCTGGGCGGGCTTCGGTGTGTACTAACAATCGCTGTCTGTATGCTCAAATCTGCTCCAAGGATAAACTCTGAAGCCAGGTTGGAAGCATCAAAAGTGAGTCCAAAACGGTGCAGCCTGCACAATGCAGGCTGAGTCCCAGCCCAGATCTTCTCCTGCTAGCCAGGTTCCATCGTCCAGGTCGAAGGAAGATTTTGGTTGCATGTCTTGTCCATGAGGAATCTGTGCAGAACCCACAGTCACATGCAGAGGTTCAGGCTGTATCTGAGGACAAAGGGCATTTCATCCCAGTGCGGCTGCATTTGTTGCTGATCCGGGAACAGAGGACCCTCTTGGTAACTCTGAGCCTCAGGTGCTGGAAATCGCCAGACATTCAGCTGCTGCCCTTGCTCACACTGCTGCTGCCTCTCCTCCTGCACACGGGGCCCATAGTAACAGGGCGTGTCCTGCTGGCTTTGCCATGGCTCAGGCCTGCCCCTGTCACCCCACTGCACACATGGGGCAGGAGGGATAAAGAAGCGCGATCTGGAATTGGAAGAGCTGTCCTGGATGTCCCCTTGACCCTGGAAGGCATAACTTGGACTCTTTGTGAAGTCTTGGAACACAGAGTCCCGTGAGCCACCTTGATCCCAGGAAGCCTCCTGTGTGTCCGTAGAGGAGTAGCCAGCCCCATCCAGCACAGCTGCCTGGGCAGAAGGGGGAGGCTGAGTGGTGGTGCTGGGAGGTAGTGTCTTGGCACAATGCCTGTGCTGATGGCCGAGGGACTGACGACTTGGAGACTCAAGCTGTCGCCTGATTGACTTCAGTCTCCTTCTGATGCTCAGCGATAGTCTCGCTCTCTTATTCTGAAACCAATTCTAAAGAGAAAAAGGAAATGGTTATAAATCAAATCTACCTTTGCAGTTCTCTCCCAGAATGCCATTGAACACCTGATCCTCCCGCCTCCATTTACTCAGTGCTGGGCTGCAGGTGTACAGTCCCAGGCCATGGAGTGCTGGGGACTGAACACAGGCCCTGTGCATGGGAGACAAGCGCTCTACTCACTGCGCTGCCTGCCCAGCACTCCTGCAGCAGGTGGAAACCTTATGGTTCCCACGTACTTGTTCTGTGAGTTGCCCCTTGTTGCACAGTCCGATCAAGACCTTCTTCCAGGCTTCAGACTTTGCTACCTGACCTTTCACTTACTACATCCTTTTACACATTTAATTCATACATTCATGACATATGGAAATTATGAGTGGATGTCAACTTGACAGTTTAGGCTTACTCAATCAAGAATTCCTTAGTTAAGACAGGCAAATGGACATGCCTGTGGAAGAGAATCTAAATGATGTGAAGGGACCCAGCCCTCAGTGGGTGGGATCCTTCCCAGGGTCGGGGAAAACACGGAGAAAGGATTTGCATGGGACCTGGGATCTAAACTCAGGATCTTCTGCTTGTGGGTTCAAGTCTTAACCCTGAGCCATCTCTCCAGCTCAACCTTGAACTGATCCTCCTCCTGCCTCTACTCCTCCACTTCCAGTGCTGGGGTAGTGCCCCAGATGGGTTCAGAACCCAGGGCCTCATGGTGCCTGCTGGACCAGCACTGTAACTCCTAAGGTCGCTGCTCAGTTCTTCTGACGTATGGTTGGTAGAGGTCTTGACAATTCACCACAAGCGCCCTTGTCATCGTGAGCCAAGACCACATCCACCATTTTCCTCAGCCAGGGGAGGAGGGACCAGGGGAGGAGCTGAGCCAAAATCCAGCTCATGACTCATGGTACTGCTTCCCACTGATTGAAGTTTTTTTTTAAACTTTTTTTATTCAATTGCACGTGTGTCTTCGCGTGCATGTGCGTGCGTGCATGTGTGTGTGTGTTTGTGCGTGTGCGTGTGTTTGTGTGTGTGTGTGTGTGTGTGTGTGTGTGTGTGTGTGTGTGTGTAGAACCACTGACGAATTTGGTAACCACCATGGACCGCCTGCACCTCCTCCTTGTTTACTCTGCAAGGGGATTCACAGGCTCTGCCCTACCAGGACCAGAAAGACAGGTAACACCTGCTTCTGCCTGGCATGTATACATGGGGTCTGGATCTGAACTCAGGACCTTCTGCCTGCAAGGCAGAAGCTTAACCCTTGAGCCACCTGTCCAGCCTCTCAATTGATACTCTTGGCCAAAGATCACAGGTGTCTCCTGCCACATCTCTGGCCTGCTGGTTCCTCTCTGCAGATCTCAGGAAGAGTTCTACTACCCTGAAGTCACATGTAGCAAGCAGCAGAGCGTCCTCAGGACCCCGGGCTGGCAGGAATTGCCAGTCTCAGGGCTGGAGAGATGGCTCAGAGGATAAGCCTCTGCCTCACAAGTAGAAGACCCTGAGTTCGGATCCCAGTTTCACATGTGAAAAAAAACACACACACACACGTCAGATGGAAAAGGTAATGGCTTGTACTTCTGATCCTAGAAGGCAAAGTCTGGGAGACTGTAGAGCAAAGCATAAAGGAGATAGAGCAATCCAGGGTGATGGCCAGAGTCACCCCTGGGCCTCCCCAGGCATACTTAGTGCTGTCTGATACGCACAGACACACAGACAAACACACTCAATCAATGAATTAATCAATCTTTAAAAAAAAAAGGGAATTGCCAGTCTGATGTGAAGAATATTAGATCAGAATAAGTTAAATACTATAAACAGATAAAACATTGCAACAGAAGCATTTTGAACAATAAGAAAACATTAGAAAGATCAAAGTCTAGCCAATCAAATTTCGCATCCCTTATTCATCATCCATCTTCTGTTGCTCATCACGTTGTCAAGGTGGCTGAAAGATTCTAGGCATTCCCAGTCCCTGTTTGTAATTCAAAATTGTTGAAGCAGACTTCCTCTGAAGCAGGCTGAATCTCCATTCGCAGCCGTCCTCAGCATACATGCTGCGGTTCTGGCATCTTGTACACCACTCTGAGTTGTCCTCCGCAGCAGTAAGCTTCACCTTTCCTTGTAGGACTCTGTGACTGCCACTTAGTGTCAGGACCCAGCAAATGATGAGGAACAATTGGAACTATGCCTTCCTGGTTGCCAAATGATGCAGGGAAACATTCTTTCGGCTGTCACATCAGGGTCCCCAAATGTTGAAGGGACAGGAAAGAACCGTTCCAAAGTTGTAGAGTTATTGTGCTCCAGAGTCGAAGATTGAAACCAGAACACATGTGGAGGATTAAAGTAGAGTTTATTAGAGAAGGGTTGGAACTCATGAATTCCAGAGGTAGAGTGCCATGAGGGGCTAGGATACCCTGGAGAACTCATGGAGCCAAGCATGGAATCCAAGAGGATCAAGGACTCATGGAATGTATGAGAAACAGGCACAGAACAGAACTCATGGCACTAATGCCATGAGGGGCTAGGACGCCTCCATGAGAAGCAGGCAAGAAACAGACTCATGGCACTAATGCCATGAGAAGCAGTCATGAAGCTACTCCTGGTACTGGTAGGGCACCAAAGATGGCTGCCAGGGCCAGGTATATCTATACACCGAGACAAGCCCAGGATACTGGCTTTTTCTCAGTGGTTAACTCCCATTGGGGCCCAATCCAGTGACTCTTGGGCCCAAATGGGCTAGAGGTCAAGTTGTGAAACCCACCTTTCTCCACCTTTGTCCGGCCAAATGGGAGGAGACACCTTGGCACAGAGATGTGTGCGTGGGAGCGCTGGGCAGATATCTCACCTCCAGCTAAGTTCAGCCCCTGGGGCGGGTACAGACAGGATGGCAGGCAAGTGGTGGCTGGAGACCCATCATGGGTGCTGAACGTGTCATTCTAATTCTCGCCTGGGACTGAGGATGCAGGCCTGGGGGGGCGGGGACAGCTGGCTGTGTCCTTAACTCTCTAGCCAGGGGATGGGGCACCATGGGAAGAGCCAAGCTCCTCTGCTTTTCCTGTGAGGGACCTGGACTGAGGACACATGTCCCATAGGGAGAGGAACACGGTCTCCATGGCCCCTCTGAACCCTACTTCCAGTGCACGCAGCCTGTGCTGTTCCTGATAGAAAGGGAAAAAGAATCTTTCGGTGCTGTCTGTCCTTTGGTCTTTCATGCTGAGTGTCAGGCTTGGGGCTCCCCCCATCTCTCCCCCTCCCAAGGCTTGGGAACGTTGGACAAATTGGAAGCTCAGTGTGTCCCTTTTGTAAAGATAAGATTTTGAGATTTCACTGCCTGGCAAATGTCCAGACCAGGAGATCTTTAGGATTTATTGTGGTTGGCAGAAGGACATAGACACCCCTGGCCTCCCCCCTTCTTCTAGAGGTGACACCCCAACATCTGAAATCTTCCATCTGCACTGGCACCTGGCTCCCCAGCCAGGTCTGGGGTGTCACATCCCGAGGCCCTTTGAAAGGGGGCATGGCAGAACCTTCCATTGGTAACAGGATGGGTGTGACCATCATTATCAGGAAATGCTTAGGGGAGATGGATGGAGGTTGACCTTGAACTCCTGATCCTCCTGCTTCTGACTCCCGAGTGCTAGCTGGTAGGATGCCCTGCCAGGGCTGCCTTAGCCTGGACTTTCAGTGAGTGATATGGGCTGGGCTATGGCACATTCTTGCTAAAACCACACACAAGCACCTGTCTGCTTATAAGTCACACAGTCAGACCCCTCTAAGGCACCAGGCCCCTCCCTCTTGCCTGGGACCTCTGGGCACCTGGGCAACACCCGCACATGCTGAGACAGTTCCCCCCTCATACTTTCTGTTCTTCGAGGGGGTTCAATGTCTGTTCTGGAAACTGGGCTAGCCAGACTCCCACCCCATATATGACCACACATCCTTCACGCCTCTCTGTGAACTGTGCTAAGGGGTGGGGGACTGTTTCTGGAAACCCCAGCTTACCACAGCTAGCTCTGCTGGGTGCTGGGGAGTGGGGGTGCTGCCCCTTCGTGGCAACATGAAGCTTCAATCCCCAGGAGCCCCTTTCTATCTGGGGTAGGGCCAGGAATGAAGGAACAGAGAGGCCAAAGTGACCTGCTGAGAATTTGCAGGCAGCCGGGAGGGAGGACCTGTGTCATGCATGGTGAGCTCATGGCCTGAGGCCTGGAGGGGGCCTGCACAGGGGGCCCCTCTCCCAGGCTTCTTCTGGGCAAAATCTGATCAGTGATGTCCCTTGGAGACAGCAGCAAAGTGTGGATACCTGCTGGGATCTTCACAAGTCTATATTCCAGGGGCAGGAAGGATGAAGTAGTCGATGAGGTTTCTGTCTATCAGCCCACTGTACCATACACCACCTGGGAGAAAGATGCGTTCTTATCCAGCTGTACCCACAGCTGGCTCTGGCCAGTGTCGGCTCTTCACCTGACCTTGTGTTATAGTTACATTTCGATGTCAACTTGACAGTTGCAGACTGTTTGGGGCACAGCTGTATAAGGTTAATGGTTAGAAGGGCCCCTGAACCCAGCCCATAGTGGATGGTACTTTCCAGCGGTGGACCAGATAATAGAAGGTGCAAGGAGGAGGGACTTGCTCTTCTCTTATCCGGTGTGGACTTGCTGTGGAGTCCACTCTGAGTTCACATTGTTCACCTTTAGAGCATCTGGCCTCCTTGGCTGCAGCTGCTGCTGTCTCCATCCTTGGCAGACTTGTAGCTTCACATTTTCCATCAAATGGTTGCTGTTCCCATTGCCTTTGGGCCCTGGTCTCTAGGCCTTGTTGCTGTTAGCTGTTCTTTGCCGACATCGGAGCCCAGCTGTTCTTCACTGACGTCGGAACCCAGTGTCTTCAACCCTCCAGAGGAACAAAGACTTGAGACTTTCTGGGGATCTTTTGGCTTAGTGGGACATTCCAGTCAGGAAAGAGGCTGCTGCCGGTGGCTACCTTGAAGGACACTATTGTTATTGTGACACTATTTACTATTTTTAATAAGCTTACTTTTATATATTAAATTCTATAGATTCTGTTTCTTCAGAGAACCTTGACTATTATAGATTGTCTGAGCCATGGCAGCCATTCCTCAAGGCTGATGAGCACCTTCTTTCCTCACTGTTCCCTCTCGTCTTCCCTTTCAGCCATGTGTCAGATACAACTCCATGGTTGAGTTTCAAACTTTGGGCACATTTGTAAAGAATTCGTGGCTGAACTTTGCAGTGGAACACAAGATCCCATCAGACATGACTCTACCTGAGGGACCACATGAGACAGGTGTAAACATGAGGGGGAGTCTCTAAATGCCACATTCTGCTCTCTGGTGGGCCACATGCACCCTGACAAGTGCCCAAGCACTAAAGAGTGCATACTTACTACATGTGACCCAGTTCACATGTATGGAAATG
>JALPQD010000102.1:0-26971 GCA_023101885.1 Typhlomys cinereus
AACTGGTTCACAGAACTAAGGAAACTTTTCACAGTATATAAAATTCAAAAGTCTAACAAATATCTTACAAAGTTCTACCTCCCTGGCCATTAGGGGAATGTAAATTAAAACTCCCCTGAGACATTATCTCATTCTAGTCAGAATGGCTAAATCCAAAGCACAAATAACAGATGTTGGGGATGATGTAGGAAGAAGCTCTCATTCTTTGGGCTGGTGGGAATGTAAACTTATACAACTCCTTTGGAGATCAGTATGAAGAATCTTAAAAATGTTAAATATCGAAAACCATATGATCCCGTTGCCCTCTTCAGGGACTATTCCCAAAGAATGCTGCATCTTATTCACAGAGCCTTAATACATCCATTTTCATTGCAGCTTTGTTCACAATAGCAAAGAATGCAATCAGCCTACACATCCAGCAGTAGATGAATGAATATATGAATGTGGTAAATATACACATGAAACACTATTCAGAAAACAATAAAATCAATTAATCAAATTTGCTGGTAAATGGATGCAATTGTAAGAATTGTACTCAATGAAAAATCCCAGATACATAAAGAAAAAACCCATATAGTCTCCCTTATATGTGGATGCTAGCATGGAACCTTCAGAGCATTATACTCAAATGGAAAATTCCTTAAGACACACAAACTGTAAAAGAAATAAAATGGGTGGGAAGAGAACTAAAAAAAATGGAACAGAAAAAACCCAGGAACATAGATGATTAAGGCAATTATGGAAGGAAAGTTTTAAAGGGAGGGAAGAATATGGATATGATATAGCAAGAGTGGGGAAACAAAAAATCAAGTGGCTCAGGAAAAAAGTGATCAACAACCTCATCCAGTTTTGAGTGCAGCAGCTTGATAATAGCAATAACTTTTGTCAAGGACAATCTAGTAGAGCAAAGGA
This sequence comes from Typhlomys cinereus, assembly GCA_023101885.1. NCBI lineage: Eukaryota > Metazoa > Chordata > Mammalia > Rodentia > Platacanthomyidae > Typhlomys > Typhlomys cinereus. The sequence goes on from JALPQD010000102.1 coordinate 913, forward strand.
GTATGATGAAATGCCCTCAGGCAACCAAGTACCTCTGAAGGGTTCCAAACCCCCCTTATTGTCTGGGGACACTTTCCAGGTCTGTGTCCAAATAACAGTGGAAGAAGAGAAAACAGACACCAGACAGGAACAGATATCTTAATGTTAACCCTAAAATCCAATAGACAAGAAAATACATAGATAAGAAAGCTTGAAGCACTCCACCAAGATACATCTTGTTGTAAGTATTAGTAATTCAGAGAACTGCAACTGGTCAGAGTACAGAGTATCTGGCGTCTATACTGTTCAGTGTTAATCAGGCCATCAAAACTCTCCCTATCCCAAGGCTCAGACAACCTGTGGGAAGAAAGGGTGATAAGATTGTAAGAGACTAAAGGATGCTCCAGGAATGGGGAGGGGGAGCACTGTGAGAAAGAGAGGGAGGGAAGGAAAGAAAAGGGAAAAGTAGGGAAAGAGCAAAGGGATCCAGGGAGGGGTGGAGGAGGCAGGGGAATGGGGTACTTATAACTTTGTATGAGTGGAAGAAATTAAAAAAAAAGATTGTAAGAGACTAAAGTTGGGGAGGTATCTCATGACACTCTAGTCAGACATGCTGCATCTTGGAACTTACCAGATCTACAATGGCAGAAAATCAATATTCTTCCAAAGACTATCCAGGATCTCAGGAGAAAAACCAACACTCTGAATCTGTGGGACAGGTGCTGGACAAGAAATTTTTAAAAGAAGAAGGAAAGAGATCTACACTTTTTATTTAGTGGCAATGCTTATTTAAACATGTTACATCATTAGGATAAATAGTCACTAATGTGAAATATGTCCTCCTTGAAATAAAGCATAATATTTTGTTTTAATAAACAATCACAGGAGAATTCAATATGCACATATTCTGGCACTCGCAGAATGCATTTCATGGATTCTCCATCTTTCAGATGCCCTCATAAAACTGAGAGCTTGGTTTGAAGTCAATGATGAAAATGCCCAACCTAAAGATGGATTCCATCTGTGAACTACACGTGAGACCAGTGGACCTTTTGTAATTCTTCAGTCTGACTGGGAATTTCCTGTGAATTAGAATGAACTTGAAAATTTGCATCAGCAACATCTTTTTGCCATGTTGTCACAATCTTTCCCTCAAACACAGTAAACTAGGATTTTGGCTTCTTATTAATGCCCTTATTACTATATAATTCTCAATCTCTGTGTATATACATACCCATGTATTATTCAAAGAAACCCTGAGGACAATCCATGAATTAGGAACAAGGTAAGCATTTGCTGTCTAGTGGATTCACACATAGCCTGGTAAATTTCCTGTTATCTGTATCCATCAGAAGCTGTTATTAAATGAGATCTCTGTGAATCCACACTCCAGTTCCCTCTGGATTGTGGCAGAGAAGGAGAGCAGAGTTTCATAATAGTGTTTCATCATAATTCTGCTATATAACAGACATAAAATTTTAAACATTACAATAGAAATAGTGACATGACCAGTTATATTTAGGGCAGTGGTCAGTGGGAAATAGTCACTACAACCAGTGTTTAGGCAACCTAGTCATTGTAAGGTCACATGGACTGCAAGACATTTAAACAAATCCTTAGGCCACCGGACTAAGACAGTGATTGGAAAGTCACCAGAGACATTCGGAGGCTAGGAATATTCTGTGAGCTGGTTTTCATTACCCTTGGATTAGCACAGGGCACCAGATAACTTTTTACCTGGAACAACTCTGCAGACCCATCCATCAGTGCGCATCTTTCTGTTTTCAGTGAGACCTTTCAGAAACCATGTCTGACATTTTTTGTACTGGTAGACCTGCAACACTTTTCTGTTAGACAAACACATACAGTTCTTTCAAAAGACCTGACTATTTTCCTTCAAAGGCTTTCTCTGGAGGTACAATGCCTAGAAATCCTTGAATGCCACATGTACTAAACTCAAGACCCTAGTTATAAGACTCTATTAAAAAATAGTTCATTCTAGGGCTGGAGAGGTGGCTCAGGGGTTAAGCCTCTGCCTTGCAGATGGAAGGTCCCGAGTTCTGATCCTAGACCCCATGTATAGACGCCAGGCAGAAACGGGGGCGGCCTACATTTCTGGTCCTGGTAGGGCGAGCCTGAATCCCCCGGCAGAGTAAACAAGGAGGAGGTGGAGGCTGTCCATGGTGGTTCCCGAATTTGTCCGTGGTTCTACACACACACACACACCACACACACACACACACACACACACGTACACAAACACAATTGAATAAATAAATAAAAATATTAAAAAATAGTTCATTGTATAGAAAAGGGCTCAATGTGTTCTTGGAGAATCACACACTATGGCTTTAGAATCTCCCTCAATCACTCTGGGAAGACAACTGAACTGTTGTGAAACTGGCTAAGGAGTTACCTGGAGCACTTCTCAGTTGCAGGAGCGATGGGAGATATATCAAGGCAACTGAACAAAGAGGATTGGAAAAAGGAAATAAAAGAAAATACTCAGAGGGAAACTACTTCAAACAGAATAAAAATGGATAATGAATTACCTGAGTAATAACAATTCATCCAGTAGTCAACAGGAAGACACAGCCCGTCTTGATTTCACTTCCAGGTTTATAACCTGTCTTTTGAGACAAGTCAAATCTCTTCATGTCTTTGGAACCTGTTTCCCATCTTTAAATGGAAACTCTTAAATTCTTTTTCAATATCAATAATCTATTTGACCAAAAACTGGAACAAGTTGCATGTGATGCTTAATTTCATATGGGAAAGTGAAAGGTATTTAGATCTTTGGTTAATATTTTTTGGGGACAATTCATTTTCTCTATGAGATGGGGAAGCAGGAACATTGGTCCTAGATCTTCAAACCAGGATGAATACCATGGATTCACTTGATCCTCAGGCCTTTGTATTTAGACTACAGATGTAATATTGGCTTACTCAGGTTTGTAGTGATCTAATCATAGGATTTCTTAGCCTCCTTAATCACACTGGCAAATCTTCATAATAAGTCTCTTTATATGTATCTCTCATCATTTCTTTGTGTCTATAGACTAAGACACTGTGTATTCATGAACAAAGATATTGCTTAAATCTAGCTCCCTTGTCTTCCATGTGAACAAGATATTCCACTACAGACATCTTCACAGCTTTATTATAGATAATCTTAGTAAATCTATAACTTTGCTGAATTTGATTTTAGGAGCTAAATACTTGGTTTCTCTCATTTCCTTCAAACAATAACTGAGTTTTAGTAGTCTACATAAATAGCCTTTAAAACATTATGTAGCTTACAATGTATTTACTATATGAAGTGCTTATTGAATAGCCAGTTTCTTGGAGAGAATTTAGCAGAAGTAACACTTTAGTTGTATTACCAGAGGTTGGAAGATAACATGCTAGAAGAATCTAATTGCCAATAAGAAAAAGTTTCAGAGAGCAAAATGACCAAAAATTACATCCAATGTGTGGAGGCTGCTTCAGGACTTCCCCAGGACCTTTTGAGTATGACCAATCTAAGCAGCAAAGGTCAGCAGGTCTTTGTTCCTGCTTTTCATCCCTTTGGCAGGTCTTGCTTGTGCCGGGGTCAGTCTCATGTAGGTGGTTGATATTGATCAGTTCACTGCCTTCTTACCTTGTGATTTATTAATTAGAAACACGCCTGAATATTCCCAGTTATGGTGAAGGAGTGTCTATCTTGACGCTGTTACGTTACTTGAAACTGCTAATAGTTCGAGTACTAAGCTATTTAGTTTCCCATCAATGTTCTCTTCTTAATCCCTTACTTCTTGTTTTTTATAAGATTGTGCTATTCTTGTTGTTTTGGCTATTATGAAGGGCCGTGTATGGTTGCCCAACTTTCATGTATAAACCAGAGTAGTTTAGACTAAACTTGTCTCAGTTCTCAGTCTCAGTAGTGTTGAAACCCCTTTAACAGAGGTCTGGTTTAATTCTCGCTGATCCTCATGAAACTCACGTTGACAGGTAAGCACTGGTGTTTGCAAAATGTACAATGAATCTAAAATGTTTCTGGCACTGTGTCCATTTAACATCATGTGACTTTGTTGCAGCCTTGGTTCTGAACACACAATTTGCATAGTTCGTACTACACATACTGTCAAGCCAAGCATGGTCAATGCATACTGCCTGAAACTCTGGACTCAGATCAAGACTATAGTATGTTGTGAATGACAGTGTTTTTATTACACGTAATTCTGAGACAAATACTTTTAATATTTCCTAAACATTCATCAGAATGTAAATAACAAATTAACCTATATTTGTTTTATTTTAATCATTGTTTGAGTTGCTGATTTGAATTACAATTTGTTTTTAGCTTGGAATCAGGAATTTCTAACAACTTCTGAAATGGCTCCAAATACACTTATTTTTAATAGTATTTATGCAAAGTGGTGATTTCAACATTGACAATTAGATAGTTAAATATATCTCAAGTCTGAAAAAATTGAAGATGTTATATCCTCAGTAACAAATATTCAGCCAAGATTTAATTTTTCAGGCAAATAGCACATTTCTCTTATTATAATGCAAATTTGTTTTCATCTTTAAAAATGCTAAAATACGTGTTCAATAAAGGACCAGTTTACTTAAAAATAAATTTTTATGATTTGTCATCAGTATCAACAATAAATGCTAGGTTTTCATACCTGTTTTACGCACCTGCAGATGTAGAGACATCTAAAATTCTATTAGGTGAAGAGGCCATACGTGGAAAGTACTTAATAAACCCTGACTTAGAATATTTGCAGTTTGGGGGATAGGAGATATCATTCTGGAGAATCTTCCCAGGCATGTGGATAGGACTGAACTGAGTTGAGAATTTGAGGCAAGGGTCCTCTAAGGTGTGTTTCTCACTCCAATGCTTCATGGCTGTGAGGTTTTACTCCAGGAATTTGACCTCAAAGAATAGAGAAATATGCTTAAAGTGCTGGGGGGGGGGAAGAAAGCCTGACCCTTCCTTCCTCCCCCCACACCCATGATCTAAATGTATGGTTGGTAGAATGGGAAAAAATCCTAGCATTCTGTTTTCTTGGAGGAAATAATTGGTTTGAGAAAGTATTTGTCTAGTTAATCTTGAGAGGAGAGAGATTTACTTTTACTTTTAATTTCTGAGAACCTATGTACTTGACATATAGTATATACAACATTTTTGTGTCTAAATAAATCTCCATCTCATAGGAAATCATGTCTTAAAGTCAACAAAAAAACTCTCATGCAATTTTTTTAAAATTTATGTTTCTTTGAAATTTCATACATTTATACAAAAACTTTACTCATTTTGACCTCTATTACTTTATATTTTCCTAAATAATTGAGACAAGTTTCTGCCATACTATGTGCAAACATTACAACTCTAATTAGACCAGTACATGTATTTGCTAATATGTCAGAAGAATGAAGCCAGCTGTAATTCTAAGTAATAGGATTATATGAACCATTATGGAGGGGTTCATTACAATGAGAGAGATACAGGCCTGTGACTAGATAATTCACAAACAGATCTCACCTCAAAGCAAATATGTGATAGATCTTCCTCCTGGGGCTAAATATAAGTGACCATGGTCCAGAAATACAGATTCGTATTCTAGTAAATTTCATGTAATCCAGTAAAGATTTCATGAAGACTTCACAGAGATAGAACAAAGAAAGTTGAAAACCAGGACACTTTAAAATAAGTCACTTACATGGCTTATAGCAAAGTGGGAGAAAAATCTGTTATAATTTCAGGTGTCATCTGACACTTTTAGCATTAGAATTTATAGAAACTAGTGTCTTGCTAAGAATACATTTTAAAGTTTTTGGTAGTCACAAGGATGTTAGGTCAGACGTGGGGTTGGGCAATAAATGTTTGTCTTTGTTGTGTCTTGATTTCTTTTGCTGTTTCTGTATAAAATACGCTGAGAAGAGCAACACAAAGGAGAAAATGCTTACTTAGGCTCACAATGCAAGGTGCAGGCCATCATGGTGGGAAAATGAAGGCAGCAGGAGCTTCAAACAGCTGATCACATGACATCTACAATCAGACGGCAGATAGTGTGAACACGTGCTCAGCTTTTATTCTTTCTCTTTTTTTTTTTCCAGTCCAGGATCACAAACCCTGGTTATGGTGCTGCCCACTTTAGACTAGGTCTTCCAATATCAGTCAATATACTTAAGACAATCCCTCATAAAAATTCTCAGAGGCTAAATTTATCTAGGTAATTCCTTTCAGAAAAGCCTACACAGATGTCAAGTTGATAATTAAGACAGTCTGCATGATTTTTACTTTACATAATTAAGTTCAGTAATATGGCTCTGGAATCCTTGCTTTTAACTTATTTTTTTCCATTTCATATGTGTGCAAGGAGGTGTGCATGAATGTTTTTCATGTGCGTGAGCATATGTGCATGCGCAAGTATAACTGTATATGAATTAACCTATTGGTGAAGTTCCAGAGTTAATAATGGGAATTAGACTCAATCACTTTTCCATCTTATACTTTTATAGGTTGAGTCCCTAATCAATCCCAAAGAGGCTTATATGGGTAGTCTAGCTGTTAGCTGACTCTGGGGTTCCCAGGCTCAGAATTCCAGGGCTGGGTCACTGTACTCACCTGGAATTTTGTGTGAGACCCAACATTTGAACTCCTGAACATTTTTGCTTGAGTGTCAAGCACTGAAACTACTGAACCATTTTCTTGGCCTGTGTTTTAGCTTTGCAGACTCTAGAATAAGTGTATGCTTCTCCCACTCTATCTTTTTCCTTTAATTTGTGAACTTTTCATCACAAACTCAACATGGTGACCAGTCTGACTTTTTGTCTCTCTTACCTGTTGCAACCTCAAAACCTAGCTTCTCTTGTTGGCCTCTGATTGCCCACCTGATAGTAGAAATCCCTGGTTCTGGACAACCTGTCTCCTGACAGCATCAAGCAATTGCTTCATCTCCTTCATTCACTTTGTCCATGTGCCACTTGGTAATGAGAATAAGTATCCATGCTCTCTTGCTTCCTGGACTTGGAAAAAGGCTAACTGTGAATGTTTTGCAAAGTGCTATTAACTTGAAGTGCCTGGGTTTGGCCACTACTTTTGCTTTTACTAAATATATGTCTCAGCCAGTAACTAATTTAGTAGTGCCTAGTTCACTCATCTGCAAAATGGAGGTAATAATCATGTCTACTTCATAAGATATGCAAGATTTAAATAAATTAGCATATGTGACAATCATGGAACAAATCGTGGTATTTAGTAAATGCTGTACATGAAATAGCTATGATGATAATTAGTGTTGTTATTTATGTATTCATGTATATGTACTGTGTGAGCATGTTAGTATATGTGTATGGGTGTGTGTGTATGTGTGTGTGTTAGGGATGCATTGTGTGTGGAAGTCATAGGCTATAACTTCGAATGGCCTTCCTCGGTTCCTATCCATTTGGATGTTAAATATTTTTATTTTAGGGCTAGTGAGGTAATTCAGTGAGTAAGATACTTGTTCACAAACATGGAGACTTCAGTTTGATTTGTGGAAACACACATAGTAAAAGGAAATAACTGACTTTTGAATGTTTTTTCTCTTTTTTCTCTCTCTCTCTCTCTCTCTCCTCTCTTTCTCTGAGACAAAATCTCATGTGTCCCAGGCTAGCCATGAACCTAATGTGTGGTAGAAGGTGCCCTTGAGCTCCTGATCCTCCTTCCTCTGCCTCTTAAGTGTTTGGGTTTCAGGCATACATAGTCACACCTCGTAGAATGTGTGCTTTAAGATCATCCCTCCTTCACATGAATACTTCCTTCATCCTTAAGGAGTTTGTTTAAGCATCACATCACCTAGGAAGTCATGCTTGGCTATGACTCATTTCTCTCTCTTTCTCTTTCTCTTTCTTTCTCTCTCACCAAGTACAGCTATATTACACACAGAGTAATTTTTTTTTTTTTTCTTAAATTTTTTAAAATTGATTTTTCTGCTCATACAAACGTAATAGGTACTCCATCCCCCCCTCCCTCCACCCCTCCCTGAACCTCCCTGCTCCCTCCCCCCTTCTCCCTGTTCCCTCCCCCTTTTCCCCTTCCTTTCCCCCCTCCCTCCTTTTCTCTCCCAGTGCCCCCTCCCCCCATCTCTGAAGCATCCTTTAATGTGTATATCAAACTTTCCTCTGGGTGCTCCTCTCTGATGAGGTGTAAGGATTCAGTGGCATTTCCTAGAACTCTTTCTGTGTTCCCCTTAAGTATAGAGCACTATTGTGACTGTTAGTCCCTTGCTTCTAAGGATCCTAGTGTGTTGAGTCCATGCTAGACTTTGAGGGGTCAATGATATGTTGGTCATTGCGAAGATTGTGGGGGTTGCTAGGCCCAGAAGCCTGAGCTCTGGATGATACATTAGCAACTGAACAGGCCATTGAGTGACTCCTCCCTTGGGTGGTTGAGTTTGCCTCTTGTCTACAAGACAATGATAGGTCGAGCTCCCTCCTTGGAAGTTGAGAAAACTCCCAGGTCGTTTGGAAAGCTTTTGTTTCTCTAGGAAACTGGCTGGGCTGTTCTCCCTCCCTATCAGTTCTTTCATGCCTATCAAAAGAGATGTTAATCTGGGCATATAGGAAGGCCTCTGATTTTTGCACATTTATTTTGTATCCTGCCACCCTGCTGAACTTCTCAATTAGTTCCAGGAGCTTCCTGGTGGAGTTTTTTTGGGATCCCTCAGGTATAAGATCATGTCATCTGCAAATAGGGATAGCTTGATTTCTTCCTTGCCGATTTGAATCCCTCTTATTCCCTTTCTTGTCTTATGGCTTCAGCTAAGACTTCAAGTACAATATTGAATAGAAGTGGTGAGAGTGGACAGCCTTGTCTAGTTCCTGATCGAGTGTGAATGCTTCCAATTGTTCCCCATTGAGCATAATCCTTGCTGTGGGCTTGTTGTATACAGCTTTTAATTATAATTGATAAAGGTTCCTTCCATTCCTACTGTCTGTAGCATTTTGATCATAAAAGGCTGTTGGATCTTGTCAAAAGCTTTTTCTGCATCTATCGAGAGTATCATGTGGTCTTGGACTTTGGACTGGTTTACATGATGAATTACATTTATTGATTTGCGTATGTTGAACCAACCTTGTGTGCCGGGGATGAAGCCCTACTTGGTCCCCATGAATGATCTTTTTAATATGTTTTTGAATCCGATTTGCTAAGACTTTGTTGATAATCTTTGCGTCTGTGTTCATCAGGAGATCGGCCTATAGTTTTCTTTTTTAAGTGAATCTTTATTAGGTTTTGGGATTAAGACGATATTAGCTTCATAGAAGGAATTTGGTAGTGTTCCTTCATTTGCTATTTGATGGAACAGTTTAAGGAGTATTGGTGTTATTAACTCCTTAAATGTCTGGTAGAACTCTGTGCTGAATCCATCTGGTCCAGGACATTTTTTGGTGGGAAGATTCGAGATTACTTCCTCAATTTCCTTATATGTTATAGGACTATTAAATAATTCACAACTTCCGATTCAATGTAGGTAAGTTGTGTTTACTTAGAAATTCATCCATCTCTTTTGTGTTGTCAAACTTCACAGAGTATAAGTTTTTGAAATATGATGTTATAATTCTCTGGATTTCTTGGGTATCAGTAGTGATAACTCCATGTTCATTTCTAATTTTGTTAATTTGGGTTTTCTCTCTCTTGCTTTTGGTTAGTTTAGCTAGGGGTGTATCAATCTTGTTGATTTTTTCAAAGAACCAGCTTTTTGATTGGTTGATTTTTCTAATCGTTTTCTTAGTCTCGATTTCAGATATTTCTCCCCTTATTTTGCTAATCTCTTCTCTTCTACTGCTTTTGGGATCAGATTGCTCTAGTTTCTCTAAAGCTTTAAGCTGCATTGTTAAGTTGTTTATTTCTGATGTTTCCATTTTTTTGACGTGGGCATTAAGAGCTATGAACTTACCTCTTAGAACAGCTTTCATTGTGTCCCAGAGATTTGGTAAGTTGTATTTTCGTTATCATTCACTTTCAGGAAATCTTGAATTTCCTTTTTAATTTCTTCCTGAATCCAGTTCTCATTCAGCATCATAGTGTTAAGTTTCCAGGAGTAGTGAATTTCTCTTGTTTGATGTGTTGTGGATGTCCAGCTTTAGGCCGTGGTGGTCTGATAGGGCACAGGTTAGAATTTCAACTTTCTTGTATATGTGTAGATTCATTTGTGGCCCAATATGTGATCTATTTTGGAGAAAGTTCCGTGTGCTGCTGAGAAAAATGTGTATTCTTTGGTGCGTGGGTGAAAAGTTCGATAGAGATCTGTGAGGTCCATTTCTTTCAGGGTTTGATTAAGTTCCAAAGTGTCTCTGTTAAGCTTTTGACCTGTTGATCTATCCCATGTAGAGAGGGCGGTGTTGAAATCCCCAAGAATTATCGTTTGGGCGTTGATTTCTTGCTTTAGATGCTGTAGGGTTTTCTTAATGAATGTGGAGGGGCCCGTATTGGGTGCATATATGTTCAGTATTGTGAAATCTTCCTGGTGAATTGTACCTGTGACTAAAATGTAGTATCCATCCGTGTCTCTGATAATTTTTTTTGGTTTGAAATCCACTTTGTCTGATAGCGTAATGGCTACCCCTGCCTGTTTTCTGCTTCCATTTGCTTGTAGAATATGCCCAGAATGAAAGAAGTGAAAAAGCCTTGAGAGAAACCATGCCATTTACTATAACCCCTGAAAAAATGAAATACCTGGGTATAAACCTAACTAAGGAGGTAAAGGACCTTTACAATGAAAACTTTAAAACCCTAAAGAAAGAAAATTGCAGAAGACACCAGAAGGTGGAAAGACCTCCCTTGTTCCTGGATTGGCAGAATCACATTGTAAAAATGACCATCCTACCAAAGGCAATATACAGATTCAATGCTATACCAATCAAAATCCCAAAGCAATTCTTCAAGAAGTTGACCAAACAATCTCAAAGTTCATATGGAGGCACAAAAGACCCAGGATAGCAAAAACAATCCTGAGTAACAAAAACACAGCTGGAGGTATTACCATACCAAAACCTAAGTCTATACTACAAATCCATAGTTATAAAGACAAGCCTGGTACTGGCTCCAAAATAGACACACAGATCAATGGATAGGATTGAAGACCCAGATATAAGCCCACAAAGTTACAGCCATTTGGTCTTTGACAAGGGGCCCAAAGAATCCAATGGAAAAAGAACAGCATCTTCAACAAATGGTGCTGGCAAAACTGGATCTCCACATGCAGAAGATTAAAGCTGGACCCGTACTTGTCACCATGTACAAGACTTAATTCCAAATGGATCAAGGACCTTGATATCAGGCCAGAGACTTTAAAACCATAGTTGAAAGGATAGGGAACTCCCTCGAGCTGATTGGGCTAGGCCAACACTTCCTAAACAGACATCCAATGGCACAGTCACTGCTACCAACTCTCAACAGTTGGGATCTTGTGAAATTAAAGAGCTTCTGTTCAGATAAAGAGATTGTCACACGAGCTCAAGGCAACCCACAGAATGGGAAAAATCTTCACTACCACATAGTGACAGAGCTCTACTGTCCAGAGTGCACAAAGAACTTAGAAAATTAAACTCCAAGGAAACACTGGCCCAATTAAAAAATGGCCCTGGAACTTCAAAGAAACTTTACCAGGGATGAAATTAAAATGTCTAACAATTATCTTAAAAATGCTCCACTTCCTTCGCCATCAGGGAATGCAAATCAAAACTTCCCTGAGATATCATCTCACCCCGGTCAGGATGGCAAAAATCCACATACAAACAACGACAAATGCTGAGAGGATGTGGAGAGAGGGGAACTCTCCTACATTGTTGGTGGGAATGCAGGCTCATACAGCCACTCTGGCGAGCCGTCTGGAGATTCTTAAAGAAATTAAAGATTGAAATGCCATATGACCCTGCTATCCACTTTTGGGAATAACCCCCAATGCAGCAGAGGTTCGCCTCGATAGCACAAGCTCTACCATGTTCATAGCAGCACTGTTTACAATAGCAAAGTCATGGAATCAACCTAAATGTCCAACAGTTGACGAGTGGATAAGGAAACTGTGGTACATCTATACATGGAGTACTACTCAGACCAGCATCAAAAATGATGAATTACTGGAATTTGCTGGAAATGGATGTCATTAGAAAGAATTATATTAAGTGAAGTATCCCAAACCCAGAAAATTAAGCGCCGTATGTACTCCCTAATAGGTGGCTCCTAGTACCAAACTCACCCAGCCCACATTGAGACACTCAAAAGTAAACCTATGTAACACAGTAATTGCAAGGATTATGAACAAGAGAGATGGGTTAGGAGGGCCACACCAGAAACAAGGAGAGAGGAGACCATGTTACAGCAGAGAAAATAGGCCTCCATCAAGGTCTGCAAGTAAGTAATGAGAAACCTGGTTAAGTTCACAGACGTTCTTTCCTGATCTCACCAGAAGGGGAGGGCATATAGTCTAGCAGATAAAAAGTAATCATTTTGCAAATGGGTGATGGACCCCTCCCTCAGTGAGGTTTCCTACTCTTATTACATCTACCCTTGAATGTGCTATTACACAAGACTCCAGTTTAACAGCTTTTTGTCTCTGGCCAGGGGGTGACATACAGTGCCCAGCAGAATGGAGTGAAGGGAATTGCAGGAGCAGCAAAACTGCAAAAGAAAATCAACAAACCACAATCCAGAACTTCAGAGACTCTATATCAATCACATAGAACTAGGCCAGCCTAATCTCTCCCCATCCTGGAGCTCAGGGACATTTGCGGAAGAGGGGGCGGTAAGATTGTAAGAGCAAAAGGATGGGATGAGCAACGATTTGCAAGATTCTCAACAATAGTTTGGGGCCAAAGCATCATAATGGACTTTGCAATGCCCTGTGCATGTCCAGCGCACTGTTTGCCCTCATAAAGTCTAGCATCTGTTAAGGGCACCGAGAACCCCTGGAGGCAAGGGATTGACAGCCATAGTAGTGATCTTATGCTTAAGGGGAACAAGAGAAAGGGCTTATGGAAATGCCACTGGGTCCTTATATGTCATCGGAGAGGAGGACCCAGTGGAGAGTTAGGCGTACACAATAAAGGACTCTCTGGGAATTGGGGGGAGGCACTGTGGGAAGGGGAGGGGAGGAGGGGGGAGGGAGGGAACTGGTAAAAAATTTTAAAATGTATAATTAAATTTTTAATTAAAAAAAAAAGAGGACAGGATATACTTGAAATAAAAAAAAAAGAGATGTTAATCCACTGACCATTGTCCATTTCCTTCTAGCAACAAGGTGGCATGCATGTTTAGCATACCTGCCAATATGTCTGCCTCAAGGCAATTGGGTGTCACTCCTGTCTTCTTTTTGTTAACCAAAATGTATGTGCTTTACATAGTCCTGTAAAGAATTTTGCCCTGCTTCTTGATTATAAAAATCCTGTACTTTTACAATAAAGTTGGCTTGGATGATGTGGACATCCAAGACCCCCTCTGACCCAGCCTGAAACTTTTAATTCCTTCCGCTCCCACTTCAGATTCCCACGTTTGTAGGTTCGGGTTCGTGCTGGTTCTTGGGCTGGGACAGAAGATCATGCTGAGTCCTATTATAATTGCTTCGGCCCTAACTTGTGTGGAGTATCTTGCTATAGACTTCCATGCTCGTGCTCTTACAATCTTACCACCCCCTCTTCTGCAAATTTCCCTGAGCTTCAGGATGGGGAGAGATTAGGCAGGCCTGATTCCAAGTGGTTGATACAGAGTCTCTGATGTTCTGAATTATGGTTTGTCGATTTTTTTTTTCAATTTTGCTGCTGCTGCAATGTCCTTGGCTCCATCCTGATGGGTATTGGATGTCATCCCCTGGCCAGAGATAAAATCTGTTAAAATAGTCTTATTATAAGGATAGATTCAAAGGTAGATGGAATAAGAGTAAGAGATGCGGTGAGGGTGTGGGACTTTAAGATAGGCTTCCCTTCCCCCAGCATACAGCTCTCCGCCCGCCGCGCATCCCTTCCCCCAGCACCTAGCTCTCCGCCCGTGCGTATTCCCTTCCCCCAGCACCTAGCTCTCCGCTGAGCACATTCTAAAACTTCCCGCTGAGAATGCCAAATGTGGGACTTTAAGATAGGCTTCCCTTCCCCCAGCACCTAGTTCTCCGCGCGCATCCTAAAACTTCCCGCTGGCGCCACTCCAAAGGCGCCAACCGTGTTTACAAGATCTCGGGCGGGACGTGCCATTCCGCCCTCCACCCTGGGCGGTACGGGAACTGCCCAGAGACTCCGTTATCAGCAAAAGAACATTTGGTGGTCAGCTTTATCACCCCATAATTCAACTGCCCAGAGACACTGCTGTCAACAAAAGAACATTTGGTGGTTAACTTTATTGTGTGCTGTGTTCCCATAGAGTTTGCTGTGACTGCTTTCATTATAAAAACCCTACCCCGATCTCAGTCGGGGCCTGCTCCTTCCTTGCTTGCGAGAAGGACGGTCCTGGCGAGCCAGATTAAAGCTTGCCTTATGCCTCTTGCAGCAACCGCTTGGTCCTCGTGGTTCTTCTCGGGGTCTGGGTGGGTGATAAACAGGGACTTCGGTTCCAACATATTGGGGGCTCATCCGGGATGCCCCCAGCCCCAGAAGGAACAACGACGACCCAGGGTTGAAGGTAAGCGTGTTTTTGTCTTTGTCTTTGTGTTCCTCTAAGATTTTCCTTTCGTTTTAAAAGGAATGCCGTGGACTCGGCATGAGCGCTGTGCCCTTTTAAGGGGTGAGCAGACGTGCTCTAGGGTACCCTGTAGAACGAGGGGGACGCCCCTCGCTCGGGGACAGCAGGCCGTGAGTTAAATTAGACTCATGGTGAGACTATTCGGGGAAGGAGGCCATATCAAGGACCTCTGGGATCCCTGAGCCAGGTTACTGCCGGCATCTTTTGCTTTTGATTCTCCGGCCGGAACAGGAGCGCTCCGGCGGACATTTGTTGATTGGAGATCTCGTCTTGTTGTCAGTTTTGTGTTGGTGTCTTTTAGTGTGTTTCTGGTATATTTTTGTTATCAAGAGATATGTATCATGGGACAGGTTCAGACTACTCCTTTGGACTTGACGCTGGGGCACTGGAAGGACGTTAGGGAAAGAGGACATAACCTATCTTTCGACTTACGAAAAGGAAGGTGGCAAATCTATTGCAGAAATGAATGGCCCACCTTCAAAGTGGGGTGGCCGGCTGGCGGCTCCTTTCAGAAGGAATTAATCTCTCTAGTCAAGAAGCAGGTTTTCCAGGACGGATCCCACGGACACCCCGACCAGGTCCCATACATCGTCACCTGGGAAGATGTAGTCCGAGACCCTCCTTCTTGGATGAAATCTTTTATTCCCCAACCTCTCCCTGTTTAAACTCTCTCTACTCCCGCTTCGGACCCTAAGTCCAGACCACAGGTGATTCCTGAGGATGAGACCCAGAAAGAACTGCTGGATCAACCGCCACCCTACCCAGAACAACGAAGAGGTCCAGAAGAGCTGCCTGGACTTCCTCCTACCCCTCCTTCTATCCCCTCCACACCACCTTCTGCTCCTCCTCCTTCTTCACTCTCTACTCTTTACCCATCCCTAGATCCCTTCCTGCAGGGACCTGCGGCAGGGACAAGACTGAAAGGTCCAGCTGGATAAAGAGGCTATCCCTACATTTGCCTCTACGGGAGTACTGGCCTTCCTGATGATCAGGAAATCAGCCCCTTCAGTACTGGCCTTTCTCCTCCTCTGATCTTTATAATTGGAGGAATCAGAATCCCTCTTTTTCTGAGAACCCAGATGCTTTAATTTCTCTCATAGATTCAGTGCTTTATTCCCACCAGCCAACATGGGAGGACTGCCAGCAACTGCTGGGGGCCCTTCTCACCACAGAGGAAAAACAAAGAGTTCTGCTGGAAGCTCGCAAGAATGTGCCTGGGGAGGATGGAAGACCTACCATAATTCCCGCCCTCATAGATGCGGCTTCACCCTTAACAAGACCTAACTGGGACTACTGGACCCCTGAAGGTAGGGAGTGTCTCAATGTGTATCGCCAGACTCTAATGGCAGGTCTCCGAGGTGCGGCCAAACGACCCACCAATCTGACTAAGGTAAGAGAGATATTACAAGGTCCGGGGGAAGCTCCTGCTATTTTCTTAGAACGGCTTATGGAAGCTTTTCGCAGGTTTACCCTCTTTGACCCCACTAGTGATGAACATAAAGCGACAGTAATGATGGCTTTTATTGACCAGTCAGCTAAGGATATTAAAAAGAAATTGCAAAGAATAGAAGGATTACAGGATAAGTCACTGAGGGACATAGTGCAGGTAGCTGAGAAAGTATATTATAATAGAGATGTTGAGGAAGAAAAGAAAGAAAAGGAAAAAAACTTAAGAGATAAGAGACATGAGAGGAAGCTCACTCAAATCCTGGCTGCGGTAGTACAGGATAGACCGCCAAGACAGGGAGGCAGGCAGGGACACCTGGGTAACAAGGAACATCCTCAGAAGACCGACCGGAACCAATGTTTTTGATGTGGAGAAAAAGGACACTGGGCCAGGGACTGTCCACAGAAACCCAAATTCCAAAGGCGACCTGTAAGTAACCCCTCAAAAATATTAACCCTGGGAGAAGACTCGCAATAGGGGGGACGGGGTTCAGCACCCCTCCCTGAACCCAGGGTAACCTTAATGGTGGAGGGGAAGAAAACAGAGTTCTTGGTAGACACAGGGGCCCAACATTCGGTCCTCACAAAAGATCCAGGAAAACGATCTGGAAAGACTTCTTGGGTACAGGGGGCAACAGGGAACAAGCAATATTCATGGATTACCCAAAGAAAGGTGGACCTTGCCGTGGGCCGGGTATCCCACTCGTTCTTAGTCATCCCTGACTGCCCATACCCACTCTTGGGACGAGACTTATTAACAAAGGTGGGAGTCCAAATCCATTTCTCAACAGAAGGGACTACTGTAACCAACGAACAAGGACAGCCCCTTCAGATTTTAACCCTCAAACTACAAGATGAATATAGACTTTTCGAGTTTCCACTAGAAGAGACCACAGAGATGGCTCCATGGTTACGGAGATACCCAAAGGCATGGGCAGAGACTGGTGGTCTAGGGGAAGCTGTTAATCAGCCACCTGTCCATATAGAATTAAAATCTCAAGCACTGCCCATAGCCGTCCGCCAATACCCAATGACTGCTGAAGCCACAGAGGGAATTAAACCCCATATAGCTAGGTTGTTGGAAGCAGGGGTCCTCCGCCCATGCCAGTCAGCAAGGAACACACCTCTACTACCAGTCCGGAAGCCTGGCACCAATGATTACCGGCCTGTACAGGACTTACGAGAGGTAAATAAACGGACAGCCGACATTCACCCGACTGTCCCAAACCCATATACTCTCCTAAGTTCTTTGCCACCAGACCAAATCTGGTATACGGTGCTGGACTTAAAGGATGCATTTTTTTGCCTAAAACTGGCCCCGGCCAGTCAACCACTCTTCACATTCGAATGGAAGGACCCTGAGACCGGAACCTCTGGACAGCTCACATGGACCAGGTTGCCACAGGGATTCAAGAATTCCCCCACCATCTTTGATGAGGCGTTGCACCAGGACCTCCTCTCTTTCCGCACTCGGAACCCACAGGTAACTCTCCTACAATATGTAGATGATCTACTGCTGGCGGCCCCAGACGAGTCCACCTGTCGGGAAGGCACCGAGGGACTCCTGAAAGAACTGGGAGGCCTAGGATACCAGGCATCAGCAAAGAAAGCCCAGATCTGTAAAACAAAGGTCAGTTACCTGGGGTATCAGCTGGAGGGAGGAAAGTGTTGGCTGACGGAGGCACGGAAGCAGACTGTGTTTCATATTCCGCCTCCTCAAAATCCTAAACAAATGAGGGAATTCTTAGGCACGGCAGGATTTTGCAGACTCTGGATACCAGGGTTCGTGGAATTGGCAGCCCCCTTGTATCCGTTGACTAAGAACAGTGCCCCATTCACTTGGACTGAAAGAGAGCAACTGGCCTTTGACCAAATAAAACAGGCCTTTATGACAGCGCCAGCTCTGGCCCTGCCAGATACAACTAAGCTCTTCCACTTGTATGTGGCAGAGAATAGGGGCATAGCAAAGGGGGTCTTGACTCAACAATTGGGGCCCTGGAAGAGGCCCGTAGCGTACCTCTCTAAAAGATTGGACCCGGTAGCGGCAGGATGGCCAGCTTGCTTGCGCATAATAGCTGCTACCGCAACTTTAGTAAAGGATGCCGATAAATTGACTATGGGACAGAATCTGACTGTGGCGGCCCCCCATGCCCTAGAAAATGTCATTAGACAACCACTGGATCGTTGGCTCACCAACGCCCAAATGACTCATTATCAAGTGTTGCTGTTAAACAATGACAGAATAAAGTTTGCACCAGCAACTGGACTAATCCTGCCACCTTGCTGCCGGACCCAGACCTAGAGCCCCAGATTCATGACTGTCAGCAAGTCCTTGCTGGGGCCCATGGCTGGCGGAAAGACCTGACCGACCAGCCCTTGCCGGATGCAGAGACTACCTGGTTCACGGACGGCAGCAGCTTCTTGGACCAAGGAGAGAGGCGAGCCGGGGCTGCAGTGGTGGATGGAAAACAGGTCATCTGGGTGTCAGCCCTCCCGGCAGGAACGTCAGCCCAGAGAGCAGAGTTGGTCGCTTTGACAAAAGCCTTGGAGTTGGGAAAGGGACGGCGGATTAACATCTACACGGACAGCCGGTATGCATTTGCAACCGCTCATGTACATGGGGCCATTTATCAACAAAGAGGGCTGCTGACCTCAGAAGGTAAGGCCATAAAAAATAAACGGGAGATCCTTGACCTTCTGGCTGCTCTACATCTTCCTGCAAAGGTGAGTATAATACATACCCCGGGACACAAAAAAACTAAAACTCTGATAGCATTGGGAAATGATATGGCAGATAAAGAAGCAAAGAAAGCTGCCTATCAGTCAACTTCTATTCTAATATTAGGAACCCTAAAGCCAGTCTATGAATATACCCAGAAAGACCTGCAGTTAATAGAGAAATTAGACAAATCCTATGATGATAAATTAGGGGCCTGGAGAACCCCTACTGGACAAATTATACTCCCTCAGAAAGAAGCTAAAGAATTAATCAAACAAATGCATCAATGGACGCATTTGGGAGCAGCAAAAATCAGAGAACTCATTAAGGATTCTGACTTTCTGATACCAAAGGCTGCCAGGCTGATCTATGAGACGATCATAGCCTGTGAGCCTTGTAGTCTGGTAAATGCCCAACCTACTGAAGGAGTCACAGGACAGAGACTGAGGGGCGACAGACCAGGAAGGTATTGGGAGATAGATTTCACAGAAATTGTGCCTGCTAAATATGGATACAAGTATTTGTTGGTATTTGTGGACACCTTTTCCGGCTAGGTGGAAGCCTTTCCCACCAAAAACGAAACTGCGTCAACAGTCACCAAGAAGATCTTAGAAGAAATCTTCCCCCGTTTTGGAATTCCTAAGGTAATAGGCTCAGACAATGGCCCTGCGTTCGTTGCCCAGGTAAGTCAGGGAATGGCCAGGTATCTGGGGATTGATTGGAAACTTCATTGTACATACAGACCCCAAAGTTCAGGTCAGGTAGAAAGAATGAATAGGACTCTAAAAGAGACCTTGACTAAATTAGTCATGGAGACTGGCGGCACAGATTGGGTCACTCTCTTACCTTTGGCTCTTTTTAGGGCACACAATACCCCATCCAAGAGACTGGGACTTACCCCCTTTGAGATTTTATACGGAACTTCACCTCCAATAACTCAGATCAAAGACACAGGGCTACCCACTAATGATATGTCTTTGCGTACCAGGCTGGAAGCAATCCAGGCTGTGCAGGACGACCTTTGGAAGCAGGTGGCTGCCACTTACCAGCCTGGAGAACCCACCAACAAAAGACATGACTTCAGCTGCGGAGACCTGGTGTACGTGAGAAGACATCAGACCCGCAACCTAGAGCCTCGGTGGAAAGGACCCTATATGATCCTACTGACCACCCCTACCGCTGTGAAAGTTGAAGGCATCGCCGCGTGGGTGCATGTCTCTCACATTAAGAGAGCCCATCTCCCACCCAAAGATGACAGCTGGATCATACAAAAGACTGACAACCCTCTTAAGCTTCACATCCGTCGTGGTTGTGCTGACACTGCTAAGCAAAATCCAGCTAAGTAATGGGGCCCTAGACTCTAATCCTCACCAACCCCATAAACTAACTTGAGAAATAACAAACCCAGGGACAGACCAGACCTATCCCTTGGCCACATCAGAGTCCCCCTTATGGCATTGGTGGCCAGACTTAACTTTTGACCTATGCCAACTAGCTACTTATGACTGGGCCCGTATGATCGACACCCGCGGAAAACCGAGACAAAACATAGTCCATTACAGTAAAAAAAAAAGGACACTCATTTTAGAGGGAGTCGAAGAAAGTCGACCACCCTGTAACAACCATCCCACATGGTATATTTGCCCAGTCCCTAGAACTTGGGGATGCGTTGGCACGGAGTCTTATTTTTCTTCCCAATGGGGATGTGTGACCAGTACAAATGGGGGATGGGCAACCAAAGACGATGACTTAAGTTCACAGATCCCAAAGATGGAATTTACAAGCCACATAAACATTACCTTCACTACAAAGGGAAAGCAAGATCGTAATTGGATTACGGGGAAAACCTGGGGGCTACGATTATATGTACACGGAGCAGACCCGGGTTTAATATTTACTATTAGATTAAAAATAGAACCAATAGTTCATAAACCAGTGGGACCCAATAAAATTGTAACTAATTCTAGAATAAAAAGTAAAGTAAAAACTAAAGAACCGGTCCCCACAACAACAGCTGCCCCAACCGACAATCAGACTGCCACTCAACCCACTCAAGTTAATATTTTAATCCCATCTACAGAAGATCCATATAAAGCTCCTCCTCGCCAGACAGAGAGGTTTAAAAATTTAATTAAAGGAGGATATAGCCTGCTAAATCAAACCCATCCCGAGCTAGTATCCGACACCTGTTGGTTATGCTTGAGTGCGGTGCCCCCGTACTACGAGGGAATTGCCTACAATGACTCGGTATTTTACAATAACTCGCATGACCAATGTAAATGGGAAACAGGAGGTAAAATTACCCTAGAAGAAGTGTCAGGACAAGGACTATGTATAGGAACGGTTCCCTCCAATACCAACCCCTTTGTAACTCTTCCATACGGATAAATAGAACTATAGGGACTTATGTTGTGCCCCCTAAAAATGCCTGGTGGGCTTGCAGCACAGGTCTCACCCCATGTATACACACAACTGTGTTTAATTCAACTAGTCATTTCTGCGTATTAGTCCAGCTCTTTCCCAGAATCTATTACCATCCTGAGACGGACTTAATAGATGCTTATACGTTTGGAAGGGCCCCAACAAGATTCCGGCGCGAACCTGTGAGTATTACCCTCACCTTACTAGTCAGGGCAGGAGTACTGGCGGGAATAGGAACAGGAACAGCTGGACTGGTAACTTCACAAACTAAATATGAAAATTTAAGACATGCTATTTCACAAGATCTGCTGGTATTACAAAAGTCTATAACCCGACTTGAAGAGTCTCTTACTTCCTTGTCAGAAGTAGCTTTACAGAATAGAAGGGGATTAGATTTACTCTTTCTCAAGGAGGGAGGACTTTGTGCAGCACTTAAAGAGCAGTGCTGTTTCTATATAGACCATAGTGGGGAAATTCGTGATGCCATGGCTAAATTAAAGGAGAGACTAGAGAACAGAGAAAAAGAATGTAGAGCATCACAGAGCTGGTTTGAAGGATGGTTTACCGCCTCCCCTTGGCTTACTACTTTACTTTCTGCCATAGCGGGAACCCTTAATAATCATAATACTCATTTTAACTTTTGGCCCTTGTATTATAAATAGGCTCTTGGCTTTCATTAGAGACCGACTTAATTCTGTTCAAGTCATGATCTTAAAACAACAGTATGCAAATGAATTTGCAACTAAAGAAGAAAAAGAGAGATTTCTATGAACATATTTGTTCTGTTCATTCCTTTCAGCTGGCAAGGTGATGAATGCGGGCCCCTACTCAAAAATCCCCCACGTCGACCCCTCTCAGCAGGAAGAAGCCAAAGAACGGTCATCGCCCGCAATCCCCGTAGAGGGCCCCACTATCCGATCACCACTGCCCAGCCACCTTTTAAGATTAAAATATATGAATAAGACAAAAGGGGGAATGTGGGACTTTAAGACAGGCTTCCCTTCCCCCAGCACCTAGCTTCTCGCCCCGCGCATCCTAAAACTTCCCGCTGGCGCCAGTCCAAAGGCGCCAACCTTGTTTACACGATCTCGGGCGGGACGTGCCATTCCGCCCTCCACCCTGGGCGGTACGGGAACTGCCCATAGACTCGGCTATCAGCAAAAGAACATTTGGTGGTCAGCTTTATCACCCCATAACTCAACTGCCCAGAGACACCGCTATCAACAAAAGAACATTTGGTGGTTAACTTTATTGTGTGCTGTGTTCCCATAGAGTTTGCTGTGACTGCTTTCATTATAAAAACCCTACCCCATCTCAGTCGGGGCCGCTCCTTCCTTGCTTGCGAGAAGGACGGTCCTGGCGAGCCAGATTAAAACTTGCCTTATGCCTCTTGCAGTAACCGCTCGGTCCTCGTGGTTCTTCTCGGGGTCTGGGTGGGTGATAAACAGGGACTTCGGTTCCAGCAAGGGGTGGGTCAATCTCCCATTGCAAAATGGTTACCTTTTATCTGCCAGACTGTATGCCCTTCCTTTCCGATAAGATCATACCCCATCAGTTGCAAGTGACCAGGAAGGACAGTCTGTGAGTTTAACCAGATGTCTCATTTCTTACTTGCAGTCCTTGATGGTGGCCTATTTTCTCTGCTGTAGCATTGTCCCCTCTCTCCTTGTTTCTGGCGGGGCCCTCCTTCCCCTTCTCTCCTGTTTATAATCTTTTTTTTTTTTTTTTTTTTTAGGGAGAAAGGAAGCTTTATTCAGCTGACGGTTCCAGAGAGGGAGATACAGCCCATTATGATAGAAAAGCTGTGGTTGGCGGAGAAGCTGGACTAAGTCAAATCATCACGGAGGCCAGAGGGTCTGCAAGCTCAAGCGCAGACTCACTCACCTCACTCCAGCAAGGCAGGGCTGACGCCCTCAAGACCCACCCCTGTGACCGCCTTCCTCCAGCAAGGTGCTGGACCTTCCTGAACACTGGCAAGCAGCACACTCACATTTCAAACCAGGACAAGGACTTAAGCCTCTGCCTCGCAAGCAGGTCCTGAGTTCAGATTCCAGATCCCATGTAAAAGAACATGAGAAAATAGCAGTGTCCTGCACTTCTGGTCCTGGAAAGCAGAGCCTGGGAAACTCCAGAGGCCAAGAAGAGGAAGAGCAATCCAGGATGATTCCTGAAGTCACCCTTTGGCCTTCACAAGCACACATAGTGGTCCCCATTCACACAAGTGCGTGCACGCACACGCACACGCGCGCACACACACACTCCTCCTACACACCACGAAGAAGAAAAAAGATGATGATGGAGGAGGAGGTGATAACTGGTGGGAGCTGGCTGTCTTCTTCCATCATGCACCAGGGATGGAGTGCAGGTGCAGGTTGCACAAGGCGTCTTTCCACTCTGGTCGCCTCTTGTAAAGCCATCAGAGCCCCACTTGATGTCACCTCTCTCAGGCCTCGCTGCTGCATGCTGCCCTCCCATGTAGATTAAACCCAGCACACAAGTCTGGGGGGGCACATGACCCATGCTGATGCCTCACTCAGCCTGTGCTCTGTCCTCCAGTCTCTGGGGCTAGAACTCTGGTGGGAGTGCATCCTCCAGATGGGTCCCTGGCTCTCCTGTAGGCTCTTCCCCCGACTTCCTTCTTCTCTGTCAGAGCGGCTTGCCTGCCTCCACCTTCCGCCTGCTGCACAGCCTGTCCATCTCGCTTTCTCTTGAGCGGCTCTGAGAGGTGGGGGGCAGCCACTGTGGAGGGGAAGGAAGCATAAAAGGAAAAATCTTAAAATCTAAAAATGAAATTTCTTAGGCCTGAGAAGTTGCTGGCAGGCGATAAAATGCCCACTTCCCTACAGTTCTCCGAAATTCTCCTCTGGAATGCCATTTGGCCAGAAGGCCTGAAAGAAGTCTGCATACCAATAAGACAGTAAACTGCCTTGGTGGGGCATGCAATCTCCTTTGTCCCCTGTGTATAAAAACTGTGTGAAGATGTAATTCGGGGTTGCACACACATTACTGCCCGTGCGTTTAAGTCCTGGAATTCTCTCCTTCTTCTCTCTCTCTCTCTCTCTCTCTCTCTCTCTCTCTCTCTCTCTAATAAAGCCTCTCAGTTTAATTTTAACTTTTGGTTTATGGTGAATCTTTGGATGATCCCCGCAAACCCATAATTCTGGGAGTTCCCCCAGATGAGGCTGGACTATATTTCACGGAGCCGAAGGAAAGGCTTCTCTCTATAGTTGGAGTGGAAGGAAAGGCTCCCCTGTAGCCGGGCGTCTGTGAGCTTTGACCAAGCTAGTAGACTGTGCCTCATTGGATTTTTGGACCCTGCAACACAGCCGGCAGGCTCCGTGTTGAAAAATCCAGCCTTGGCATCAGCCTCGGGGATTCTTTTCTTTGGTGGCCTCTGCCTCTTTCGTAGCTCAAGGTGGTCTTTGGTCTCCTGTCCTTTTGTTGCAGGGAAACAGTCTTGACTGTCCCAACGTTGTAGGGCCCTTGTGTTCTGGAGTCGATGAGTGAAACCAGAACACCTGCAGAAGATTAAGGTAGAGTTTATTAGAGGAGAGAAAGGTTGGAACTCATGGACTCCAGATGTGGAGTGCCACGAGGAACTAGGACGCCCTGGAGAACTCATGGAGCCTAGGCATGGAATCCATGAAGAGTGAGGAGTAAGAAACAGACTAGTGGCACTGGAGTGCCATATGGGGCTAGGGTGCCCTTGTTTATAATCTTTGCAATTACTGTAGGTATTACAGAGATTTATCTTTGAGTGTGTTTCTAAGTGGGTTTGGTACTAAGATCCACCTATTAGGGAGTACATACGGCGCTTAATTTTCTGTGTCTGGGATACTTCACTCAATATAATTGTTTCTAATTCCATCCATTTCCCAGCAAATTTCATTAATTCATCATTTTTGATGGATGAGTAATATTCCATTGTATAAATGTATCACATTTTCCTTATCCACTCGTCAACTGTTGGACATTTGGGTTGATTCCATGACTTTGCTATTGTACACAGTGCTGCTATGAACATGGTCGTGCTTATGCTATCGAGGTGAGTTTTTGCTGTATGGGGGTTATTCCCAAAAGTGAAATAGCTGGGTCATATAGCATTTGAATCTTTAACTTTTTTTTAAAAATTTTTTTATTATTATCTGCCCGCACGTGTGTGTGTCTGTGTGTGTGTGTGTGTGTGTGTGTGTAGAACCACGGACGAATTCGCGAACCACCATGGACGCCTCCACCTCCTTCTGCCCCGGGATTCACAGGCTCCGCCCTACCAGGACCAGAAGCGCAGGCCGCTCCCGCTTCCGCCTGGCGTCTATACGTGGGATCTGGGATCCGAACATCAGGACCTTCCACCTGCAAAGCGGAGGCTTAACCCCTGAGCCACCTCTCCAGCCCTGAATCTTTAACTTTAAGAATTGCCAGATGGCTTCACAGAGTGGTTAAATGAGCCTGCATTCCCACCAGCAATATAGGAGAGTTCCCCTCTCTCCATATTCTCTCCAGCGTTTGGTGTTTGTATTGTGGATTTTTGCCATCCTGACTGGGGTGAGATGATATTTCAGGGAGGTTTTGATTTGCATTTCCCTGATGGCTAAGGATGTGGAGAATTTTTTAAGATATATGTCAGACATTTCAATTTCCTTGGTAACCTTTCTTTTAAGTTCCAAGGCCCATTTTTCAATTGGGCCATATGTTTTCTTGGTGTTTAGTTTTCTAAGTTCTTTGTGCACTGGATAATAGAGCTCTATCAGATATGTGGTTAGTGAAGATTTTCTCCCATTTGGTGGGTTTCC
>JALPQD010000102.1:1227970-1667970 GCA_023101885.1 Typhlomys cinereus
ACTGAGACCTATACTCCTAAGAATCCCAGTTAACATCATACTGACTTTGAATGAGCAGCAATTATAACAGCACTGTGTGTGTATACATGTTCATGTATGTGTTTAAATGTGCGTGCGTGAGTGTGTGTGTGTTTTCCTACAGAGGCCAGAGGATGACATCAGGTGTCTTCCTCAGTCATGTCTCCACCTGTTTTATGAGACAGGATCTCTCATTGGTGGGAAACATATTGGCTAGCAGTAAGTCCTAGGGGTCCCTCTATCTCTGCTTCTCCAGAAGAAATTTGCCTTTGAGATTAGAGGTGTACAGCAAAGTGCTGTCTTTACACTGGTGTGGGGGATCAAAACTGGTTCTTGCATTTTTTTGTGCGGCAAGCACTTAACCGACTGACCATCTCCCTAAACATGTAATAATATTTTACAGTGTTCTAAGCTCTTTTCCTGCTAAATAAAACTATTAATGTCAGGTTTTGTTAGAATTCTGCAACAGTAGAAATGGTGTATATGTGTTTTTTTAATCAGATTTGTTGGGGTATTCTTCCTTGTTTTTAAAATTTTGTTTTCAGATAATCAAAATATGGTTATTTGGATCTTGCAGGGAAAAAACAGTTGAACAGAGGACCATTTGATCTTTTAGAGTTAAAAAGATAATAAAATATTCTGATCTTTTAGACTCCTCAACTACTACTCTTTTAAGAAAACCAGAAGAAGCTCGGTTATTAGGATATGCTTGTTCAAATCCAGTTGAAATATTAGAAGCACTGCTGTTTAGCATAGTAGATCATCATAAAGAAATGTTGGTACTTTGAACAGAACTTACTGTTACTTGAAGAAAATGAGAAGCTGTGCGTTGAACATCGATTGACTTATTTTGGTTATAAACTGGCTGGGTTTTTCCTGATTGCTGTCGATTCTGTTTTTGCTTGGTGTAGGTACTGTATGAACTTCCCACCAACACACAGTGGTGCTTTGATATTCAGTGGTGTCCCCGAAACCCTGCTGTCTTATCGGCTGCATCCTTTGATGGGAGAATTAGTGTTTACTCAATCATGGGTGGAAGCACTGACAGTTTAAGGCAGAAACAAGTGGACAAGGTAATAAACAGGAAATGATAAGGCTTTTGATTATTGCTCCTGAAGTAGTAATCATACCATGCAATTAATTTTAAATGTCCCTACTGATTAACGATACTGATTTATTCAATAATTGGGATTAAACTGTTTTGGGGGATGTGATTTGGAAAAATGCCATGTAGTTTGTGTAAGTTAACTGACTCATGTTCTTTTTTTATAGCTGTCATCCTCTTTTGGGAATCTCGATCCCTTTGGCATGGGGCAGCCCCTCCCTCCATTACAAATTCCACAGCAGACTTCGCAGCACAATATAGTGCTACCTCTGAAGAAGCCACCACGATGGATCCGGAGGCCTGTTGGCGCTTCGTTTTCAGTAGGTGGACTTTCTTTTTATGGTTCAGAGAAGGAGAGGACTTTCTGGGATCAGTTTTTTTTATTTTTTAGAATTATTCAAATGGAAAAATTTGGGTTTCACAGTGGTTTTGCGGGCCATCGTCCTTCAAAATTTTCTTCTAGAATTTTTTTTTTCTTTTTAGAAAATTGAGTGACGGTTCGGAGCTGTAGCTCAGTGAGAGCACTTGTCTAGCATGCAGGAGGTGCTAGTTCATCCCCCATCCCCTTAATGCTGCCAGAAATACAGACGAAGAAAGAATTTTGAAGGTGTATCCATTCCATAAAATTTATTTTCTTAACCACGTTTAAATGAACAGCTTGAAGCTGGGTAATCCCAGCTTCTCAGAGTCTGTGGCAGGATGGATCCAAGTTTCTGACCAGCCTGGGCAGTCAGAGGAGCCCCGTGTCCAATGAGCCGACAAAGCTCAGTAGCATTAGGTGTGTACATGGTGCTGGAGAGTTGCCACCACCTCAGTCTTCCTCCTCTCCTTTCTCAAAAACTTACTTGTTTCTCTCCTTTAGTTTGTCTTCTACTCTTCTTTTTTTTTCTTTTTCTTTTTAATTGCTAGTTTAATTGCAGAAAAAAGTAGCAATTAAAATGTCTGCTTTATGACCTGAGATTGAGCTCTGAATGCCCACGTAGAGGAAGGAGAAAGCTGACTTCTGAAAGTTATCTGCTGACTTCCACCTGCACCATAGCCTGCCTGTGTATGCCCTCACTTCTTCCTATGTAAACATGTACATATAAAAATAAGTGACCTGAACTTTGCCGTCTCAACCATATCAAGGGTACAGTATGGTGATGGATGCATATTTCTATAGAACAGAGGTCTGGAATCTTTTCAACTTGCTGTTCGGGGCATCCTGTCTGCTACAAAAGAGCATCTTGTCTGTGGGGCTTCACATGGTGGAAGGCCGAGGGGCCTAAGGACTTTCCCTCTCTTTCAGAATTTTGGTTATTCCATTCACGAGAGCTCTGTCCTCTTGACTTAATTGCCTTTTATAAGCCCCACCTCTTAACACCAGCATATTGGGATTTAAGTTCCAACCTAAATATTGTGTAGGGGCGTGGTTGCTCATGCTTGCAACACCAGCACTCAGGAGGATGAGGCAGGAGGATTGCTGTAAATTTGAAACTAGTCTGGACTATAGAAACTGAACTGTCAAAGGGAAAAAACAAAAAACAACAAACAAGAAAGTCTTAGCAAAATAACACACCATTAAGACCTTCTTTTTTTATTTTTTTCTGTTTGTCATGAAAGAATGTTAAATTTTGTTATATACTTTTCTTTCATTAATTGATAGGACTTTTTATTTCTTAATATTTATCTTATTTATCTTAGAGAGAAAGAGAGACGAATTCATGCCCTGGCACCCTGTGGGCTTCTAGGTACCAAACTCAGGTCTCTGGGTTTCCAAGCAGGCCCCTTACTACCGAGCTGCTCGGGAGCCCCAGGATGATGAGTGTTTAATCCTTTATTTGGTTGGTGATAGTTTAATATGCTGAACCGTGCATTGCAGAGAATCAGAACCCTTTCCATGTGCTGTTGACTCAGCATGCTGGCGTTTTGTTGAGTTATAATTATCTCAGGGTATCAGAATAATGTTTGTAAATATTCTGTCTTTTTTCCATTTGGGAGGTTAGATTGTGCTAATTGTTTGTTATAGGACTGATAAAATTCTGCACTGAAACCATCTGGTTCTGAACTTTTGTTTTGGGGAAGTTACGGACCACTGATTCAGTACCTGTTAGAGGTCTATTCATGTTCTCCGCTGCCTCTCTTTCATTATATGTTTCTAGGGATTGCTCATTTCTTCAGCCTATCCAATTTTTGCTATAAAATTGTTCATATAGTCTAATACTTTTTATTTCTGTGGCATCTCTTGTAATACCTACTTTTACATTTCTGACCATTGTCAGGTTCTTTTTCTCTCTCTGTCTCTGTCTCTCTCTATTTAGTCCAACTAAATTTTGTCAGTTTTATTGGTCTCTGTTAAAAAAAAACTAGTTCAGTTTTGTTGATTTTTCTTTATTATGATACTTGCCCTCATCTTCACTATTTCCTTCTTTCTAATTTTGTTTTTAGTCTGTTTTTCTTCTTATTCTAGTTCCTTGATGTGTTATTAGATTGTTGAAGTTTTATTTTGTTTTCTTTTTTTTTTTTAACTCAATTGTGCATGTGTGGACGTGTGTGTATGTGTATGTATATGTGCGTGTGTGTATGTGTGTGTGTGTGTATGTGTAGAACCACGGACGAATTCGGGAACCACCATGGACGCCTCCACCTCCTCCTTGTTTACTCTGCCCCGGGATTTACAGGCTCCGCCCTATCAGGACCAGAAACGCAGGCTGCCCCCGCTTCTGCCCGGCATCTATACGTGGGGTCTAGGATCGGAACTCAGGACCTTCTGCCTGCCACCTCTCCAGCCCTCTTGTTTTCTTTTTGAGACAGTCTGATATAGCCCAGGCTGGCTCAGCTACTTAGTATATGACTAAGCATGACCTTGAACTCCTAATTCTCCTGCCTTTACCTCTCAAGTGCTGGGAATGCACACGTGTATCACCACGCCAAGTATGAGATCATTTTTAATGCAGGTATTTTCTGCCCCACACTTGCTCTTTAGTACTGTTTTAGTTGCATCTCCTAAATTTTGTACATTGTATTTGTGTTTCCACTTGTCTCAAGATATCTTCTAGTGTCCCTACGATTTCTTTCTTGACTTTCTAGTGGTTCCTGAGAGTGTTTTCTCATATTTGCAAATTTTTCAGTTAATCCTTCTCCTGTTGATTTGTAATTTTATTCCACAGTGGTTAGAAAAGATAGGATCTCAGTTATTTCAATTTTCAATTGTCTGATTATATGATTTAAATCTTTAAAATTCTTATTCTGTGGCTTAAACATGGTCAGTCTTGGACAGTATTGTGTGTCCTTGAGAAAATTGTACTGAGATCTTGTTAGAAATAGTGTTTTGTGATGTGTCTGTATGTATGTAGTGTTCTTCAAGTTTTCCATTTTCTGAGTCCTTTCTTGTGGTTCATGTATCCATTATTGAAAGCAAGATATTACAGTCTTCTACCTTTTTTTTTTTGAGACAGGGTCTCATGTAGCTTAGGCTGGCTTCAGATTTGGAGTGTAGCTGAGGATGACCTTCTGTCTACCAGGTACTAGGATTACAGGTGTGCACCATTGTGACAAACTGAAATCTCCTACTGTTACTGTGCTATTATTTTCCCTTCTGTTTTTTAATGTTTGTTTCATGTATGTGGGTGTTTTCTGTTAAGAACTGTTTTATTCTGTTCAAGATGTTTCTGTAACACTTTGGAATTTATAAGTAACAGAAATATTTTGCTTGCAATCTGGAAACGGGGTGATACAAGATCCTAGATACAGGCCCTGGCAATTATAGTATCTCATCGGGGCTCACTCTCTGCTCTACATTGGTGTCTTCTTGGGTACCCTCACATTGTAGGAGGTACAGATTCTTTCAGCCCTTGTTTATTAAAATTGTTATTTCCACACTGCTTAGATTTATTAGAATTTATATTGTATTTAGAGGCATTTAATATTTTATTTCTCTAAGTGTTTCGATATCTTGAATTTATGATTATTTTCACACCTTGATCACCAATCCCATCCTTGATCCACCGTAACCCTTCTTTTCCTTTGTCAGACTCCCTCTTATTTTATGTCTCTTCATATGGCTGGCCCGCCCATTGGGTTTCATCCAGCTTGCCTTTGGTGGCATGCCTGAGTACTTGCTGGAGCGTGGGTCCTATCAGTGGCTACACTGAGGAAAGCATCTTTCATTCCCTTCCTCATCGGCATTCACCTTCATCACCTCTCAGGGAGCTGTGAAGTAGAGGGATTTTCAAGTTGTTGGTTTAAAAAAAACACCTAATGATTAATGTACGGCATTTATATTATTGTAGCTTGTAATTTTATATTAATATTCCATAGAACCAATTGAATAATAAGCTGAAATCTGGCTTAGATAACTGGGGATTCACAGTGGTTTTGGCCTTTTGTGAAGTTCTCTGTCATTTGAGATCGTTTGTACCTCACATGGTTTATGCATGTGTGTCTTTAGTTTTCTTTTCCTGTTAAGTTCCATAAGGATAATTAGTGTTTGCCAGTTTTTTTAATGTCTTGGCACTTTCTTCAATGTCTGACTTAACAAACATTTAATACTTTTGTCATAAACACCATAATCTATGCCTCTCTAGCATGTGGGAAGACCTGGGTTTTATCCTAGTACTGCAGAAAAAAATATAATCCACAGATGGTAAAAACCAATATAGTTCCATGTTTCCTTCTTTCCCTATGATGTTTACTATGTATCACTCTATTAGTCAAATATTAGCTATTTACTTGCTATATACAACATAGCATACCCACTATGTAAGGCACAGACGTTGTAAGGCACAGAAAAAAGTACTTTTGGTCCAGTAAGTGGGCTGTGAAAAATGCAAGCAAACTGAAGGTTGGAACGTGCTAAAAGGTGGAGCATAGGAGAGTGTGTCAGTTAGTTTCAGTCAAGTTAGTGTATGTGTAGGCTGGAATTCTATATTTTACCAACTTTACAAGTAAGCACAGTTTTTGGTCACATCCTGGTGGTTAAAACTGAGTTCATTCGTTTCTTCTTCATTTCTTCTTTTTCAGTTCGGGGGCAAGCTGGTGACCTTTGAGCACGTCAGGGTGCAGCCGCAGCAGGGCGTGGGGCCGCAGCAGCAGGTGTTCATCAGTCAGGTGGTAACAGAAAAGGAATTTCTCAGCCGATCAGACCAGTTGCAGCAGGTTGTGCAGTCACAAGGATTTGTCAATTACTGCCAGAAAAAAATTGATGCTTCTCAGACCGAGTTTGAGAAAAATGTGTGGTCCTTTTTGAAGGTAAAGTTGGCATTTAAAACCATTTTCTGTAAATACAGTTCTTCCTATTAGAATCTAAAATCTGTCTTCATATTCAAGAAACATTTGGAAAAGTATGATTTCAATAATGCATGATGAAATTAAGAATCCAGAGTGGGTGTGGTGATAACGCATCTGTGGTTCCAGAACTCTGGGAGGCTGGAGGGTCAGGGCCAGCTGTGCCCACAGTTCGGCAAGACTGTCTCAAAAAGACGAAAAAGCAAAAAACAAAACAGAACAAAAAAAAAACTTAAGAGTATACAGCTAGCATTTATAAGGAGTTCTTTTCTACTTCAACAACCTAATAAGAACCCTTTGAATAAGTACAAAACAACATAAAGGTACTTAAAGGAGAGAAACAACATTCAAAGTTTTTAAAAAATTAGAACGTAAAGATTGCTATAATGAAAAAGATGCAATATTTGAGCCAGCGAGATGGCTGAGTGGTAAAGATGCTGGCCTTTCAGGCCTGATGACCTGAGTTCAGTCCCTGGAATCCACGTGAAGATCGAAGGAGAGTCCTGAACAGTGAATCTTGAGAATATAGATTTTAGATGGTTTTAGCAATTTTATTTGGAATAGGCTTCAAATATAGGTCTTTGTTTCAAGAATATATCTTTTTAAAGGTAAACTTTGAGGATGATTCTCGTGGAAAATACCTTGAACTTCTAGGATACAGAAAAGAAGATCTGGGAAAGAAGGTAGGCCTCTGGGAACGTATGGCTGTTCTTAAAATGCTCATGTTGTTTTTTAATAATAAAGTTCTACACAGTGCTAATCAGTCAGTAAACATTTAATAAGAATTTACATTTGGTTACCAAAGTTTTCAAATGTCAAACTCCACTTCATGCTTGGAATTTGAAGCTGCAGAACCACCTTTCCTCTGTATGTGACTGTCGGGAGCAGTTTGGCCATGACGGGTGAGACTGTGGGTCTCAGTGCTGGAACTCACACTGAGTATGAGCAGTGGCGTGTTAACAGTGGCCTTGGAAGAGAACAGAGAGAGCAATTACTAGGTATCTCCCCAACTTCCTGCTCTAGTTGTGTCAATGTCTTCAGCACGCAATTCTCCAACTGCATATTACTGACTTGGGTAGCAAATAGCTAGTAAAATATTTTGCAACAGGGGTGAATTGTATTGAACTTGCTTAAACAAAGAATCCAAGTAGTTGCTCAATAGTTTAACATTTTTTTTTTTTTAACATTTTTTCCGCTCATACAAACTTAATAGGTATACCGGTTCCTTCCCTCCCTCCTCCTCCCCCCTCAATAGTTTAACATTTTAAAAAAGGATTCCCCTTTAGAAAGGGAAAGCATGCTCCAGTTTTGTCATGTTCTCAGAAAGGGGCCCGATCATTTTATGTGTTGACATCATATCAGTAGGTTGGACACACCCCGTGGAAATCTTGAAGGCTCTTCACCATTCTTTTTCAGTGACAGACATTTTCTGCAGATCTGTATATCACTGCCTAAGGGGTTGGATCCCATGCACTCTCGGTGTGCCATTCTCTGAGGTCACGTGGGTCTTGGGTCTCTTCACAGCCCCATTGCTTACTCCTTTGAAGTTGTCATGTTTCATTTCAGTATTGGCTTATATTTGTGCAGGCTGTAACTTTTTTTTTTTTTTCCAGATTTACAGGAGATTAATAAGAGCATTTTACTTGCATACCTGAGAGTCTAATATGATGAATTAGAGTCTGATTGTCAAAATACTTCTAATGGTAGTTCTTTACATTTTGAGACTCAGAAGAACCATTTCTTAAAATTAATTATAATGGGCTGGAGAGACAGCTCAGGGGTTAAGCCTCTGCCTTCAAAGTAGATCCTGAGTTCGGATCCCATGTAAAAATGCCAGGTGGAAATGGCAGTGGCCTGCACTTCCGGCCCTGGTGGGCAGATCCTGGAAAAAATCACAGAATGAAGCAAAAAAGAGGAAGAAGCAATCCAGGATGATTCCTGAAGTCACCCTTGGTCCTCCACAGGGACACACCATGCTCTCTGATACACACACACACACACACACACACACACACACACACACACACAGTAAATAAAGTTAAAAAATTAATTATGATTATTTAAGACAACAAAGTAGAAAAAATCATGTTTCTTCTAAGGCTGATTTTGTGGTTAAGCACCGGAGCTGATTGCTTCTGAACACTAGCCCCTCTGGTGATGTGACAAGAACAACAAGGGCAATTCTGTACAGGTCTATTCTTTTCCTAAACATGCTGTCACTGATAAGAACTTGTGTGGATTTTTGCTCATAACAGTAAAATCTAAACATTGCTGTATGCCCTGAAGTGGAATTCCATTTAGTAGGTGGGTTGTTATTTTTATTTCAGATTGCTTTGGCCTTGAACAAAGTGGATGGATCCGATGTGGTAAGAAGGTCTTTAAAAATGGCTCAGTTTCTAAAAGCTGTAGCTAGATCATGACTTGGAAGTAGAATTTAAGATGCTTATGTGTTTTATGCTTCACGATGTAAAATAAATGCCAGCTCTAAGTATTTCAGTAAGTTCATACTTCTCAGCTGAGGTGTAGATAGTCAAGCTTTTCTTTCTTTTGGCATACTTGCATTTTACAGAAGAGAGACAATGAGGCGAATGGCCGCTCAGACAATCAAGCTAAGGCGAGCTCTGGCGAGAGACAGGGAAGGCATTGCTAATCATCACTCTTCGCTGTTCTTTCTTTTAATGTTGTTTCTTAAGTAAATTTATTCAGTGTTGCTTCTTATAATCAGAGGAGCTCTGGGTGTTGTTGGATGGGTCTTTGGCGTCTTTGTTACTAATAACCTTTTAATGCTACGTTCTTCAACTTCCTCTGTAATTGTTTTGTGTACCAAAGGCTCTTAAGGACTCTGACCAAGTAGCACAGAGTGATGGGGAGGAGAGCCCTGCTGCCGAAGAGCAGCTCTTGGGAGAGGTACTTCCTTTTTTTTTTTTTTCATTTTTATATTGGACGACTGTGTGATAATTGCATATCTCACATTGAATTGTGGAAGTGTTTCTTGACTGCTTGTTGCCAGCTAAAATCGAAGTGTGTTGTTTTCTTAGCAACATTTAAGGTGGGAATCTGTTTACCTAACCTACAGAAGTACGGTCTCTGAACGCTAGCTCCCTGTCTGGGATTCTGAATGCATGGCTTCAGGAGCAGGTTTGTGAGGGTGGCTGCCGGTCTGCTGAGCCAAAGGGGATTCTGTTGAAATCTTGTTGCCTTGCACACAAAGTCATCGTTTTTAATTTTATAACCCACTCCCAGTGACAGGCTTCAGAAGTAGTCCTGAACTTGGGATACAAATAAAGAATATTTCACAAAGTTAAAGCATCGTGCCTTACTCTAAGTATGGCCTTAGCTGCACTTGGTAATTTCTGTTGTAATTTATGTCACTAATTAAAAAGAGTCATTGAACACAGAGTTGTATCATTAATTTTTCCTTTTTGAGCTTCTGTTTTTAACCACTAATAACTTAATTCTATGATTTACTTTTCCTACTTTCTAATTTGATTTCACCTTGTAAAATCAATCAACAGAGTTCTTGCATCTCCTCTCATCTTTGATTTCTCATTGCTTTTGTGATACGGGAATATCCTGACTATGGGATATTTCTAATTCATTTAGTAAGTTATAAAAATAATTCATGGACATAATAAGATACCTATAAAATATATTTTCTTTTGGAGTCAGTCTCCTAACATTTACCCATAGGACATGGATAAAACTTTACTGAAAATTTGAGGTATCTAGAGAAAATTATAGACACATAAGTATATGTTCACTTATGTACAAAAAGATTAACTATGTAATAGCTGCATCGCTCATAGTGAATGACAGCTTCCCCATAGCTGTGTTGATGGAGTCTCCCCTGCATTGCTTTTATACTAAGGACACCAAGTGATTTTTCTTTCATGACTTAATTAAAACAAAAAGACCTTATAAGCAAACCTATAGACGTTGTGTATATTGTCCATGCTTCATGGCACTCAGAGTTGAGATAGCTAAGAAAAATTCTTCACTTTTAATAAAATCTTCAGATATCTGCAGTGAATTTGTGCACTTGTTTATTTAACATTGTTTTGGGTGATTTTGAATTTTGCTTATGTTACATTATAGAAATGCATACTTCAAGAGATCTGAGATTATAAAATAAACTCAGATATGAAAACTTTTTGGAGTAACTTGGTATCATCTCCTCAGGAGATGAATGGTCATACATACAGTTTGGGCCAGTAAATTATTCTGCAGCTTTATTTTGACTAAGTTGTTGCCTTTCCATCTCCTTAGCTCATTCAAGAGAAAAAACAAGAATCTGAATTTTTACTCTCACCTGGAGGAACACTGAATATTTCAGTCAGTGGGGGTAAGGACTTGCTGGTTTTGCTTTAAATTTCTTTATTAACCATTTGAAAACAAACATTCTCTAAGCTTAAATTAGAAACCAGAGTGCAGGCCTATTGGCTTTCTTTTTTGAGACAAGGTTTTCTTTATGTAGAAATGTCTGGTCTTGAACTCAAGAATCTTCCTGCCTCAGCTTTCCAACTGTCGAGATTTCAGTTATGTACCTATAGCCTGACTAGAAATGTTGTCACGAGTGGTTAAGAAGGGTGACAGGTTGTGACAGTAATCTTAACTAGACCAGTTTAAGCAGTGTGGAAGTAGCATTACTTTATGTATATTTTTGGTGTATTTCCATAATTCTTTTCCATAAGTAATAGCTTATGTTAGAAATTTAACCTGTTACTAATCAAAATTAGCATTGTATTCTCTGTGCATAAAAACTGGTGTGTGTGTTTTTTTAAATTGGTTTTGGTAACAAACCTTTATTTAACTTGGGTGTTTTATCTCTTTGTTGCAGATATTGATGGTTTAATTACTCGAGCTTTGCTGACGGGTAATTTTGAGAGTGCTGTTGACCTTTGTTTGCATGATAACCGAATGGCTGATGCCATCATACTGGCCATAGCAGGTGGACAGGAACTCTTGGCTCGAACCCAAAAAAAGTACTTTGCAAAATCCCAAAGTAAAATTACCAGGGTATGTTATTTTCAAAGTAAATAAATGGTAACACACATACACACACAGAGATAATTTAAAGGGAAAATTTCAATGCCCCCCAATCTTATCAAAAGGTTAGCACATAACTTCTATACCTCTGCACATTTGTATAATTTTGTGCAACTGAATCAGCATTACATGTGTGTGTATGTGTGATTTTCTTTATAGTCACATTTTAACTATTTACCTGCATTACTAAAGAGTGTTACAAAGATTTTAATTACTATGTAATTTTTATTTACTATGTATTTATGATAAGGATATTTTAGGTACCTAATCATATATTCCTTAAGTAAGCAAACACCATTATTTGCGTAGTGATTAAAACCTTGTTATGTGTAAAGATTTGTGTAAAGTTTTGATTATTTAGTTGCTAGAAGGGGAATTTCTGGCCGATAGGTCTGAACATGTTTAAGCTTGATGCTGTTTTCCATATATTTTTGGATATTATTTTCCATAAATTGTACCTGTGTGGAGTCCAGCCCTGCTTGCAGCCTTCCAGGCCTCACCTGAGTCCCTGTGGCCTTTCGCACTCACTACTCCATGCCCTGTTTCTTTCTCCTGGACTTCACACCCGTCTTTCCTATCTTCTTGCTGGAGTGCCCTCCTGCTTGTCCTTCCGATAACCTCCCAAAGACTCCTGTTCCTGATCCACTAGACCAGGGTGCATCTTTCTGTTAAATGTTTTGCTAGCACCCTGCACTTTTCTTCTTGGCCCTTGCTGAAATATGTTGCTGTGAGTTTCTTTCTGAAGGAAAAACAGTAACATCGAGTATGTCATTTGGCTCAAGAATGTACTTCATTTTGCTGCTGTTTTATTCTGCATGAAATAGTAATTTTGAAACATCAGATTGATGGAAGTGTTGCTCAGTGGTTACATCACTTGCTTAGCACGTACAGAGCCCTGGTTAGATCACTGGTTTCACCAAAAAAAAAAAAAAAAAAAAAAAAAAAGAAGAAGAAGAACGATTGATATGACAGAGTTAATTGTCATGTACATGGTAGAGAATTCTAATTTTTCTTCTCTTTCCTTTTGCAAGCTTATCACTGCTGTGGTGATGAAGAATTGGAAAGAGATTGTTGAGTCTTGTGATCTTAAAAACTGGAGAGAGGCCTTAGCTGCAGTACTGACTTATGCTAAGGCAGATGAATTTTCAGCCCTGTGTGGTAAGAAATGAGCTTTACATTTACCTTCATTACATGCGTGGCAAGGCATATTGCAAAAAATTAACAAATTATTAGAAATTTTTATAAACCTACTAATCACAAATAAGAAATATAAAAAATTCAAAAGATCAAGGCTATAGCTTGGTGGTAGAGCATTTTCTTAGCATGTTCAGGGCCTTGTCTGAATTTGGTTCCACATATGCAAACACATACACACAGTATTTTATACACACAATTGTTTTCTCTTTTTTTAAAAATAGTGTTTAATGATTGTTGTAACTATAGAAAAAGTTTCATTTTATGAAGGATAAAATGAAACTTAACCTCTATTATTTACCAGTCACGTGGCCTAGGAAAAATCATTTTCTTTGTGTGTGTGTGTGTGTGTGTGTGTGTGTGTGTGTGTGTGTGTGTTTAGGCCCAAGAGTGACTTTGTGAATTACTCAGGATTGCAGTATCTTCCCTTTACTTTACTCTGGAGTTTCCTAGGCTCCAGCTTCCAGGACCATAAGGACAGGCCACCTCCATTTCCTTTTGGCATTTTTTTTTAATGTGGGGTCCAGAATCCAAACTCATGTCCATCTGCTTGTGGGGCAGAGGCTTAACCTCTGAGGAATCTCTCCAGCATGGAAAAAATCATTTTCTAAGCCTTGCTTTATTCATCTCTAAAATGGAATATATACATTCTCAGTAATTGTTAGCTGAGGCAAAATTAATATTTGAGTAAAAGCTATCATTATAAGATACTGCTAATTTGGTGGTTTAGGAATAAATACTATTTGCAAGAACAGATGTTTACAGCCAGACATGCTCCTATATGCCTCTAATTCTTGTGTTTTAAGAGGCTGCAGCTAAAGGATTGTGAGTTTGAGGTCCGCCTAGCCTGCATAGTAAGACA
This sequence comes from Typhlomys cinereus, assembly GCA_023101885.1. NCBI lineage: Eukaryota > Metazoa > Chordata > Mammalia > Rodentia > Platacanthomyidae > Typhlomys > Typhlomys cinereus. Next base: position 1,241,461 of record JALPQD010000102.1, read on the forward strand.
GCAAAACAAAATAGATACCAACCATTTGCTACCTTGAGAGTATTGTTAAACTTGAAGGATATTAACTGTTTTTATAAATCTTTTATAGTGGACCTAGCCATCATTGGTAAATCTATTCTGTACATACTCTGCAAATTTTTATATTCAGATATTGTTTCCTTTTATTGTTTTCCCTAGAATAATTAGTAAAGACCGATTTTGTAAGTGTAGAATCTTGTGAAATCACTTCTTGAATGTGAGATGATATCTGCTTCCATTCACTTAGCAAATGAATATTTACTGAGCATTTAGGGTGACTTTGTTTTTCTTTGGTCCTGTTGGTCGTAAAGTATAGTTCTTTTTTTAATATTTTATTTATTTACTCTGTATGTATATGTTCTTTCTTTTTTAATGTGTCTGTGTGTGTGTGTGCCCGCGCGCGTAGAATCAAGGGTGACTTCGGGAATCATCCTGGATTGCTTCTACCTCCTTCTTGCTTCACTCTGGGATTTCCCAGGTTCTGCTCACCAGAGCCAAAAGTGCAGGCTGCCGCCGTTTCCACCTAGCATTTTTACGTGGGACCTGGGATCCAAATTCGGGACCTTTTGCTTTCAAGGCAGACTCTTATACCCTGAGCCATCTCCCCTGCCGCTCCCCCACCCTCCAAAAAAGTGTAGTTTGTATCTCTGACTGCACACAGCCTCCTATAGAGATTAACTTGTTACCTCTTGTCGGTAGATCTTCTGGGAGCAAGGCTGGAGAGAGAAGGAGACAGCCTCCTGCAGACCCAGGCATGCCTTTGCTACATTTGCGCAGGGAATGTGGAGAAATTAGTTGCTTGTTGGACCAAAGCTCAAGATGGCAGCAACCCTTTGACTCTCCAGGTGAGAATTCTTAAATCAAAAGGTGCTTACGTTCAAGCGTTTTCTTTTATCCCACTTATGATCAAGTCATAGTCTAGAAGTGCATGTGTTCTAGAAGTTCATTGTTTTACTCTACTTATTTTATAGAAATTCTTTTGTTGAATAGTTATTGCTATGTTTAAGGAAACAAAAATTGAGGTGATGTTAATAGTAAAAGAAAATGGGGTGCAGCTGTCACACTGGATGTGGCACGTTATTGGCCAGCACAACAGATAGCTCGAGGTTTACCAGTTTTCTCCAGCTCCTCCTCCTGCCTCTAGCACCCCACCTTCTTTGGAAAGATGGAAAAAAGATGTGGGCTGGAGAATCGGAGGTATCTCCAGTGCCATGAAGAATCTCGTGATTTAGGGAAACAAAAGTTAGAGATGAATGGAGTCCTATGGACCACTAAGACACAAACTGGGGAGGAACTATGTCTAGGCTTCAAATACCTAGGTATTAGATTCCCCCTCACAGCATTTAATCATTGGAATTTCATATTTCATTATAATATTTTTCTGACTGGACATTTTTTGTTGTTGTTTAGAGTCTTTTTTTTTTTTTTTTAAAAGACTTTATGTTGAAACTAAATTTAGATAAAATGAAGCAAGATTTTCCTTCCAAGTGTTCTGAGAGAAAAATACTTGTTTCACACTTGTGGATTTGTTGCTTTTGAAGGGTAGTTAGGTCCGGTGTTCTTCCCTAATTTCATCTCCCCTTTTTCCATTACAAACCTTAGGTAGGCTCTTACACATTGGACTCAAAGCTGAGCTTCCTGTCATTGAAAGTTGATATCGAGAAGCACCTTGACAAACTTTGTGCTACAGTCGCACATGAATCACCCTTGTATTCCTATAATGAAATTACAAGATAATGAACTTTTAAAGAGAAAAGGTTTTATTTTGCTTTGTGCTTCTTTAGCTTCCTGTCAAAGATGGTGCAGCCTATAGCTTTGGGTCTCTGGCCAGGACACCCTACCAGGGTAGTTTGGGTCCCACAGTCTTCTTTTAGAGCATGACCCTAGTGACCTATCTCTAGGCCTCACTCAAAAAGCTTCTGTTGCCTCCATAGTGCCAACCTTTGGGGAAGTTCCATTCACCATCCAGACTGTAGCAAGGAGTAAGTCCTTTACAGTCATGTGCTTTGCTGATGTGTCTCTGCACAGTGTCGATACAGCGTGGGAAAGTGAAGGGATTTGATGGTTTTGTTCAGCGTTCTTCCTCTGGATGTTAGGAGACGCTTTCTGCCTTTGGATCCCTTCCTATTAATTTCAGTTGAGAATTTGCCTGTGTGAGTGAAATGAGTGTAGAAAAGTATTTGGCAGATTGCAGATGTTTAGATGATAGTAACTCCATCCTGTTCATGAGAAAAGACCTTTGTCTCCTCTTTATTTCTCTTCCAAGGTCAGCCAGTCCATATTTTTTCAAACAGAGATGATACCAGAAGCTGTGCTATTGATACATTTCAGATCTTAGTAACACTTCATTGCTCTTTTTCCTCTCACACACGTGTGTTGGTATCTTTCTTTCTCTCACACTCTCTTCTTTTTCTCATTTAGGATTTGATTGAGAAGGTTGTCATCCTCCGCAAAGCTGTACAACTCACCCAGACCATGGACGGTAGTACTGTAGGGACTCTGCTGGCTGAGAAGATGAGTCAGTATGCCAACCTGTTGGCAGCACAGGGGAGTATTGCCGCGGCCTTGGCATTTCTGCCTGACAACACCAGCCAGGTAATTAGACTGACAGATTGTCTTCTTCTGTTGTTTTGTTTGAGGCAGAGTTGCATGGATCCAGGCGATTTGCTAGATAGTACCACCTCCTGAGTTTTGGAATTATGGGCATGTGCCCAGCTTGTTCTTTGTTATATTGGGGTATAACAACATTTATCTTTTGACTAAACTAAATCTGAGATCTCGAAATCATCTTGCAGGCATCAGAACCTGACAGAAAATGGTTTGCACCTGTACTACCCGCACCTGGAAGGCAGAGACAGGAGGATCCCTAGGGCTTGCTGAAGAACTCTAACATATATACACATGGGCGTGTGGGAGCGCATGCGCACATACTCACATGCGCACATACGCACATTCGCACGCGCACACACGCAAAATGTAATAACCTCTTTAAACCTTTAACAACTTTCTAAGACTATAATTTTCAGGATACTAAAATATGTCTGAAGCTCACTAATACATTGCTTTTAAAAATTTTGTTAATACTCGAGAAAACACGCACACACACACATATATAAACTTTTATAAACCCATTCAGATTTCAATAGAATTTATAATTTGTTTCAAAGCTTTCTTTCTTTTTCTTTCTTTCTTTCTTTCTTTCTTTCTTTCTTTCTTTCTTTCTTTCTTTCTTTCTTTCTTTCTTTCTTTCTTTTTTTCTTTCTTTCTCTCTCTCTCTCTTTCTTTCTCTCTCTCTCTTTCTTTCTTTCTTTCTCTCCCCCCTCTCTCCCTCCCTCTCTCCCTCCTTCCCTCCTCTGTCCCTCCCTCTCTCCTTCCTTCTTTCTTTCCTTCCATATGTGGGTCTATGTGTGTATATGTTTATGCGTATCAGAAGGCACTGCGTGTGCCTTTGGAGACCCAAGAGTGACTTTTGAAATCATCCTGGATCGCTTCTGCTTTCTATTGGCTTTGATCTGGAGTTTCCCAATCTCAGCCTTCCAGGACCGGAAGTACATGTTGCTGCCATTTTTGACTGATGTTTTTATGTGGGATCTGGGGTCCAAACTCAGGACCTTCTGTTTGGGAGGCAGAGGCTTAACCCCTGAGCCTTCCCTCTGGCCCATCGATCGAAGCTTTCTTCCTTTAAAAATTAATTTGTGTCTCTTCCAGATCACTTTTATTTTCCATCACTGTCTTTAGCAGTTGATTCTCTTTTGGAAACCTTTTAGTTGTAGTTTTTAAAAGAAGTCCTGTGATTTCTGATTTCTGTTACTGGACCATAAAACATCAAAGGAGCATTGATAATGTGGCATTGAACTTGCACCTTATCTGAGAGATGGGCACAGTTCAGATCCCTGCCGCAGTAGAATTGTAACTTTCAATGTAAGTTGTGGTCTTTTGGTGCCAGCCTTAAATTTCAGAGACCATGATGCTGAATTCTCAAGCATTAGGGTCTGTCATATAGTACACAGTATATGAACTTTGAAGAGGACCATCGGCATACTGCCATAAAACTCTTTGCTGTTTTCTTCCACTTGTAGCCAAATATCGTGCAGCTACGTGACAGACTCTACAGAGCCCAGGGAGCACCTGCCCCAGGCCAGCCGACGTCTACGATGCCTTACGAGAGGCAGGAACCATCCAAGGGCAGGTCCGGATCAATGCCCAGCCACCCACAGATGCCAAGAGTTCAGACTCAACAGTATCATCCCCATGTGAGTGTATGGTCCAGACAAAGTTGGAGCGTCAATGCATCTCTGTCCTAATTGCTGGGCGAGAGGTCTCTAATGTGGGAAAGCCAGACAGCAGTGCTGCAGTGGCTACTCTTTCTATGTATTTGAAAGTGGTGTTTATGATCTGCTGTCCAAAATCACCCCTCGCTATGGCCAAATTATATATTAGATGTAAATTAGTCAGTGTGTTCTTTCTATCTCCATTCCCAACGCTTATCTGTTCTTTAAACTTGTATGACTTGTCTAGCAGACTGGGAAAGTAGGACTAATCCTTTTAGCAAATTGCTTGATTTTTCAGCTATATTTAGAAAGTAATCCTTTCAAGCATCCTTTTCTTACCATTCGTTCTGTATCCATACAGTCAAAGGTAGCAAGAATATAAACAATTTGGGAAACAAGTTGCTTAAAAAAAAGTGAATGACTAAAGGTTTATGAAATTTTAGGTCACGGGGAATGTGAAAGGATTAATATTTTTTATTTAACTTGATTGCCAATTTTTTGATGACATAAAATGCAACCTTACTGTCTTTCACCTTTTCATGTAAAAGCTGTATTTCTAGACCAGTAGGTTACCTTCATGTAGTCTTGATTGACAGCAAAATAAACAAAACCGATAAAGGAAATAATCACAGAAATGTTATAAAAACTAGCTCATGCTCTTAAAAAAAAAATATATATATATGTATTTAATTTCTTTAGAGAGGGCTGTAGGAGGGAGAGAATACATGCATGCCATGGAGCAGAGGTAGATGTCAGAGGACACTTTTTGAAAGTCAGTTCTTCCCTTCTACCAGGTAGTTTCCGGGACTTGAACTCAGGTCTCCAGGTTTGTAAGCAAGGTGCCTTATCTCACCAGCCCATAATGCTCTTTTGTGTATTGCACTTTTCATTGGTGCTTAATCAGAGTAGATTACTTTTTTTTTTTTTCTACAGAGTAGATTACTTTTAAATATACCTTTATTATCTAGAACATTCCATTTTTATTTTTTTCATTCATTTGATAAATGAATGAGACTTGAGACTTTACTGTGAGTGCCTGATGTTGTTCTTATTGCTGATATTATCATGGTGAACAGTACACACAAGTTCTGTACCTTCATGAACATTGTCCTACACTTAGAAAGTGAGGGCAGGGGCTGGAGAGGTGGCTCAGGGGTTAAGCTTCTGCCTTTCAGGCGGAAGGTCCTAAGTTTGGATCCTAGACCCCACTGTATAGATGCCAGGCGGAAGCGGGGGCGGCCTGCATTTCTAGTCCTGGTAGGGCGGAGCCTGTGAATCCCAGGGCAGAGTAAACAAGGAGGCGGTCCATGGTGGTTCCCGAATTTGCCCATGGTTCTACACACACACACACACACACACACACACACACACACACACACACAAATACACACATGCACGCATGCATACATGCACAATTGAATACATAATAAAAATTTTTTTTAAAAAGTGAGGGCAGATCAGATTATTGATTAGGAAAATTGAGAGGCACAGATGTCAAGGGGTCTACCAGATTTGTTTGTTGTTTTTTAGTGTTAGAGGGTCTTGCAAGAGGGCAGGATATTGGGCAGTAACTAGAGTAGCCTCTACCTGACTCTGAAGATGTGGAATGGTAATAGCATTGTATGGCTGGTTAATGGCCATGCCAGGGTTAGAATTGGGTTTAAACGAAGCTGTGCCTTGGGATACTAGAGCGAGACTAGCTCTAGTCTCAGAGCTGAGAGTAGCTACTTCTTTTAAAATAAGTTGAATCATTAATAAAGCAGTGATTTTCTTTTGAAAACTTGTGATGTATGGAGTGGATGAAGACAGTGTTTTGCAGTCGTAAAGCAGTGTTTACAGGTAGGTAAAGGGTAAAGCAGAGACCAGATTCCCAGTAGTCCTACTTCCATTCAGCACAAAGGACTTCGATGGCTTGAGGGCAAACAGCATGGTGGGAACACAGCCGAGACCCATCAGCAGTCTGTGTGGACTACAAGCCCCCTTTTGTCCCCGGGTCTTGGGGTGGGTATTTGATAGGGTAATTTTTAATATTCTTTGGTAATGTGACTTTTGATCCTCCTGGGGGCCTTCTCAGGTTTTTTTTGTGTCTAATAAAATCTGGGAAAGGAAGCTTACAGGATACATTTGCAGATTACTAGCAGCATGGATGCTATCACTACTAGAAAAGTCATGTTCTTACACACTTACTTTCCAGAGTACGTGTCTCTACTTACAGGACCTCCCTTCCCCGCTTACTCTCAGTACTTGAATGGCGTTGTTCACGTGCTTTGATTTAGGTTTTCATGTTGATTTTTTTTTTCCTTGCCTCCCTCCTCTTGTTTTGTTGTGCATTTTCTTTTGGAATTCTAGCTGCATTGAAAACAGTTGCCTAACTAATATATGTTATCTTGCTGGTCTTTTTGCTTTGCATCTTGCTATTAATACCTTTTAAGTTGTTTGGTTCTTCTTTTAACGTTTTCATTTTTTTTATTTTCTGTGATTGGTATTTCTTTGTTCAATTCAGGTTAGAATTGCCCCTACTGTCACTACCTGGAGTAACAAAACTCCCACTGCCCTTCCCAGCCATCCACCTGCAGCCTGTCCCTCTGACACACAGGTATATCCTTCCTTATTCCTCTCCAAGCAGGGTCCTGCTCTCCTGATCATAGAAATCTATGTTTACATATAATTATATATTCCCTTCCCCGCTTCCTCTGCACCAGTCTGCCTGCTCATTGCGTTGTATTGCTTTTGGGATGCGAGAGGCTATTTTCAGGACAATTCATTTATTTCCATGTCCTTTTTCCTCTTTTTCAGTTCTAAATTGACTTACACTAGAAAAAAAAAAAAAATCAACCAAGGTTCAGACAGTGTTTTAAATCTAATTTTATTGAACTTTTTTTTCTATTTTAATGTTTTTCTTTTTCTTTTTTTGGAGGCATTGCAGAAATAGAAGAAAACCAAAAGTCCTCTTCATGGCTTTTAGAAATGTATTTAATTAATTTGTTTCCAGAGTGTGGAGTAGTATATGGAAATCAGTAGAGATGGAAAATTCTGATGCCTTACAGTATTAGTAACACTTTTATAAGACCATTGCCATCTTCTGTCATTCACTGAGAGATTATTTTGGATCTTTAAATCATTCAGAATTAGTAACACTTTTATAAGACCATTGCCATCTTCTGTCATTCACTGAGAGATTATTTTGGATCTTTAAATCATTCAGAATGCGTTGCTCAGAAAGTGAGGTGTTCTAAGGAAGATGGTATATGCAGAATGCAATGTGACTTTTATGAATTCAATTTCAGAGGTTTTAAGTCCCTTTGATAAGGCTCGTGGTCTCAGATGTAAACTTCCTTTTCACTGACTTCTCATTTCTAGGGAGAAAATCCTCCACCGCCAGGCTTCATAATGCACGGAAACGTCCATCCCAGCACTGCTCCGCCTCCCGTGTCCCCACCTCACATGCAGAGCCAGGTGCCACCGTATCCTCAGCCGCAGCGTAAGTAGTGGCCTCTGACAAGCAGCCCCCTTCTGTCACACAGCACTAAAGCCTGGTCAGATCGTTTGACACATAAATAAGGGAGCTAGGATGTAGCTCGCTGAGGAGGGCTTGCCTAGAATGTTCAGTCCCCAGCACTAAAAAAAAGGAAGAGAGAGGAAGAAAAAAACCATTTGCAGAGAACTTCTGAGTTCCTGCTATAGAAAAAACTGATTTCTCAAGAGGTGTCCTGAACCATCCTATCAGCAAGTAGGTTCTATATTACTCCACGCAAAGCAGTGAGTCGTGTTAAAGAGGATGCATGACCTATGGTTTTGATATAAAGCAATAGTGTTTCAACAATTACTTACTGTGTGTTCTTTGTCCTCAGGTGAGATGACACAAACCAGTTTTAGAAAGTTGGTTCCAAGGAACATGGTGGTGGCCTTTTATTTATTCTTGTGGACTTTGTTTGTATAGACAGCATAGACTTTTTAAAAAAATAGTTTTACATTCACAACAAAGTTGAGCAGCAAGTAGAGTGCCCCTGTGCTGTGCTTCCCCCCTACCAACATCCCAGTCCACAGTGGTGTACTTGTTGCAGACAGTGAGTACCTTACCAACACAATCTGCATTAGTATGTACTCTTGGTTTTATATATTCTGTGTCTATATCTGAATTGGCATTTTTTTAAAGAAAATAGTTACACTTGAAAAATAAAAACTGCTGTTTTGAAATTAATAAAAAGGAACCCAAATAAAAATCTTAAGTGGTGGCTGGATAGATGGCTCATGAGTTGTCTCTGCCTCACAAGCAGAAGGTTCTAAGTTCAAATCCCGGATCCCATGTTAAAAAGGCCAGGCAGAAATGGTGGTGGCCTGCACTTCTGGCCCTGAAAAGAAGGGTCTGGGAAACTCCAGGACAAAGCAAAGAGGAGGTAGAGCAATTCCAGGTGATTCCTGAAGTCATCCATGGGCCTCCACATGTGGTACACACAATGCCCTGTAATTCACACATACACACACATAAAAAGAAAAGAAAACCCTCAAGTGGTAAATTATAAGATTAACAATTATTTAAAAACCAAGAAACCCTACTTAGGAACTAATTCTAATGAGTGTGTTCTAGGTTAGCAGGATTATTCTTAACATGAACAAATTTAGTGCAGCCTTTTACTCAAGTGCTTGTTGAATTGTAACAGATAACAGGTCTACCTTGTGCTGTCTGCAGAGGTTCATCCTACCCACTGCTGTGCAGAATATGATGGTATTAAGATCTCATTCTACAGCGTGTGTTTGGGATGAAAGTAGAGAGGTGTCTTAAGCTGCCATCAGACAAAACCGTTAAGGCATGTCTGGATATGCACCCTGCAGGGCTCCACCTAGTGGTTAATAGTGGTCACTGCAGTTTTCACAGGAAAACTGCCAGAAAAGGGTTAGTCTTAGAGCACTTGGTCTGATGATTCAAAGGGTTTTACTTAAAACCAGTAGCAGTCGGAGGATGGTGGTATGTGTTTGTTGCTGTTTTTGCTTATTTTTGTGGTGCTGGAGTTGGAACCCAAGGCCTTACACATGTTAGGCAAGCACTCTACCATTGAGCTCCATTCCCAGCACAACAAAGTTAATTTTTAGACTTCTTATTGTAAGGATAATGATGAAAATCATCTCCATAGAACGAGTTGACACTTGGTTTTCTGCTGTCTTCTGGACAAACTTGTATCTAATTAAAGTTTCTGTTTCTTCCCCTGGTGTAGCTTACCAGCCAGCCCAGCAGTATTCCTTCGGAACAGGGGGGTCAGCAATGTATCGACCTCAGCAGCCTGTTGCCCCCCCTGCTTCAAATGCTTATCCCAGCACCCCTTACGTAGCTTCTGCTTCCTCCTATGCGGCCCAGCACCAGGCCTCCTCCCCCTCCTCCAGCTCTCCTGCTGCTTTCCCTCCTCCCCCTTCCTCTGGAGCGTCCTTCCAGCATGGCGGACCAGGGGCTCCACCATCATCTGCTGCTTACACACTGCCTCCTGGAACCACAGGTACACTGCCTGCTGCCGGGGAGCTGCCTGCGTCCCAAAGAACAGGTCTGCGCTTGAAAGGGGTTTGGTTGGGGCTCCTGCTGTCTCCTGAGCCGATGGGTGGGGGAGGGGCAGTTTGTTTTCAAGTGCTTATAAACCAGATCATGCGAGGTGTAGGCTGGGTTTTTTATGACAAATTGTAAAACTGTTTCTGAAAGTGTGATTAGTGCACTTTAGTTGCCAGTGAATAGAAGCTTAGCTTGGGACAGAGCAAGGAGCTTACTTGAGCTCACTTTAAGGTTAATTGGCAGGACAAGTAAATAGTAGCTGAAGTCCCACGTAGCCAGTGCTTAGCTACTGGAAGTGCTCGGCTTTTCGTGGAAGTACCAGGGGTTGGACCCAGGGCTCTCTTCCCCCCCTGGGCACATGCTCCACCCCCAGCTGCAGCCCCAGCTCCTGATGTCTTCATTCGAGCATGCTCCCTGTTCCTGAGAGGGTCTCACTTTCAAAATCATTTGTAGCGAAGTTAGTGAAGGTGAATGTGAGGTATGATGCTGATGTGCTTGACAAGGGAAAAAATGTGATTGAGCACAGCTGCGAGGCGATCCTGCAGCCAGGAGCGTGCAGTGTATAGACGCGCTGGGACTCCCCTGGGCAGCACGGCCCTCTCAGGCACCTTTCCGTGTTGTGCTATTCTTGTACGTGACCAGCATCTCTACTTAAAATACTTTGGTAAATATTTTTCTAGGGAAATACACACTTTTATTAGTAGTATTTTTGATTGGCCATTCCTGATTATGTACACTTAGGGATGTATTAATATAATTCATGTGAAATGATCAAACAGCATTGTGATCTCACTATGATTTTTTTTGGGGGGGGTGAAATGCCTAATTTTTCATTCCTCCTTTAGTGGTGGAGATTGAACCCAGAGCTCTGCACATTCTAGGAATATATTTTCTACTAGTGAACTATGTTTCCTGTCCTAAGAAATACAAATGTTATCAATTTTTTAGCAGTCCTTATCTGTAGGCATAATGTTAATGTTTTGCGGTTAGGATCTATTGACACTCAGTGCTACTTAAAGAAGCCTCTTAAATGTGTGTTGTGAGGAGTCAGTGAATTAGCCTCCTCTCGTGTATCCATTAGGACTTAGCTTTGGGATTCGGTGCCTGGGTTTGCATCTCAGTGTCACTACTTTCCAGTGATGGATCTCATGTAAATTGCTTATTGAACTTTAAGCCTCAGTTTCCTTGGGAAACAGCAGTAGCACCTACTCAGGAGTTGGCTTAGAGATCTGAATGTGTAATGACCCAGTTTTATATGCTAAATAGTAACTTTGATAATAGCTTATCATAGATCTATTGTAGAAATATTCTTTTCAAATAAAATGACTTATATGTAAATATAAAATATTTTTGAACTACTGCTGCACTTAAAGTCCTATGGATAGTTGTTCCTAATTAGTTAAAAGCCAAAGAACTAAAATCACACACCATAGTGATTTTGGACATTGTTGCTATTCTTCCCTTATTTGTGGAAGTTAAATGGAGGCTTGTTGCTATAACCCCATATTTGCTGTTTTTTTTTCTTGCATATATATATATATAGAGGATAAAATAATTAGGAATGGTATGAAATTGACAACAATAAGTAGAACAGTTATAACAACTATATATATTATAATGAACTATAATTGCCAGCATCACTCTTTTTACTCTTTGGACCATTATTAAGTAAAATAATGTGATGTGAACACAAGCCCAGCAATGCCATGACAGGTGATCTGGAAACGAAATGACTACAAGGGAGGATGGGTGGGTAACGTACATATGGTACATTGGATGAAGGAATGTAGGGTTCACAGCCTTCTGTCTTGCTGTGAGGCAAAATAGATGAACAGAATGAGATTGTATCAGCCTTAAAATGATGCAGTTTCAATTCTTTCATGGTGTGTTTCACAACTATTATTTACAATGCATGACCAAACCCATGGAATGAAGCTGCAATAAGAGGGACTGCTGTGTATCATCTGTTACCACACCAACAAAATTGTACTAATGCACTGAAGTAGTTTACTGTTTAGAGTGGGGTGCCAGTTTATTTGGAGCAATTCAAAAATACATTCGTAAACCTGGAGTGACCAGTCTGGAAAGTTAAGAAATGGTTGGAGTAAAGTTAGTGGGTTCAAGTAGATTTCCTCTTAGAAAGCAGTATAGGAAGTAGGGAAGGGAATTTATTTAGTTACTTTAGACATAGTTTAGCACTATTACTTGTTTTTATATTTAGGTCTCATAACCCTGAAAAGCAGAAATTCTTGGTCTTGTAAAATTATACACGAGAACACTGGTCTTAGAAGTCATAGAAAATTCTCAAGATAGCTGTGATTGTTTCCAAGTTAAGAAGTTAAGATACAAACCCAGATCTCTAGTTCTCCAAAGCCCGTGTTCATTCTTCTGCATCAGAGTGTTGGTTCTGATGTAGGTGGTAGATGGTGTTGGAGTTGCAGAAGTGATCTGGCAGCACTGCTCCAGGCCTTGTAAAATCCATATTTGCAAGGGTATTATTTTTCTCCATAAGCAAAAATGCATTATGGTCATAAGGTTTAATTTTTGTTTATGTACAAAGTGAAGAGTGTGCTAACCTGGCTGAGAAATAGACTAACTCAGTATTCAGCATGTGCTGTGTGTGCCTCGCATGTTACCTCTTGCATGTCAGCTGTCTCCTTTATTTCAATGAACACTTGTAACTTTGTCATACTTTAGTTTTGGGTTTCCTAATTTTTTTTGTTGATGTTACATAATTATGACTGAAAATTTTTCCTTATTCTTATGTGTTGGATCCTGGTTTTGTTTAGGATTTAGAAATTCCACTTGACCAGCAGACAATTCCTCTTAGTCCATGTAATTTCTGAGCCCTCTGTTAATGAAGCACAAGATAAAGGGCCAAGGGCTCAAAAAAGGAACGTTGCAGTTAGCAAAACATTTGCTATTAGTTTTCAGTGAGTACCTGTATAATTTGCAATCAGAATGATTCCAACAGAGGTAGAGGTCAAAGAGAACCGTGTATTTCTAGGGAATAGCACATAATTGAGTTACATGTTGGAACATGATAAAATTTGTATCTGGGTCAAATTTTAGAAAGTCATATGTATCACTGCAGGAAGTGAACTTCATACGGTAAAAATTGTGGCCCCACAACCACATCACTCTGATCTGGAGACTAAGCAGCATCAGACCTCGTTAGTACTTGGATGGAGGAAAACCCATTGTAGTGAGAGATTTTGAGCTTCTGGGTACTGTAGTCTAATGTGCTGGAGAAGTCCATACGGAGTCCCACACCAGGGATTGTGGGCAGCATGGCAGACTTAGAGGTGAGGCACACAGGCTGTTCCCTGAACCCCTCCCCCCCCTTTGGGAACGCAACGGTCTTGGTTGGGGTATACGATTGTCCCTTCATGGGAGCAAGCATTCCTTTGCAGTGTCTAGGTTAGATGGGAGAATGCCTGACACTGTTTTTAATTTGTAACTTGTTTCTAAGAGAAGGCTCTTTGAAAAATATGAAGGCTCTAGAATTTTAGTCCAGAAATTTTATTCTCAGCTAGAAATGCCTCTGAGTTATCATGACACTGTTTTTGGATAGATGTTACCATCTTCGTTAGATAGTTGGAATCCAAGATAGTTACCTTGTGTAAGTATGATTATGTACGCCCTTATGTAGGGGAGTCTTGAATGACAGCAACATTGCTTACCTGAATGGAGATTTATTAGTCAGATGAAAGTACTTGGTGTCAGCCTCTCACGTGAAGGAAAGGACTGCGTTAACCTTCCTTACTTTTGTTTGTGTAATTTTACTTTTACTTGGGAAATGGTTTCAAGACTTCATGTCTTTCTGATTTTAACGTTGTCTCATCACTTTATTTTTTTAAAAATGTGATGTACTAGGTTTTACAGAGGCAAAGGTGTTTGACAAGAATGTTACAGTTTCTCCATCTCATTACCTTCCAGCTTAGTCTCCGTCCAGCAGCATTAGTGCACATAATTAATTATATGGGTGGATATGTGCCTGCAGTAAGGGGTTAATTGTAACATTACATTTGCTGTTGTGCCCATGTGAAAATGCACACTTCCGTGGTATTAAATACACCGTCACCACTGCCCCCAGCAGAGGGAGATGGCTCAGTGTGTAAGGCTCAGTGCATAAGGTACTTGCTGTGAAAGCCTGACACCGATTCTGGTCCCTGGAATCCATGTAAAGGTGGACAGGGACAACCAACTTCACAAAGCTGTCCTCTGACCTTCACCCATGTCATGGCACATCACGCACAATAATAATGAATAAAGTTAAAAATCCCAACTTTCCATTCTCACCAGTCTTCATTGTCCGTTGTTCTACTTTCTGCTTCCATTTATCTGATTGTCCTAGGCGCCTCTTTTAAGTGGACCCATAGAACATTTGTCCTTTTACGTCTGACTCAGTCTCGCTGGCATAATTTTTTCAAACTATCCCCCCCACCATTGAAACAAGGTCTCATGTATTCTAGACTGGCCTTGAACTTAGTATGTGCTCAGAGATGACCTTGAACTTCTGATCTTCCTGCCTCCACCTCTTAAGTGCTAGTTTACAAGCATACACCAGCACATCTGCTTTATTTGAGGCTCAGGGTTTTCTGTGTGCAAGGCAAGCACTTTTACCACCTGTCTTTAGCCCACATTTCTATTACAATCTATTCTTTTTATTCACTCAATATTTATAATGCACACACACGTGTGTATACACACAAACATACATATGTAGCAGTATCATTGAACCCAGGTTCTTGTGCATGCTAGAAATACACTCTACCACTGTGCTGCATGCAGTTCCAGCTCCCACATAGCTTTTTCCTCCCCTGTTGCCATTATTAAAGTATAGTTCTATAAAGTAGAGGTCAATTAAATTGTGCATAAAATCTTAAATAATCTTTTTTAAAGTCATTAAAAAGATTGCAAGGAGTTAGAATTTTAGCTGAGATTCAGTTGAGAGAAAAAAAAATAGCTGTTTAAATGGATGAAACATTTGAATAGGACTTACTGAGATTAAAATAGAACATACCATCGATCCCAGTGCATAGTTTAAAGTTAGGCAGACTCAGTGGACAGCTAGAGGAGAGAAGGCTTGGTGATGGCCCAGCTGTTCTTTCTGGGCAGCAGATCTCCCCACCGATGCCTTCAGGCCTTTCACTCTGGCTGGCCAGCCAACTGGGTTCTTTTGTTCTGATGGATTTGATTTTATTATGACCTTTGAGTCATCACTAAAGGAAAGCGTGAAAATTGTCTCCCAGACTTCTCTGTGCCACTAATAGTTGATGAAACTAGAACCTTCTCCCAAGCTGTAATACCCAGGGCACATGACTCGGCTGTGAGGTTAAAGGAAAAATACCGTTCATCCTCTGCACCCTTCTGTCACACAGGACAGGGTGAGTGAACTCTTTGAAACCTCTAGCTCAGGCGTAGCGCGATGTGGCATAATTAAGTAGAATGTGCTGGAATTGTTGTGGGAACACTGAGTTTCATTTGTAAAAAGATGAGGAAGGGAGGAAAAGACAATTTATACAAAGTCTAAGAAAACAGTGTAATTTTTAAGTAAAGGGTAAATTTTTCTCTTAAAGAGATAGTAGGCCAGTGAGCTCAACAGGTAAATACTCTTGCCACAAACCTGAGTTCTAGTTCCAGAACCCGTATGAACCTGCTCCACAGTTATCCTCTGACCTCATGACATGCATGCCTTTGCACATTCCCTTTTCCTCACATGTGCAAACATAATAAAAATAAAGTTAATTTTTTTAAAGAGCTAACACAGTAAGAAAATAAAATGATGTTTAAGAGTTAATTGTATTGAGTCTGGAGAGATGACTCAGGGGTTAAGCCTTTGCTTTGCAGGCAGAAGGCCCTGAGTTCAGATCCCAGATCCCAGGTAAAATCAATGGTTGGAAGTGGCGGTGGTCTTCACTTCTGGCCCTGGAAGTCAGAGACCAGTAAGCTCCAGAGCAAAGAGGGATAACCCAATCCAAAGTGATCCCTGAAGTCACCCTTGGGCCTCCATAGGTATATACAGGACCCTCTGATGAGGACACACACATATAAACAGACCCCCCCCAAAAAAAATACTAAAAAAGAGTTAGTTGTGTCTGATACAACTTAAATGAATTTACCCCTCAAATGAAGCACTTTCTTAAGTGGAAGACATGTCACGAAACTTTAGGTGGTGCATGCCTGTAATGGCAGTACTGGAGAGGTCAAGGCAGGAAGGTCAAGGCTTTGAGGCCACCCTGGGCTATCTAGTGAGACTGTCAGTACATAGATTTTTAGTAGTTAGTTTTGTTCCCTTAAGGTTAGTTTTCTCCTTTTTTTTTTTTTTTTTTTTCATCTGCGGCATGGTAAATAGAGAATAAAAACTAAAATAAGAAGCTGAGTTTAGAATGTCTTAAATCATAGCATTTAAATGACTTTTACATTTTTCTACAGAATACCAATGTATACAAGACCAAGCATCTTTGTTGGAAGGTGAATTAGTTGTCAATTGTCCCTTTGGAAATCCTCTAATCATTAAGGGCAGTTAGTGAATGGGTAGTAACAGTGATCAGTCGCCTTTTTATTGGGCTTCTTAATTGAATCAAATTTTAAAACTGATTGAATTTATACGATGACACAAAACTTTAAATCGTAAAAGCTGTCTGTATTGTATACACATCACGACAGCATCTGAATCAAGATTATTTAGGTCCAGGTAAAAATATGAGGTGGTGGGAGAGATTCGAATGACTAATCTTTGTGTGATGAGATGCCGAAGAATCTGTTAAGCAGATATTGCTGATTTATAGCTCGTGATTCATTTCTAAATGTTTGGGGTCTTACTTAGCCTCCTGTCACCAGTAAACTTTAAGGAAATTCATTTTCGTTTTAAAAAAGCAAATGAGTAGATTGCTGTGAAGACCAGATCCATTTCTGTGGCATCCTTCAAGCTGCTGAGTAGCTTTGTTGTGACTTAATATTATACCTGCAGTTAAACAAACCAGAGTTAATATATGGAAAGCGTTGGAAAGGGAGATGACTGCACATGTGCGCACACGCACATGCACATGCGCACACACACACACACACACACACACACACACACACACACACAGCTTTCACAGCTCTCTGATCCTGTATGAAAGATATCACGCTTGGTAAAATGCAAGTAAATCTGATTGCAATTGAAAAATTATCTTATTTCCAACATATTTTATTTTTTTTCTCTTTGAAAGTTCTGGTATAGTAACTTCTTATGATGTTCATTTTACTTTGAGATGCTGTTAGATACCTTTGGGAGGCAATTACCTGGAGTTGTCAATAATGCCATTTAATATTTGCTAGAAGATTAGAATTCTTTAAAGCATTCATGAAAATATCTTAGCACAGATATTTGAATGCTCTTTTTTCTATTATATAAAGTAGTTCTCAAGATCAAAGTGATTAAAATTACCAGGGTTATACAATTGGGCCCTATTGTTTGTTTGGCTGTTTGTGACTCTAGGGATGGAGCCCAGCGCCTTGTGTGTGCTGAGCTTCATCCTTAGCCTGGGCTCGTGCATCTTTTTAGTAGTAGCAAGTAGAGCATTTTTGATTGTTTGGGTTCTTGAAATTGCTCTCTTGGTATATCGAAGACTTTGCCCATTGTTCTTTTTTGTGTTTTGAGTATGTCGGATGACTTTTTAAACACACATTCTGCTTATTTATTTTTCTTTGATTTGAAAAGAAAAGTAAGCTAGTCCTTGAATGTTGTGTGTCAAGTGCAGACAGAGACTTCACCACACTCTTTCACAGTAGATACAGACACTAAGTAGAGGCCTTGTTACCTTTGGTGGCAGGACTTTGAGAATCCCTACAACTTGATTAGCACAACTGTATGACATTTATCTCAGGATTAAGGCAGAACTTCAAATGTTAGATGATGGGTTCAATTTCATTTTCTTTCCTTCAGTGTTCTAAAGGAAAATGTCTTTTATCTGTTCTAGGTCCTCAGAATGGTTGGAATGATCCTCCAGCTTTGAACAGAGTACCCAAGAAGAAGAAGGTACTAGAAAAAGACGTCTATCAAGTGGATATCTTTGTTGCATTAATCATGTAACCACTTAGAGCACCCCACACTTAAGGGATCCTTATGTGTGTGCATGCTTGTGCACCTGTGTGGCTATGTGTAGTAGAGGACACTCGAGTATGTGTGTTCCTGTGGAGACTCCATGGTAACTTTGGGAATCATCTTGGATTGTTTTTATGTAGGATCTGGGTTCCATGCTCAGGTCCTGCTTGTGAGGGTCTTAACCCCTGAACCATCTCTCTAGTCTTTAAGGAATCCTTTTAAAGGAAAATCTTTCTGGCTAATATATTTAAAATATATTTTGCCTTGGAGCTCATAAACTGTCTTGAAGGAAAGAAAGTAGAAAATGTTAGTGATGACACTGGCTTGTGCCTGTGATACCAGCAGGTCAGATGCATGAGGTGGGGGCAGGAGTTCAAGACCAGCTGAGGCTACTTAGAAAAACCTCATCACAATCAGCCCTCTTCCATCATCACCTACCACCAACCCCCAAAAAGAAGACAAATTTGCTTTGATGCTACTGGTATAAATTATAACCTTTTTAAATGGCAAGAGGGCAGTTCTCCACAGGCCTCTTTAACACAATAGGAAGAAAACTTCAGGCTAGTGACCTTTTTAAGGAGTGATTTTGGTCTTAGGTTTCAGTAATAATTATGATTATATTTTGTATTCAGCAGTAATCACTAGTTACATTTTATACTTTTTGGTCACATACAATAGTGAATGCAGGAGTAACCTCATACCATAGCATTATTTATATGTCAAGATGTTTAAAAGCTATTGGAACATAATGTTTCTCTTTGTTACAGCTACTCTGCATGTTGCTGATAATTCACAACTGAATGATTTACAGCTTAACACGGGGTTTTATTTTCTCCTTTGTTAGTTTGGTTATAGTTTTTTAATCCGGTTTGGCAGGAGCGTCCACACAAACACCAGGAGCCTAGGGAACTGGCCACACCATATCTATATATTCACAGGACAGCTGAGAAAGGAACAATCCTAACATGCCAGACCAGCCTGTCTAGCTAAGTACACAGAAGGATGCCCACTTCCTTACCTAGCTCCCTCCCTCCTATTTGCTTGCCTAAGGACTAGTTGCGCCACCATGGGATGTCTCCCTCCATTGTCAGAAAATCTTCTGTAGACTTGCTTAGGCTTAACTACCAATTTTTTTTTTAACTCAAGTGTTTTTATTTTATGATCGTAAGACACTTTTACCAACCTCTTGAGAAATCTCCTAAGTCTGCTATACGTGGCATGGTCAATTATAGTGTCCAAGGACATTCTTGTTCTCCAATAGTCTGTTATTCCAATGTACTTCAGAGAGCCTTCAGTTGAGAATAAGAGGCCTGAGCTTTAGCGCCTATTGAAATAATCTTCCTGAACCTGGTTTCTTTCAGTAAAGCTAGGGCCAAAATGAAAAGTGCTTATAACTTATACCTCACTATAGTGTTCTTATCTTCATTGCTAAGCCTTACAATTTTCAAAAGGATCTTCCAATATTTCAAATTATAACCCTCATGTAGGCAAAACCATTTTAATTTGCTCTCTTAATGCATTAAAGTTATTATAATGCTATAAAATAGGTAGCTTATAAATAACAGAGACTTTATGGTAGATATGCATGCTAGACACTCCAAGATCAAGGTCCCATAGAGTTGGTGTGTAGTGAGCTCCACGGTTTGGTCCACAAATGCTATCTTCTAGTTGTCTTAACCATGGTAGAAGGGACTAGATTGTTTCTTGGGCCTCCCTTATGTGGGCACTACAACCATCCATGAGGATTATGCCCATGACTTAATTCCCTCCCAAAGACCCATCACTTTGGAGTTTAGGATTTCAGCTTATTAATTTGGGGAATAAATAATAGTGTTTATATGTGATGTATTTTTATACTTACATGCTTCTTTGACTTGTATTTCTCAGTACTCTTGGGAGCCAGCCTTTAGACAATCCATAATTTTTCATTTATGCTAATAAGTCAGTTATCTTTTAGAGTCCATTCCCTAACATCTCTCTCAGTTCATGAATTTCCTGTTTGTTCTTTGTATTTTGTAGCCACAACATTAATCTCTCCAGTTAGTGATTGGGATAAAATATTTGGTTCTTTCCTACCATACCCATTGGAGGTGGAATCTCTTTAAGAATTTCATGTTACTGTCACATTTATATAAAATATAAGTAAATGTGATTTTATTAGGTTGAACCATATGGGATTTCCATTTTTGTGGTAAAAAAATGGCCAAATAATTATTAGCTTTATATGGGCCAAAAAGTAATTTATTGTCTGGACAGTATTAGTCTTCACTGTTTTCAGATCTCAGTAATGATGAGCCATCTTTACATTAGCAAGCGAAGTAGCACAGAGAGGATCCAAGGGCATCAGCGAGGACAGACCTGGGGTCATGCTTGCACTTTGGGCAAGTTGCTTGACTTTGCTGCGTTTCAGTGTCCTCAGTAATAGACCAGCAGTGATCATGCCTGCTTTGCATACTGAGAATGCCTTGGGTCCCAGAGTAGCAGAGTAGCAGTGCTATATGCTTGTCACTCAGTAAGTGGCCTGATACTGTTACTAGTACTACTCATAGTACTTCCCAGCCATAAATATCTCAGTAGATGAGAGAAAAAATTGTTGTAAGAGATTCCTGACTCAAGTCCTTCTGAGCATGTGACTAGTATTAACCAGTATAACATATGCTTTCAACAAGGTTTCTAAAGAAGATTTTTGAGAACAAGAAGGTTATCCTCAAGTAAATATTTCTGGAGGATCAACTATCAGTTCTTTATAAACATGCTCTGAGCTCTGAGCCTTCAACTGTGAGGTTGATTGATACCTCCATCTAACTATGACACTCTTTGAGTATCCTTTGAATCTATTTTTTTATTCTTTTCCAACAAATAATAGTAATTAGGAGACATTAGTTGAAAAAATATTTACAACTGCTAAGAAAATTTAACCACAGGAGGTGCTAATATCTTTACTTACTAGGTAAGGAAGTATTGTTTTTCTTTTTATTCTTACTCTCACGTTTAACCCCACTATAGGTTAATAATAACCAGATGTTTAATTTACTACTTTTAGTATAACAGAAATATCTACTTAGGACTGGAGAGATGGCTCAGGGGTTAGGACTGTGCCTCACAAGCAGAAGGACCTGAGTTCAAATCCTGGATCCCATGAAAAAAATGCCAGTAGGAAATGGTGGCCTGCACTTCCAACTCTGGAAGGTGGAGCCCAGAAACTCTGAATAAAACAAAAAGCTGGTAGATGCTATTCAGGGTGATGCCCAAAGCTCCCTTTGGGCCTCGACATGCACATACAGTGTCCTCTGATACACACACACACACACACACACATATAATATGATACACACACACACACACACACACACACACATATAATATGATACACACACACACACACACACATATAATAAATTAAAAAAATTTTTTTTATTATTTATTCAATTGTGCGTGTATGCGTGTGTGTGCATGTATATGTGTGTGTGTAGAACCACGGATGAATTCGGGAACCACCATG
This sequence comes from Typhlomys cinereus, assembly GCA_023101885.1. Classification (NCBI taxonomy): domain Eukaryota; kingdom Metazoa; phylum Chordata; class Mammalia; order Rodentia; family Platacanthomyidae; genus Typhlomys; species Typhlomys cinereus. The sequence goes on from JALPQD010000102.1 coordinate 1,262,883, forward strand.
GACGCCTCCACCTCCTCCTTGTTTACTCTGCCCTGGGATTCACAGGCTCGGCCCTACCAGGACCAGAAACGCAGGCCGCCCCTGCTTCCGCCTGGCGTCTATATGTGGGGTCTAGGATCCGAACTCAGGACCTTCTGCCTGCAAGGCAGAGGCTTAACCCCTGAGCCACCTCTCCAGCCCCACATACACAATAAATTTAAAAAAAAGAAATACCTACTTAGTGATCTAGGAAAACCGGATTACATCCTGATGGCATTAAGTATGCACTCACATGTACTCATTTCTATACTGCTAGATAGAATTCTCCAGACTTGACATCTTTCAGAAGTGCCATAGCTTTGGCTTCCCTTTATTGGGAATAGACATAGGAGGACAGGGAGTTAGGAAAATCTGTGTGTGTCTTTCATCTACGAAGCTAGAGTGGTTCTACTTTGATGTTTTACTCTGAAATTCTTCATGAAACATCATTTGAAAAAATATTTACAACTGCTAAGAAAATTTAACCACAGGAGGCGCTAATACCTTTACTTACTAGGTAAGGAAGGTTTTCCTTTTTATTCTTTCTTTCATGTTTTTGATTTTCATCTTTTTAAAGATGCCTGAAAACTTCATGCCACCTGTTCCCATCACATCACCAATCATGAGCCCTTTGGGTGATACTCAGTCACAGATGCTGCAGCAGCAACCGTCTGCTCCCGGGCCTCTGTTGAACCAGTCTTCCTTCCCACAGCCACACCTCGCAGGGGGCCAGCCCTTCCACGGCATGCAGCAGCCTCTTGCTCAAGCGGGCATGCCGCCACCTTTCTCAAAGCCCAACATCGAAGGGGCCCCAGGGGCTCCCATTGGAAACACTATACAGGTACCAGGAAGTCTGGGGAAGTGGGATGGGAAGATGGCTGTGTCTCAGTATTCTCCTTAACATATGATGTGTGTGATTGTACCATTTTTTTATGATCAATTTAGGATACCTAAACAAAAAAGTGATAACCTTTTTTATTTAACAGACTGATTATGTATGCATAGCATGTATATATATTTAAATAATAATAATAAAAATAAATGTGGCTACATAGAAACTTTGTAGATGAGAATTATACATTTTTGGGAGGGTATGTGTACTATAATTTATTATAGTATATTACCTGATCAAATCAGTAGCCACAATTTTAAGATTAGTTGACTCATCTCTGCATTTGAAGTTACTTAAAGGTTTTTCTTTTTAAAATGTTAGGTAAAAATGGACTGATTTTTATAATTTTATTTGTATGTTTAAAGCCTTAACTTTGGATGGAGACAAAGTCCTAAGTACTAAAAAAATTTGCGTATTTCCAAATGTAACTTAGCGTGACAAAGGTATTCTGAACTACTCATAAGAACGTAGAGAGCTTGGACCAGTATTTAAACAGAGTCCTGCCCAAGTAAAAGTGGTTCCGTCATCTGTGATTTAAGTGAAGATTGTACAGCTCGTTTGCTGTTAGGGAATTGCTGGACACCGAGCTGCGTTGTGTGACCTGGTCTCCCTTCCTCTCAGTTAGCACACGCCAGCCCTCCATTGTTGCCGGGAGAATGATCATGTATCTGATGCCATCAGAAGGTGGTAGCTCCCATCGTCCTCTTCTATCCCTTGTATAGCTTATTTCTTCTGTCTGGAATCCTTTTTCTTCCTGGCTTAACTGGTTAGCAGCTAGTTTCCTGATAGGATTTCCTGTTCTATAGTCAATTTGAGTTGTGTCTTTCAGTTCTACTAAGCCTTGCCTTACTGCGGTTGCTATTTTGCATACCTATATCACTTTTTTAAGCGCAGGATCTCTTCCATTGGCCTGTAAACTTCCATGCGACTGAGATCATTTGTCTGTTTTCTCACCGATATTTAGCTAATGCCTGGTACATACTTGCCTGATAATTTTTTTGAGTGAATGAAAAAAATGAACTGAAAGTAAAAATTTGGAAAACCAAAATCTTCCTGTTTGCCCTTACATCTCTGTACATAGGAACATCATAATCTATTCTTCCTTTGATGTTTTGACTTGTTCCTACAGTTTTGATAGTAGTCCAGTGAATCCTTTTAGAAGAATAAAGGAATCGTCAGGTATAGTGGTTCCCATTTGTATCCCAATATTGAAGATGCTAGAGCAGGAGATCACGTGAGTTCAAGCCAGTCTGGTTTATATGGGAGTCTCTGTCTCAAAAAACTAAATAAAACAAGAATAAAGGACTAGAAGAATGCCAGGCTAAAACAGAGGTCAACAGGCAGAGTGTGCGGCCTTCTAACTAGCCAATGGTGTTTTCCGGTGTCTTGCTTTTATTTCCCATTATCATAAGCTTACTTCCCAGTACTTGTAAGCAGTAGTGAACTACAGAGTAACTAGTCGGTTGGTTCCAGGACTTTGCCTGTGCTAGGCAAGCGCTCTGTCACTGAGCGACAGCTGCAGCCCTGTCCTGCTCATGAGAGTCCAAGCTGTCAGCGTGCCTCTACTTTGTGCTGGTAGCTCTCTGGGTGATTTCACACATTTTCATTGGATTTTGAATAGACTTGTATATAAGGTGGTTGTTTCTTTTGGCTGCATACAGTCAAAGCTTACTTTATGTTATAGGTACCTTCTGGTCATTTTCCGATCATTTTTATAATATAAATTCTTTCAGCATGTGCAGTCTTTGCCAACAGAAAAAATAACCAAGAAACCAATTCCAGATGAGCACCTCATCCTAAAGACCACCTTTGAGGATCTGATCCAGCGCTGCCTGTCCTCGGCCACAGATCCTGTATGTATATTCTTCCTCGTGTTTTGCTACCTTGAAATGATCCTCTGTGGAGCTGTTTTGTAATTACTGTTTCAAGTTATACTTCTCAAAAGTCATCAAGCTAGCACTCCAGTTTTACTTCATCTATAAAATAAGCATATTTACTTTTTATGTAAATATCTAATCTTACAAAGGCAAAGAACCAATTAAGTAACACCTAAGGTCAGAACCAGTATTTCAACCCACACAGCCTGGCTCCTGGTTCTTCTCTCAACCATTGCCCCTCACCTGTCATCCGCCAACCTCCCAGCTCAGACAGAGGATATATAAAGTGGTCCATAAGCCACTGGAGTTGTCTAGATACTGAAGACATGCTCATATTAAAGTTACGTATTCTTCTTGGTTTAGCTGGAGAATACCTTTATTTTGGCAGCAACGAAAATTCCAAAAAGCCCATTTTAACAAGTGAAGCAAACATTCAATGTTAATTTAAGCTGTTGGCCACCTGAAAAGAAAAGCCCAGCTTTTGGAATTTGTTGTTCTAGTCAAACACCAAGTATAAGTTTGTGTGGCCTTCTGTTCGTCTGTGGAAAGCATCTTTCTGTCCTGATAGTGTCAGCAGACCGAGGGGTAGCAGAAACCCTCGCACTGGCATCCTGGGAGTGATGGAGACGCTAAGCTAAAAAGCAGGGAGCAAACACAGTTGGTACCCAGGTATACACTGTACCCGAGCACAGTCATCCAGAAGTGAGGAGTCCTAATACGAATGTAACAGAAGGCTGGTGACATGGTTCAGTGGAGAAAGGCACTTGGTGTCAAGTCTGAGGATCTGAGATGAGTCTGTGGAACCCACATGGTAAGAGAGAAGGGGCTCTGCAAGTTGCCGTCTGACCTGCACGTGAGTGTCATGGCACACATGCATGTACACATGCACATACACATGCACACTAAACACATACTTAAAAAAAAGGAATGTGCAGGATTCCAGTACTTGCTTAGGCATGAATCAGCACGGAGTTGTATGTGGTTCATCTCATTCACCGCTTGCTGAGTTCAGCCCCCCAGCCCTCATATCATCTCCCCCGGGCACCCAGGACGCAGGGTTGAAGAGGACCATAGCACACAAGTGGCTCTGTGTTGGTTCTGATGTCCCTCCAACGCTCCTGTCCCCGTGTTACTTCTGTGTATGGTTTGGCGGACCCGCTTAGAGCAGGAACTGCAGGGTTCCTTCTTCAGGAGTCTCTTTCCTTCACTTGGGATAAATTCATACTGTGCATTTATCTTACTCTCACTTAAGTTATGTCCAAACAGCAATTGTCAGCATAATTTAGTATGTGATTATCTGTGATGTCCTCATCTCGTTCTCTTCCTTCTCCAGACACATAAGTGGGGCCTCCTGCCCCAAATACACCAAGGGCCTTTCAGCCCAGGTCTGTAGTCCTGCTGTTGCTCCTTCTGTCTGGAGCTCGTCCTGCTGCTCATTCGGCCCCTGCATGCATGCAGTGGTCCGCTTTCCTGCCAGTGCATCAGGCCTTCCTCTGCACCCTTGTCCCATTAACTGTTCTTCACAGCAAGCACCACAATCTAACACAAAGTACCATTCAGTATCTTCCCACTTATTAGCATATATGATGTCTTAGTGAGGCACAGGTGTCAATTTGACTGTTGAGGGTTTGAGCTCTGGGCACATTTGTAGAGAATTAATGGTTGAGTTAAGCCCAGAGCAAACTGGCAGGAGATTGTCTAGCTGATGGGAAGGCCCAGCCCATGGTGGATGGGATTAGGCCCTGGAATAAATCACAGAGAGCTGGTTGAGAGAGTTGGCATCCTTCTGTATACTTGGCCAGACATGCTGGTCTGGCAAGTGAGGATTGTCCCTCTCTCAGCTGTTATGTGGTGATAGTGTGGCCAGTTCCCTCGGCCCTGTGTTGGTGCGTGCTCTCTCATCAAGCTGGACTGAGAACTGTAACCAGTAATCATAAGGGAATAAACCCCTTGTTCCCTTAAGCTTTGTGATGGTCATTTATCAGGAACCATGCAGGCAAACTGCATCAATGTGTAAACTTTGGTTTCTAGCACAGCAGAATTATTAGATAGTAAAGGGGTGTCATTTTCTAAGACTGGTATGTAACGTGGATCGCTGATCACATTGTGTTTTTTAAGGCTTTAGTTTTAGTTAATAGAATCATTTCTTTCACTATACTTAGAGAAGTGGGAGAGGGTGAACTGTTTATTCTTCTTTTGGTTCTGGGAGTTCAACCGTTGCATGTGCTTGGTGAGTTATATCCATTCCCAGCTTTAGTGATCAGAAGTTGTCAGAAGATAATGTACTTTTTCTTGGTGCTTTGAAGGTATGGAATCAGGCAAGATTAAACATACCACATATGTCACTAGTTGTGTAAGTGGTATTTTTGAAAGGTGAACACAACTTCTGTAGTTCCTCTGTGTTTTTCTGTCCAGCACCCATAATCTCCACTAGCCACTGAGACCTGTAGCGAAGTGACCCAGGGGCCTTGATCGTGATACACTTCCACACGCACGCTCCTCGTCAGGCAAACTTGCACTGTATTTGAAGTCCAGGCAGTGTCCCATTTTGCATGCCAAAAAGACTATCATCCTCTCCCCACCTTCAATAATCTGTTCAGCTGTGTCGGTAATAGTTGTCTCCATTTCTTTGTTAACACAAAGACTTCTCTACTTGTTAAGTATAAGGTTTGAAGAAACAGTGTAGGTCCAGTTTTTTAGACAAAAATCTATTCATTTTTAATTTATTTTTTCTGTCCTGCAGCAAACCAAGAGGAAACTCGATGATGCCAGCAAACGTTTGGAGTTTCTGTATGATAAACTTAGGGAACAGACAGTAAGTTTGTGATTATAACAGTCAATTACTTCTCATGGCTAGTAAAAGAAGTTTCTCTTCAACCCTGTTATTCTGTGTTATGTGTGAGGACAAAGTGATCATTACAAGTCCAGAGGGGTTTCTTCTGTCTAAATCCTGAATCTTACTTGTTGACGGTAAGGGTTAGTGCAGGGAGAAAAGATAAAGGGAGGAAAATGTGCCTTTATGACAAGGATCAGGGAAGGACCCAACCTGCCATTCATTTTACGTGGCCCATGTTTGGAGAGATCATGAACAAGAAAGGTGCTCTGTTTTCCAGAGGAGCCATCTGTCATCTGGAGTCTAAGGTCCTTTCCTCCTAAAACAGCTGTTACAGACAGGCAGATCCACACGTCCCACCGCACACGCTATCCATTCTTTTTGAGAATTGTTCTAATAATGAAAACTCTGGCCTGGGTGAGAAACAGACTGCACTTGACATGTATGGTTGTACAGTTAAGCATTGATTTACCCTGTTCTCATAGCCAATCCCATCAGGTAAAAATAACCATTTCTGTCAAGAGAACCAAACCAAAGATCTGTGTTGTGGAGGTGTTGTGGCGTGGCAAAGAGCAACAAATGGTATGGTTTTAAGAGATGATAGAACTGCACCTGAGCTGCTACTAGACGCTCAAGAGACTGTGGTGAGAGGATCACTTGAACCATTTTGAGTTTAAGGCCAGCCTGGGCCATACAGTGAGACCTAGCTTCAAAGAAAGAATATACAAATAGATTTGAAAAAGTCAAGTAATGGAAGAATTAACTGAAGACAGAGTTCAACATTTCAGCTTGGAGGAGGAACACTAGATTTTTTCAGTAAGAAAACCGGTTCATTATACAGGAATTGTTTGTCATGATTCTACTTTAAAACATGGCTCTTGCTTGATCTAAGAGACTTTTCTGCAGTGCCAAATGGTTTATACTTTTTTGTGTGTGTAATTCTAGCTCTATGTAGGTAGCTGGGTTTGATGTTTACAGAGGCTGTCCTGGGAGATTTCCCTAGAGTAATGCCTTCTTGTGGTTCTGTCTCTTTTCTTTCAGCTGTCGCCGACAATCATCAGTGGTTTACACAACATTGCGAGGAGCATCGAGACACGCAACTATTCAGAGGGGTTGACCATCCACACCCACATAGTCAGTACCAGCAACTTCAGTGAGACCTCGGCGTTCATGCCAGTTCTCAAGGTTGTGCTCACCCAGGCCAACAAGCTGGGTGTCTAGGACAGCTTCACTCTGTGCTGACATCGCCATTTTCCCAAAGAATTCTGTTGAAAGAAGAATGATAAGTCCTGGGCCAGTCCTTGTTAGCATGTTTCCATAGCAGCCGACGAGCATTTACATGATTTCTGCAGATCACTCACCTAGACCGGCTAGCAACCCTGGTGCTTCCTTTTGTTTGAATCTTCTGTTGCCCATTGTGATCTTCCTGTTCTGCAAGGGGTCTCCTGAGCTACACGTAGGATGATTCCTAAGGAATTCTGACAGAGTGCAGTGTCTTTTTCAGAAAACATTGCATCTGGTTATGCACAAAGCAGGCAGAAATCTAAGCTTCTTTCTCTTTGTCAATCACATTAAAGCTTGTAATCTTAGCCTCTGCATTTATAGTCTTTTTTTAATATATTTTGAGGAGGTGAGAGGAAAAGGAGAGACAAAGCAGGTGCGTGCGTGGAGGTCTGCCCATTGTAGGAAGCCAGCTCTCAGCTTCTACCGTGCAGGCTTTGGGGATGAGACTTGGGTCAATAGGTTTGTGTGCAGGCACCCTACCCACAGGGTCTTGCCTACCTTACAGTCTTTTTAAAACATCACTAAAGCTCAACAGTAGAGCGCATCCTGGCTTACCGAGACCCTGGGTTTGATCCCCAGCTCTACAGGAGGAAAACGGTGGCCGCTCACTCTGCCTGCCCCCCCCCCAAATGACTGCATCCAGAAGCTGCTCCGTAAACTTCAGCAGCTATTAATGAAGTGTGACCAGAGCTTTAGAATCTATAGAAAAGGACTGAGCATGCTCATTTCTATAGGCTCTATTGAGTTTTTCTCTTTTTAAATGTTGTGCGTGTGTGTGGGGGCCAGTGTGCACATGGAGGACCGAGGGACAGCCTTTGGGGCCAGTCCTCTCACCAGGCACCGCGCTTGAGGCAGGGTCTCCATCTCTGTGGAAGCCAGGCCACCTGGAGCTCTCTGGAGCGCCTCCCGTCCCTCCCTCCCACTTCCCACAGGCCCCCTAGGGTTTTTCTACATGGTCCCTGGGGACCGGGAGTCAGGTTATCAGGCTTGGGCTGCAAGTGTTCTTCCCCAGCCCCAAACTTTTCTCACTGTTTTTCTGTATTCTGTTTGGACTCAAGATTGAATCATCTCACTTCATAGTTAAAGTTTGCTCACTCATTTTTCTGTATAAGCACCTATGTATAGTCTTTTAAGTTTAGAAATAAAAGTTCATTACAGTCAGGCTCCTAAGCAGAAGCCGCAATTCTGAGGAGCGGGAAACTAGGAAAAACTTAACCGCTGAGAGCTCAGTAAGCCTTTGGAGCCAGAGTAGCTGCAGTGTAGAAAGGTGTGGTGGATCCCTGACCACCAGGGGGCGCCCTTGTCTGAAAGAGAAAAGGCGGTAGGGTGGCTAGTGACATCTCTTTACTGCCACTTGTCTGCTGACCAGGTCTGGATTCATCAAGGGTGACTGCAGAACCACCTGTCACTCTTCTGCCATGGTGGAGACTTCCCATGAAATGATCATAAGTTTTGACAAATATTTTATGTGCACTCGTGCACATTCTCCCGGAACTTGCGTTGTAGCAGCAGTGTCTTCAAATGTCCCTAAATTCATCTGTGTGGGTGTTCATCGTGTGCTGAAGATAAATCTTTCAGCAGATGCACAGTGTGGGCAAATTCCCCCCTCCCCCTAAATTGCTTTATTTTCTATATATTGTGCATCTGTCTACACGTGTACTTCTGCTCAGTGCTCTGGTAATGCGCCCGCCTCTCCAGCTGTGTGGCATAATGTGCGTAGCTGCCCAGTGGAAATCAAGCACTGTTGCTATTCTCGAAAGGTTGCATGGATATGTGGGCTGTGGGATGGCTGAGGTGGATCTTGGAAAACCCTGGGTAAGAAAAGAGGCAGACACCTGAGTTACGTGTGTTCTTGCATTCGGGATTGCTTCTAGAGACCAGCATATTCACTCAGCCAGCAGCACCAATGCAGCTGCATCAGGAGCAGCCAGAATGGTCTCGTCCGACCCTTATTACATCTGAGGTCTTCATTTCCGTGGAGATGCTCTGCTCGTGAGTTTGAATTTGGTACTAGGCTGACGTCTCATGCACTGGGGACCATTACAGGTCTGTGTGCGTTCTCACCTGGGCCTTATGACTTGCTCATTCTGGCGCAATTCAAAACCACTTTTTTTTTTTTAATGTATTGGTAGGCACACATCAAACAGACAGAAAGGAGTTGGCTTCAGAAATTTTGTGAAGGAAACCTATTTGAAAACAATACAGGAGAACTATGTGTGAATCACAAACCAGTAACTCCAGCACTGGGGAGACTGGCAGAAGGATCGGGAGGCCAGCTTGGGCTACCTGGTGAGACCCTTTGTCATGAAAGATACAAAAACTTGGAATTTTTAGTTGTTGGGTTTTTTTGTTTGTTTCGTGTTTTGAGACAGGGCCACAAGACACTCTTAAACTTGAAGTGATCCTCCTGCCTCAGCCTCTGGAGTGCTGGGCGACAGGTGTGAACTACCACACCTGGTTGGATTTTTCTTAAATGCAAAGTTAAACCTGGTGAAACCCATGCCCACGTATCTGCCATTGTGTTCCCGTTCTCAGGGCCACGGGTCCCCTGGCTCTGGAGAGTGGCATTCTATTCTATTAAGTAGCTTTGCCTCAGCAAATACACAGTGCTTTATGGAGCGTGAGGATCTCATGTCCATACAGACAGGAAATTACTTCATTGCGCTTATCCTATAAAGGATGCTTGAGGCAGAGGGAGTGTGGGTATTACATAATATAATATGAAAACATTTCAATAGTTAGAGAAAGCAGTTTCTGAAAATGTCCTGCAAATAGTTTCCTTTTTCTCTGATTATATCTCCAAGTGACATGTGACTTTTTTTTTTAAAGCAGGGAGATTTGAGACAAGTTTTCACATAGCCTTGCCTGGCTTCAAGATTGCTATGTAGCCAAAGAAAGATGGCCTTAAACTTCTGAACCTCCTACCTCTGGCTCTTGTGTGTTGGAATTACAAGCATGTAACACCATACTCAGCGATAACAATAATGACTGCTTCTTTAAAGATTAGGAGAGAGAACAAGTCAGTTTCAATAGCATCTGACACAAGATTTTCTCTTGTAGGCATGGTAGGTACAGCTTGGACATGCTGAGCTGCAGGCGTTCTGGCACTGGGTACCCTTACCCAGTCTTCTTTGAATCCTAGAGAACTAAGCTATTAATTCCAGGTGTCAAGCATGGCTGGGGAACAACTCTAAATTCAAATACTGCATCTTAGCTGGGGTGGACCTCTATTCGTCACAAAGCCATTTATTTCCCCCTGAAAGATAGCTGCTACTATAACAGAAATCTGAGAGCTGGCATTTGCCCCAAGCACTGACTGCTTTTCAGACAGATAGAAAAGTCCCTGACTAGGACTGGAGAGATGACTCAGCAGGTAAGCATGCTTGCACTGTAAGCATGAGGATCTGAGTTCAAATCCTTTGTACTTGTGTAAATAGTCTCATGTGTCTGAGGTTGGGAAGGGGTGTGGAAACAGGGCTATGGCTGGTGTTTACTGACCATGGCCAAGAGTTCCAAGTTCAGTGAAAGAACTTGTCTGAAGAGAACAGAGCATTTCCACAAGACCTGCACAAGAGTTGGTCCTGTGTACATTACACAGGGAAGGTCTCAAGGACACCACGCTGCCCTCAGACACTAGCAAGGTTAGTTCCAGATGAGGGAGGAGGAGAGCTACTCTTCAATGATATGGCCGCGGGTGTAGAGTCCTCGAGCCAACAAGCTCCCAGACACACGTCACTAAGATGAACCCAGACAAGACTTTGCAAGCCACACCTGCACAGGACGTAAGAGCGGGAGGGAGACGCGTGGAGAAGAAGGAAGTTTGTAGTAGGAGAAAGGGGATTGGGTTTGGGTAATGGGGGGAGGGTGTAAAATGAATATGTTAAAGCCATAAAATAATATAAATCAAGAGAATAAAGCCGAGTGGTAGAACAAGGCACATACATATGCATGAGCCCTCTAGTAATAATGAAAGAGCCTCCGGCGGCCCAAAATCTTCAAGTAAGTTACTGGTGACATGTGAAGGGGAGAAAGACACTCGGAACAGTCACACTGTTCATAAAGGCATCCCCCAAAGGCTTTCTATGGGTTTTGTGCCCACCATCTGGTCTCCAGGGAAATAGGATAACAGAGCCAGTTGGCTGCATGTGGCTGTGGGCAGAATGGGCTGCGTCTAGAGCAGGGATAGTGCTTTTAAGCTCTACCAGGACCACCTGGAGAGCAGGTTAGAGAAGGATGGGGAAAGTAGAAACAATCAAGACACTGGGGTTGAGGTGTAGACTAGGGGAGCCTAGTGGTCATCTGGGGCACCCGCTCTGTCCCTGCTGCTATGAATCGTGTCCTTGGGACAGTATGGACAAACTCTAACCTGGGAGTCAAAGGTGGCAGAGGCCATCAGATTATGCCACTATGTTGCCTCCGCCTCCCCATCTCTAACAGAAGTGGGGGCAGACCTAGCTCTGGCTTCAGATTCTGGAAGTCTGTGGTCCATCTATCACCCCCCACGGCATCTTTGTATATTACCTACAAGTCTTTAGAAGGAATTGAAGTACTTTTGAAGAAACACCAATGCCTCCCAGAATGACGATGGAAGCAACTTCTATTTACAGCGTTTCTTTTGCTTTTCCAATCAGGAGAGAGACGTGTGCAGCACTGCCCTAGGGAGGGGGCAAGCACTAGACCAAGAACTTGTGATCTGAGGACTCAGGACATGTATATTTTCTTGACCTCAAGGCCCTTAGGTCTTGAGTCTCCTTAACCAGGTTCATGTGTCCCATGCCCCTGTTGCACCAGGAATGGCTTGCATATGAGTGACAGCGTAGGACGGTGATACCTTGCAGTCGGTTTTTCCTCTACAAATCTGGGTCACCCTTTTGACATTCCTGATCGCTGTTTACAAATTCCTACTCCCTGCTGGAGAAGAACAGGGGCGTCTGCCTTTTAAGAGCAGCCTGTGGTAATTGACAGCAGTGGGAAGACACAGAGGGCGCCACTCGGAAACAGTAACCGCTGATGCTGAGAAATAAACAAGAACCTGTCAAATGTCTCTGCCCTTGAAAGCTAAAATAGCTATTGGAAAAAATACGGTGGTGGTGTTGGCAGGGGAGGAAACTGGAGGGCCAGAAGGGCTGCTGGGTGAAAATTTTTGCTCTTCTGTCGCAGTAAAAGGTATTGCTACTGCATTTCTGAGGGTCGACCTGTGGGCGTAGGTGGACGACAGGAAGGAGTTCCGTTGGGGCCATAGGCATTACTTTTTTTAGCCAGATGTTGACCAATGTGAATGTGGTATAGGTCTTAACAAATGCTGACTGTATGGCTACAAAGGATGAGCAGTGATTTCTCCATTTTCTGGGAGGTCCTTCCTGTAGTGACTAATGACTGCCTGCTTGGCTGCACTGTGAGCCCCTGAAGCTTAAATCCATGTATAGCGTGTGGTTTCTAGATGAGCCTCAACTCATAGACACTGGGCAAATATTAATTGATTCGAACTCACTCAAAATTAGCTGGTTGGTGTCGTGGTGCTGCTGATCTACTGTGCAGCCTGAGCTACTCGGGAAGCTGAGATGAGCTTGGGACCAGGAGTTCAACTGCAGCATGGGCAGTGCAACAGGGTTCTCTCCCCCACCCCCCATCTGTCTGTCCGTCTGTCTCTACTTTTCATTGTGAGGTAGGAGGTCTGAGTGATGTCAGATGAACATCAGCCAGCTGGGCCTGGTAATACACTTGGGAGACTGAGGCAGGAGGATTATTAGTTCAAGGTCTGCCTGAGTTACAGTGTGTGTGTATGTGTGTGTGTGTGTGTGTGTGTGTGTGTGTGTGTGTAGACCAGAGGAGGACACTAGGTGTCTTGCTCTATCACTCTCTGCCTTATTCTTTTGAGACAGGATCTCCCTGAACCTGGAGCTAGGTTGATGGCTAGCACGTCCCAGGAAACCTCCTTTCTCTGCCCCCACAATGCTGGGATTGAAGGTGCATGTATGGCCTTGTGGCTTTTCTTGTTTGTTTTTGTTTCTAAACCTGGTACTGATGGTGTTCGATATTCTGTTTCTAACACCGCTGGCTCATACAGCGATGAACCATCCGGCTACAAGAGACTGATCTCAAAAAAGAAAAAAAAGTCGAATTTGGATTATCTTTTTTAATTTTTTATTATTCATATTATTTTCAACTTGTGCATTGTTGTTGAGGTGTTTGCGGCCGCTTGCTGGTGTGTGTGTGGTGGTTGTTTGTGTGAACCATCGACGAGCGAACCCTGAACCCTCCATCCTTCTAACCGGGCTCCCCCCCCTACCAGGAAGCTGAGCTTTTGCCTGGCGTCTCCGGATCTGGATCCGACTCAGGACTTCCCCTGCAAAAGGACTAACCCCAAGAGCCGACTTCCAGCCTTTGGGGATTATTGAGGGCGCAAAGGGCAATAGAGGAGACAGCGTCATTGAGCAGACTTCTTATCCATCCTGCGAAGGAAGAACCCGCAAATGTGGCCATTTCCACAACTTTGCTTCCTGCTGGCAGATTGCAACAGGTCGACAGAGAGGAGCATCAGCAGGAATGGTAGGAAGGCTGTTACAAAGCAAGACAGGGGAGGGGAGGGGGGCTTCGGGAAAAGAGAATCCCTCTTTCCCCGCCCACATCCACTGCCCTAGGCCAGCCCTCCTGTGGCCCGAGGAAACAGACAAGGCCCAGCCAGTGCTTTGCCGCATCTCAAAAGCAATTTCTTTGTGATCTTAGAGGCCGAGTTCCCGTCTGTGCTCCTGAATCCCCACACTGGAAGTCTGTGAGTGGCCCCCTCTTACCTCGAGAGGGGCTTCCTGTGCCTCTCCCCCGAGAGCTGACTCCCCCTTCCTTTAAGATTCCTCCTCGGTACTGAAGATTCATAGTAACCTGGAGAAGCTAAGCAGATGATTTACACGGCAGCTCCCCTCCCGGCACGCGCACCTTCGGCCTCCTAGAAATCAATGTGTCCAGGGCTGATCCCTCCTGTCAGCCTAGTTATGATTCTTTCTGCAGCCTGGAGCCCCGGAGCACCCAAGCACATAACTACAGTCAACTCATCTCTCTGTGTGCCATCGAGTAATGAAAATACACTTTCAGGATTTATCTCAAACGCTGCACAGAGTTCTGCCGCACAGTTCAGTGTTCTCTTATTTTACCCATGGAACGAAGGCTGTCTGGAGCAGTAATTTGCACGGAGTCGTCGACTCCTGCTGTAGGTCTGTCTTGATTCCTGTGTTACATAAGATGGAATCACAGCTCTGTGAGACTGTCACTGTCTCCAACTCACAACTCTCAGGCTTACAGATTCAGAGGGGTGAGCTAGATTCAAACCCAGGTCTGTGCGGAAACCCTCGCCAGTTTCACAAACCTGTAAGCTCCTAGGGTCAAAATCTACATTTCCCTAAGAAATGCATCCTCTGAGGATTGTCATAAGCCCTTTGTCTTGAGAATGGGTCTTTTCTTGTTCTTCACTTATCTCTCTGAAGTCTTTGTTTTCTTCTTAAAATATTTATGTCAGTGGTTTAAAAAATATTGGCATTCTTTTCTGTGTGTGCATTTGTACATACATGTTCATGTATATGTGTGTGCAGGCTTGTGTGGGGGCGCATGTACATATGTGTGTGTGCATATGGAGGCACTCACATGAACATGCATGTGTAGACAGGCTCACTCACACACATATACACGAACACAGTGTTACATACACACACATAATCACATACCACACATACGCAATTTTTTTTAAAAATCCTGGCATTCTCTGAAGGGCGGCAACCATAACTAATGGCTAGCATGGCACTTTGTCAGACTCACTGTCATTTCTGAGCTTTTTCTCAGACACTTTCCCCTGCGTGTGGGAGGAGAGGGCTTCTCAGTTAAGTCAGCCTCTCTGGCAGGACCTATTTGCTGCCACCTCTTTTTTTTTAAACATTTATTTATAGTGTGTGTGTGTGTGTGTGTGTGTGTGTGTGTGCGCGCGCGCGTGCATCAGAGGGTACTGTGTGTCCCTGTGGAGGGCCAAGGGTGACTTCAAGAATCATCCTGGATTGCTTCTACCTCCTTTTTTGCTTCGCTCTGGGATTCCTCAGGATTTGCCCACCAGGGCCAGAAGTACAGGCTGAAGCCATTTCCACCTGGTGTTTTTACATGGGAACTGAGATTTGAGCTCAGGACCTTCTGCTTGTGAAGGAGAGTCATAACCCCTGAGCCATCTCTTCAGCCCCACTGCCACCTCTTCTGTGACACCCTGGTGACACCCAGACCACATGCTTCACTAAAGGTCTCTGGCAAACGAGATCTTTGTGGGTAGCACAACCATCAACCATCGGTCCTCCTGTTTTCTTTTGTCTTCCGTGCTTAAAGCATCTTCCACTCTGAAGCACATGGCATTCTGGCCATGATGGTTCTCACCCAGTATTTCTCCGAGCTGCATTTTGTAGTTTGTTTAGAACCTTGTTCATTGATACCTAAGAGCTGATCCTTGTTCTTTGGGAAATGCTCACACACCCACTGGAGCATGGTTCATGATCTCAGGTTAATTCTGACCGTTGCCTTGTGATGTCAATTTCCTGATGATGTCCTATCCAGGATATCTTGGCCTCTGTCTCCAGCAACTGCCACCACTACAGTCCTGTGACCTCCCCTTAGAGCTTACTGCTGGAAACTCTCACCGCTGTGCACTGTGGCTCACAAGTCTCATCCAACTGTTGGAGCACAGTAGCCTTGCTTTCCTACTGTCATTGGCTAATAAATGCAAAGCAGCTCTTGCCCACTTCAAAACCTTGCCTTCTGTGATTCCCACAATAGCTGTGAGGTCTTGGTTTCCTTCTGGTCACATTTCCTTCCTGGTCCCCAAACCTGAACTGTATGTAACTCTCTAGTCTTTCAACTACCTGGATTCCTTGTCCTCCTTTGGCTACTGCCTGCCCCATCCTATCTTCAGACTACTGAGTGAATCTTTGCAGCCATAACTGTGTGCTTGAACCTTTGAGCTCATGGCCTCATTCTTGGTTGCATCCTGATTTGGCTGAGTGTGTGTGTGTGTGTGTGTGTGTGTGTGTGTGTGTTGGCTAGAGGTCAATGTCAAATGTCAGATGCCTTCCTTAATCTCTCTCCACCCTATTCTTTGAAGCAAAGTCTCTTACTGAACCAGCAAGACTATATGACAGCAGGTTCTAGATACCTTCTACCTCCACCTCCACAGTGCTATTATTAGTCAGGGTTCACTAGAGCCACAGAATCAACAGAATGAACATATAAAAAGGGAATTTATTGATCTGGCTTATGAGATATGGCCGAGGTAGTCCAACAATGGCTGCCATAGTCCAGTCAGTGACAGCTGAAGGCTGGAGGATTCCCGGAGAGTCTTTAGTTACGTTGGAGGGCTGGAGGGTTGAAGAAGCCAGGCAGCAGGAGAGAAGAGAGTTTTTTAGTACAGCTTTAGAGAGTTTCTCTTCAAACTCTTCTGGTTTATGGTTTCTTTATCTGGTCTGCTACTGGAAGGTTCCAATCAGATCTAGGGCTGGTCTTTGTATTGTAAAGTATTGATCCAAATAATCTCCCCAGATGGTCTGACAGTTGATCTTAGTTAATGCTGGGTGTTGTCAAGTTGACACCCAGGATTAACTATCACAGCGGGCATACCTGACTTTTTATGTGGATGTTTGTCTTTATGCTTGTGTGGCAAGCACTTTAACAGACTGAACAATTTTCCTGACTTTCTGGCTGACCTTTTAAAAAGTAATTTTGGTTAGTCACCAAGCTCTTGGATCTCGTTATACTTTTCCCCAGCTCTGAATTCCTACTTTGCTCACTCAGCACATACCTGAGTTCTCCTTCAGAACAAACAGGCTGTGGCTACACTTTCCCCACTGCACTGATGCTCTGTAAGCTGCGCCTGTTCTCATCCTCACTGACTTCCTGTCCCCAAGGAGAGGATGTCCCGTGGCTTCATCCATCCTCTGCAAATCCTCAACCCCAGGGAACATTCATCAAGCATCACCTTTCTCATGCTTTTGACCTGTTGCGTTTGCTCTTTAGTCTTTAGCTGGCAAATTAGAATGTTCCCATCCTTGCCATTCTAAGCACTCACGTAGACACAGGCTTAACTTGGTTAGCCCTCTCTTCTTTATTTTTAAATTAATTATTTTTATTTTAAAATTTTTTCTTTTTTATTTGTGTGTGTGTGTGTGTGTGTGTGTGTGTGTGTGTGTGTGTGTGTATCGTGTGTATCAGAAGGCACTGTGTATCCCTGTGAAAGACCAAGGGTGACTTCAGGAATCAGCCTGGATTGTGTTATCTCCTCTTTGCTTTGTTCTGGAGTTTCCCAGGCTCTACCTTCCAGGACTGGAAGTACAGGCCTCCGCCATTTCTGCTTAGCATTTTTTTATGTGGAATTCAGGATGAGAACTCGGGATCTTCTGCTTCCTAGGCACAGGTTTAACACCTGAGCCATCTCTTCAGCCTCAACCCTCTCTCTTTACTGACAAGTTTCTGGAAAATTAATGCATTCTAAGCTTGCTCCTCCTTGTTCTCAGCCATGTCAGTTCCCACCACACACTGAAAAGGCTTCTGCGGAAGTCAGTGATGACCTTTGTACACTTTGTGGGTTCTTTGTTCCCGCTTCTTTTAGGGCCTTCTGGAACATTCAATGCTGTGAACCCTGCTGTCCCACACTCTGCTGACTTTTTCCTTCTTGGTTCACACACTGGCTTGCTTCTTCGCCATACCTGTAAGTCACTCTTCCTGAGGATGCTCTGAGAGCCCTGGGCCCTGCTTACCTTCCCTGACAACTGTTGCCAATGCTGTGGGTTCCACTGTATGTAACCATGGCTTGATCTGCACCTTCGTGCCTCCCCCTGCCTCCAACCCAACCAATCCTTACACCCTTTGTAGTGCTGTCTTTCTGTAATTTCCGCTGACTCATTACCACAGCATAGCATCCTTCAGTGGCTCCTGTCCACCTTGTGGTGACAGGGCCCGTGGGCAGCATGGTACTTCAGTCTCCTCTCCCACATTTTCCCACTTTCACTTCAGACACTCCCTCTCCCTCCCAAATGCCAAGTGCAGAAGCTTAACCCACACTGTTTTCTTTGCCATGTCTTTGGTGACTACTACTTTTTAAAAAATGTGCTATTGGGGTAGGGGGCCTGAGAAATGGCTCAGGAGTTAAGACTCTGCTTCAAAAGCAGAGTCCTGAGTTCAGAACCCAGGTCCCATGTAAAAAACACCAGGCAGGAAACAGTTGTTGCTGCACTTCCGGCCTTGGTAGATAGAATCTGGGAAGTCCCAGAGTGAAGCAAAAAGGAGGTAGAAGCAATCCAGGATGATTTCCGAAGTCAACCTTGGTCCTCCACAGGAACACACAGTACTCTCTGAAACACACACACACACACACACACTAAATAAATAATAAATAAATAAATAAATAAACTTTTTTTAAAAAAATGTGTTGTTGGACTGGAGATCAAGGGTTAAGACTCTGCCTCACAGGTTGAAGGACCTGAGTTCTGATCCTGGATCCCACATGAAAACACAGACAGAAATGGTGGTGATCTGAAACTGGAAGATGAAACCTGGAGAACTCCAGAATGAAGCAAAGAGAAGGTAGAAGCAATCCAGGGTGATTTCCAAAATTACCCTTGGTCCTCCATAGGGGAGCACAGTGCCCTTTGACACACACATACTAAACAAAACAAATCAAAACAAAAACATCATGCTGCTGAGTGTGATATGTGAATTAACATGTGCTGTGGGCTAGAGAGGTTGCTCAGTGGTCAAAGTGGTTGCTATGCAAGTAAAAGGACTAGAGTTTGGATCTTCAATGAGCCTGTAATTCCAGCCTTGTTAGAAGGACACTGAGGATGCCCAGAGTAAGATGGTTATCCACATTAGCCCTATCAGTGAGTTCGGGGTCTGATTAGAGCTGTCTCAAAAGAATAAGATGGAAGAGTGATTGTGAATGATTCCTGATATCAACCTCATGTTTCCACACATGCACATATATGTATCTGAGTGCATATCTACACATGTACACATGTTCCCATACACATGCAAATACACATACATGTACACATACACATGAAAAAATGGGAAAAAAGATGTGCTGGAATATAAATATAAATATTTGATTTTGAAGACATAGCATGAAAAAAGTGTAAAATATCAGTAATGTTTTATTAATTATATATCCAAAAGATAATGTTTTAGATACACTAGGTTAAAGGAAATACCCTTTTCCACAAATGATGCTAGGGAAATTGAATAACAATTTGCAAAAGGATGACGATGTTGAACATTTACTTTATGCAATATAAAAAAATGAACTTGAAGGAGAGTAAAACTCAAATATGAGAGCTAAAACTGTGAAACTCTTAAAACTTGCAAGGAAGGTTTCATGCCATTGGATTTTTAATGACTTCTTAGATGAGAAGTCAAAAGCATAGGCAACAAGAGTAGAAACAGGGAAACTAGATCACAGAAATGTCTACAAATCATATTTGACAAAGAGTTAATATCCAGACTATGTAAGGAATTCCTACAACTCAACAGCAAAAACCCACTGACAGCTGGGTAAAGGAGTTAGATACAGGAGTCAACTTGACTATTATAGACTTGAGACTTTGGCCACATCTGTGAAGAATTGGTAGTGAAAGGCCTAGAGAGATGGCTCAGGGGTTAAACTTTTACCTTGGAAGCAGAAGGATCTGAGTTCAGATCCCAGATCTCATGTAACACCAGGCAGAAATGGAGCTGGGAAATCCCAAATTGAGGCAGAGCAACCCAGAATGATTCTCCAGTCACCCTTGGGCCCCTACAGGTATACATAGTGCCCTTTCACACACACACACACACACACACACACACATACTGTTGCAGTCAGCCTGCATGGTTGCTGATAAATGACTATCAAACGGCTTAAGGGAACAAGGAGTTTATTCCCTTACTACAGTCCAGTTACAATTCTCAGTCCAGCTTGATAGGAAAGCATGCACCAACACCAGGGCAAAGGGAACTGGCCACACCATTTCTACGTAATGATCCTTACTTGACAGACCAGCATGTCTGACCAAGTGTACAAAAGGATGCCAACTTCCTCAACCAGCTCTCAGTATTTTATTCATCTGTTCAGAGCCTAATCCCACCCACCATAGGTTGGGCCTTCCCATCAGCTAGACAATCTCCTTCAGGTTCGCTCTGGGCTCAACTCAACCATTAATTTCCCACAAATATGCCCAGAGTTCAAATCCTCAACCATCAAGTTGACACCTGTGCCTAACTATGACACACACAAACTGAAAAGAATTAGTAGTAAGAAAAGTCCTAAGCAAAGTCTGTAGGAAATTATCTAATTGATGTGGGAATCAGTGAATAATAAAGGTTCTTTCCAAGGCCTGCTGACCAGTACCCTCCTCATTGTGACAGGTAGATGTGTCAATTTGACAACTGAGAGCCAAACTCTGAGCACATCTGGGGAGAAACAGCAGGAAGCCATGACAAGCCTTCAGAAGATTATCTGATTGACACAGGAGGGCTCAGTTCACAGGGCGGGACCATCCTGGGAAGATGGATAAAATGGAGAGAGCTTGTTCAGTACTTTGGCATATGTTGACAGACTCTCAGACCGGCAAGCGAGGTCTGCCCCTCTCTCAGCAATTCCTGTGGCTAGGATGTGGTCCATATTCTTGGTGGCTGTCGTTGACATGAGCTTTCCTGCCGGATGGACCATGAACTGTACCCAGAATCCTAAGAAGGCATCTTTTTCCTCTGAGTTACTTGGTTGCATATTTATCAGCAACATGAGGAGAAACTACAACAACATGAAGAGAAATTATAATAGGAGTTGAGCAGCTATTTCTCAGTTGACCAAGTACACAAAAAAAATGCCCAACATCTCTGATTATTAAGGAAAAACAGTCAGGCTGGAGAGATGGCTCAGGAGTTAAGACTTTGCCTTGCAAGCAAAAGGTCTTGAGTTTTGGATCCGAGATCCCAAGTAAAAACGCCAGGCAAAAACATCAGCGGCCTGCACTTTTGGCCTCAGTGGGTGGAACTTGGGATATCCCAGAGCAAAGTAGAGGTAGAAGTAATCTAGGATGATTCCTGAAGTCACCCTTGGTCCTCCAGAGAGGCATACAGTGCCCCCCCCCTCTCTCTCTCTTTCTCTCTCTCATAAACACACATAAAAAAGGAAAGACAGTCAAAAGTTATGATGAAGAGTACCACATGCTCATTAATTAGGAACACACAGGCAAATATACCCACATATATTCATGTACATATATCACATATATGTGCACACACACAGACACACACACACACAGACACAAATGCACACACAAACAAGAATTACTCTAAGATCCAGTGGTACTTTGGGTATGTATCCAAAAGGAAAACATGATCTTGAAGATATATTTGTATACCAGTTCATTGCAGCTAATTCTCAATGCCCAAAAGGCCATTCTCAATAGCAAAGCAAGGGTCTAACAGCAGATGAAGCAAGAGACAAACAAAAAATGGTTTGTACAAGAAGTGGAATTTTATTCAGTCTGTCAAAGGAAAGAGATTTTGATATGCATTGCAACTTGAATAAGTCTTGAATTCATTAAGTCAAATGAAATAAGTTAGTCACAAAAACACATGTGCTATGTGATTTCACTTTATGTGAGACAGAGAATTGAACTCATAGAAATAAAAGTATGGTAGTTTACTAGGGACTGGGCTAGAAAGAGAGGAAATGGGGGAATTATCATTTAGTGTATACAGACTTCCATTTTGCAAAATGAAACTGTTGTAATGATTGGTTGCATAGCATTATAAATATGCTTAAATCACTGATGTGCTTATTTAAAATGATTAATATTAAAAAATTTAGGTTATGTATATTTTTATTATAACTGTATAAAGATCCTCACATCAATATAGCTTTTCCTCCTTCCCATCTTTCTAGTGAATTAACTAACCCCTTGTTTTATCATATACACACCACTGTTGTAATTCCTAGGTTAAAGGGATTATGTTTTTTGCTATCTTTTTAACATGGCTGTTATGGATTATCATATTTTTGGCAATTGCTTGTTTGATAGGATAAAGATTACTGCCCTGTCTCTCCCTACTCTGGAATGAGATGAATCGTCATTCACTCTGGAGATCTGGCCAGAAGCTAAGAAGCTATAGTAGGGTTTGTAGCAAGATAGGAATAAAGGCAGTGAACTCTAACGGTCTGATGTGCTCTAGGTAGCAGTCATCACTAGCAAGAGTACACTTGTGCCTTGTTCCTCTCTGAGGCTGGTTCGGGAGGGACCTTTGTTTTCAGCCATACAGGCAGCATGTGGAAGACTTAAAGTGCATCTCTCTCCTTCCAACACACAAGAGCATCCCTTTCTCCACGATGAGGACCACAAGCAAAAATGATTGTCCTGGGCTGCGGAGATGGCTCAGTAGATAAAGTGCTTACCACCCAAGGAAGAGGACTAGAGCTTGGATACCCAGAATCCATTTAAAACCAGGTAGGCATGGCTGCTGCCTGTAGCCCTAATACTCAGGAGGCAGAGATGGGGATCCCTGAAGCAGGTTGGCTAAGCTAAGTAAGCCAATCAACAAACTCTGGGTTCAATTAAGAGACCCTGCCTCAATAAAAAAAAATTCATGAAGGAAGACACCTGATACCTCCCCCCCCACATGAACGCACATACACACAAGTGCACACACTACACAAAAAATAAATGATTGTCTCTACCCAGTCTACTCAGTGGAACACTGAGTTTATTCTCTTTCAAGTCTTTCAACTCGGTCTACACTTTTTCAAGATGTATTCAAGACAGAACAGCCTGTCTATTTATCTGATAGACAAGGCTGGACCCCCTGTATGTATGTATGTTTGACACATGATATCACGCGCATTGTGCACACACAGACTTGACTCGAGGATGTAGCTTAGTGGTAGAGCACTTGCATAGCATGCAAAAGACCCCCGGGTTCACTCTCAGGGAAATCTAATAATGGGTTAGAACTTCTGCCTTTTCAAGGACATAGGGGAGGTGGTATTTGTTTGGTCAGTCTTGGCTTTAAGACAGGGAAAATTTTTTAGGGCAGTGGCCATACCTTATTTGTTCTTGTGTCCATGTGACCTGGCACCACAGGTGCTCAACAAATGTCAGACAAATGACTGGTTAGAGGGGGAGCAGAGGCCTTTGTCAAGTAATTAGTCCACGGCAGAAAGAAAGGATGGTGGGAAACCGCAGGGCTCACGAGGGCCGGGTGGGAGTGAGAGGCAGCAGAGGATAAGCTGGTGGTTTGAGCAGCAACTGAAATTCACACCCTTGGGAATCCTGTTCCATCGCCGCACTGATTTTTACTCGGTGCCCACATTTATCTGGTCCTCAGGCAAATTTCCTTTCACTTTATAGTGCCAGCTCCATCAGAAGCAAACACAACTCACTGGCCTGGATTCCACAAGCCTCAGAGAGATGTTTCAGATTTGAATTACACATTGTTTTATCTGGCTGATTGAACTGGCCCGTGTCTGCTATCAATAAAGGTCCTGGTGTGGGGCCCTTTCATGCTCTCAGTACTTGGTGATACCTTTTTTCCCTCTCCTAGAGTCCTGGAAAGGATTCTCAACAATGAGCAATAAAAACATGGGCTTTTTTAAAAATTGACATAATGTTAACCCTTTCAAACTCATATAGAATTTGCAGGCTGGGAGAAAGAGGATGGACTAGTCCCATTGCCCTGGTAAGGAATTTGTGCTGAAATGAAAAAAAAAAAAAACCAAAAAAACTACCAAATAAAACAGCACACAAGAAACCAAACCAAACAACAAGCAAAGGCCATTGAGTGAAAACTAGGAAAACAAGGCTGGACCCCTGTATGTATGTATGTTTGACACATGATATCATGCGCATTGTGCATACACAGACTTGACTCGAGGATGTAGCTTAGTGGTAGAGTACTTGCATAGCATGCAAAAGACCCCCTACTTACCTACAGGCAGGGGCAGACTCACCTGTTCAGGGCAGCAGCTCATCCTCTGATTTCTGGGCAGCTGCTTAATGATCTGCCCAGGAGAGGAGAAACAGTAAAGTTTTCACAGGTTGGATTTCCTTGGAACGTTTTGTGCAATCTTCTAATGCTTGGTTTCCGAGGGAGCTACTTTAATATTGATAAATGTCTTTCAGGTCTGAGGAGAGGCACGGTGGGCGGTCAGTACTTACATAAACAAAACTGCCCTGAGGAGAAATCAGGCGTGGGAAAGTGGCGGTGGCTGCTAACCAGCACCAAGTCATCTCTGGGTCACTTACAGAATTGGCTGAGCACCTACTGTGTACCTGGATTGTCTGGGGCTGCCCTTCATCCATCCCTTCATGGACCCAGGGAGCCTTACTGATAGACATTGATTTGAACAGTGCTTTGGGTGTCTGGCCATAGGCAAATCACAATAGGAACACTGTGAACCGCTGGCCAGGCTCAGGTTCCAGGAGTCCCATCCCATTCACCTTTGCATCCCACTCACCTTTGCATCCCACGCACCTTTGCACCCCCCACCCCCCGGAACTCCCATCAGGGACTCTCCCTCTCCCCCCTCTGGCCCTTTCCTCTTTAGTGATTGGGCAGGGAGTTCAGGGGTCCTTTCTCTTTAAGAGCCCAGCAGACAATCCTGATTGGCTGTAGTTATGCAGGTCTTCCTTCTGGGCTTCCTCGGAGTGTTCCCTCCCGCTCGGGTCTCTCTCCCACCTTCCCGGACCCTCCCTCCCACCCAGTCCCTCCTCCGCGCCCTTCCCGCCCCTCGTTCTCGCCGCCCCCTTCCTTGAAGCCGCTGCGCGGGTGACACGCCAGCAACAGATGATCTGCATCCTCGGACCACGCTGAAGAAGAGAGAAGGAGCCAGAGCAGAGGGCTGGGACCGCGGGGACGCGAGGTGCGGAGAATCCCGCGCAACCCAAGAGTCCCCGCGACGTGCTCCCTGTGCCCACTCCTTTCTAGCTAGCCATGCCGGGCCCGACCACCGACGCGGGGAAGGGCTCCTTCTGCGACGCCCAGGAGGACACCCGTACGGGGCTCGAAGGATCAGCGGGCGGCGGTGGCCAGGAGAAGCCGGGCGCGCGCGGGCAGCGGCAGAACATCGTCTGGAGGAACGTGGTCCTGATGAGCCTGCTGCACTTGGGGGCTGTGTACTCCCTGGTGCTCATCCCTAAAGCCAAGACGCTCACCCTGCTGTGGGGTAAGTCGCGCCGGCGCCCCCTGCGGCCGGGGTCCGGTATACCGGGGGTGAGGATGGTGTTGTCGCGCCCCTCACTCATTGAATAATGCTTCGGTTGTGCCTACGGTGCCCGGGCCCTTGGACATCCAGTTCCCTGTGCTTGGGATCCCGCCGTGCTTCGGATCCCGCGGATAGTTTTAACTTCTACTGGTCCCTGCGGTCCTTTGCAGGCTGCTCGAGGGAGAGCGCAGAGACCCAGGTTCCGCTGCGCACCCAGGAGCGCTCCGGGGGAGGCCAGGCTCCCAGAAACCAAGGCTTCCATCTGCCGCCTTTCAGCTTATCAGTATCATCAGGGTACGAACCTTGAGACTGAATTGAGACAAGAAAAGGAGTGGAAGGCATTCAGTGTGTGTGTGTGTGTGTGTGTGTGTGTGTGTGTGTGTAAGAGTGACAGGCTTGGTGCTTGCACACCAGGTGGATAAAACCAATTCCCTTCCTGCCTTTCTCCGGCTCCTGTCCCTGTCAGCTCCTCTGTAGTCTTCTAGGCCCAACTTGTCGACTCAGAAGTTTCTCAGGGAAGGAATGAGCCCCGGGTTAGCTGGGCACCAACACCAGGTATGACTGGATATGCTCTCTATGCATTTTGCCCATACGTCCATTGCGAGTCTGTTCCCCACTGTGAATGTATGCTCCTTCTTTGCATCCCCACAGTCAGGGAAGGGAGCCTGCTGCTTACCACAAGGGGCCCAGGAACTAGGTCCCTGTTCTGTACAATCCCAATCTCTCTTCTGAGAACCACCTAGCAGGCCTTCCTGGTCTCCACTGGTCTTACCTTCTGTCAGCACGGCCAGAGACAGAAGTCAAGACTGAAGGACAGGCACTGAACAAGTTGGGCTGGAATCTAAAGAGAAGGGGGAAGCCCGTTTTGCTTCAGTTTCTGACATCTTTAAGAAACCAGGGCAAGAGAAACATAACCTACTTTTATTTCCTGAGAAGAAGAGAGAGAAGGTTGTTGAAAAGAACCTCTTCCTACAAACCTTATTTAGCAAAGGTCCAGCTGCCCAATGTCTAGGTGGGTATTAGGGCCACAGGAGCACCAGGCAGCCCCACGAAGTCCTGCAGATCCTTCTCTTGGGAGCAAACCCATCCTGAAATTGGGTACCTCTTAGAGAGTATGGCTCTGAGGGGCAGCTCTGCGTTGAGGGGTATTGAGAAAGGAATCTTTAAAAATAGTCCTGAAAGCCTTTTAAGTACCTCCTTCCGGGACCAGACACCTACTCTTTGTCTTCTTCTCTCATCTCTCTTCATTCTCTTGTCATTTTTGTCATGGTCTTTGTTAAGTGATTTCTTCTTTTTTCTTTCTCCTTATCTCTAAGCAACAACAGTGTATTAGCATTACTCAATAGACACTCTCACATTGCCTATACAATCCAGTTCTTCTGTCCAGCTCCTGGCTCCCAATGCCACCATACATTGAAGTCCAGAGGCTGCCCAGCCCCTATGGGGTTGGGGCTGATCTTTAATAGCTTCAGTGTTCCCAAAGCACTTAGGGAAAAGTGAGCACTTAAAATATTATCTTACATGCCTGGAGCTCCATGGGACCTTGCAGGCTCCATGCCTTACAAGCCTCTGAGCCACAGGACCCTGGTATTTGTCCAAGAATCACATGATAAGGCCTTTCTCCCCAGGTTTGCCAAGTCACCTCTGCCCTTTGCAGATTATTCCCAGTGACAAAGATTCCATCTTTGTCCTGAAAGCCCTTGATTATAGGACAGGTCCCTCTGCCTTAAACGCCTGTAGCTGTTTCAAAGAACCCAATACAGGGCAGGAACCTGGCTTCTCTTTTATAGGTATTACTGACAACTTCCTTCTTAATACTCCTGCAAAGACTTGCCTTGCACAGATCTCTATCAGCTACAGTCTCTAACATCTTGATCTCCTCTGTACCTTCATTACTCTCTTAAAAAATATGAAAAAAGGGCCAAGAGATGGCTCACAGGTTAAAGTCTAGACCTAGGTCCCAGATCCCATGTAAAAATGTCAGGCAGAAATGATAGTGGCTTATAATTTTAGTCCTGCAAGGTAGAGCCTGGGAAATTCCAAAGGAAAGCAATAAGTAACTCAGATGACTAGAACAATCCAGAATGATTCCTGTTATCATTCTTTGTTCTGTACAGGCACACACATTCAAGTGCCCTCTTGTGTACACACACACACACACACACACACACACACACACACACACACGGAGCAGACAGAGGTGGATTCGAGGTCTGCTGGTGACCCAGCAACATTCCAGATAGTGGATTTGATTTGTTTGTGATGACAACTAGACTATGTTTTCCATATGGACAAGGGGGGAACTATTGACTCAGCCACTATCAATGCCTTGACCCACAAATCTCTCCTCCAGATGGACTCATTTTCTACCATTTCCCCTCATTGATCTGATCCAGAAATAGGGCTGAGTTCTTGCTCAAGGACCTGAGTTGCTAAGAAAATAGACTTAGCCTATGCATTTTCCACCCCCAAGCAAGGATGTCATGGAAACAGGAGCATCCGTGCAACACGTTTCTCAAGGGACATGTTGGGTGTGTAGTGGGCAGGGAATGATTTGTCGAGGTAGAAGATGTCCTCAGCGAAAAGTCCATCAGGTCTTCCAATTCATCCTCCTTTGCTTCCCTGCCTCGACTTCTCTCTTTTCCAAATTCTCTCCGGCCGGAGCAGGTTCAGTTCCCCTTCTGAGCCTCTTTTTTTCTGAGTGGGAAGTATGTCAGAACAGATTGTACTGGGTTCCTGGAGGTCCTTGGGAGGAGTTTATGAGTTTCAGGAACAAAGCAAAATCCAGTTGGAAAACAATTTTCCACTTGAAAATGAGCTCACAAAAATGGCAGTTTTGAGGTTCCTGCCAAAGGGGCAGTGTACTGAATCTTGAACTTGGAGTCATGGTATCTATATAATAGTCCTGCAGCTGCTTCCCAGTAAAGCTGATAGAAGACAGTTCATCCCCACATAGTTCTCATCATTTGATCAATCATCTCCAGACATGGTAAATGCCGGAAATGTCAGGAACGTTCCTGGTTTCTCCCTAAATGTGCTCCATGGATTTTTCCAGAGACATCAAGCAGTGTCAAGCATACATCAGAGTAACTGACCCTTCTTACATAGATGGATCTGTCATCCTCCTCCTATCCTGCCCTAGGGCAGATGAAGTCGCAATGCAGGTAAATTTCAGGACACCCTGGTGCCTTTTTATGCTGGATGATCTGGACTTCTGATTGGACCTGTGATAAGGAATCTGAGTTGTGGAGGGGTGGTCTGTAGAAGCTGCGGTCCATAGTCAAATTCCGAGAATTTCCCACAGATGGACTTGCACCCACGCCTGGGGTTCTGTTGTTGTCTTTGTGGATTATGTTTCTTTTCTACCAAGTCCCTCAGGTTGTTGAAGAGTTGAATGCACTACCTTGGACCTTGGTCTTCCCTCCAGGCTTTCTTGGATGAGCCAGGCTTAGTCACAGGCAGATCTGAATGGGAATCCTTGCTGTTACTAACCAGCTGTGTGACTTTGGACAAATTTGCATCTGGCAACCTCCATTTTCTCTCCTGTAAAAATGAGTTTATTGATACTACTTGCTCCTAAAACTGTGAAAAATTAAATTTTATAATATATGCAAATCGCCTAGCACAGTGCCTAACCTTGGTTGGCATTAAGTGATTATTAAGTGCCACTAATATTATTGGATCTAATACTAACCCTTTAGAAGAAGGATAAAAGACCGTCTTAAAGCATAATATATTGACGCAGGACTTGACTTTATTGCCTCTCTTGTTTTGACTTTGGAAATAAAGTTTCTTTTTCAAAATTCCTGAAAGATGTATGAACATAGATTCCTTCTGTATTTTCTTATTCTCCAAATTCTTCTCTTTTAGCTCATCTTCCTATTTACTACCAAACACTCACTGTTCTGTAGCTAAACATCTTTATGTTCAAGTGACAATTCATCTGACCAGCAGCATTTTCTTTGGAGTTAAATTTTTAAAAATGTGTGTGTGTGTGTGTGTGTGTGTGTGTGTGTGTGTGTGCGTGTGTGCGTGTGTGCATGTGTGTGTGTGTGTGTGTGTGTGTGTGTGTGTGTGTGTGGTGGATGAGGAGAATGTACATGTGCCAAAGTACGATGTTGATGTCAGAGGACAACTTTGTGGCTCAGTTGGCTCCTTTCATCTTTATGTAGGTTACAGGGATTGAACACAGGTCATCAGGCCTCTTTACTCATGGAACCATCTTGTAGACCCTGCTTTGGAGTTTTCGAGCACAGTCAATTGTGATCATGGTAGAAACAGGGCTTAATTATTTATTGGAATCTCTTAGGGTCCTGGTTTTGACTTGTTTTTCCCCCTCCTTTCTCCTTTGAGTCATATTTTTTGAAAATCTTTATTATTAAATGAAGCTACTAAAACCCTGAAAGAAGTGTCTCTTCCTTGAAATGTTGCCTTTCCCAGCCGTCATTGCAGCTCCTGCATTTTTAATAGGGGCAAGGCTAAAAGCCTCAGCCAGGCAGGATTGCAGCAAAGCCAGGCAGCATGAGACACTGCTTTTGCTGGGTGAATAGTCCCAGCAAGTATAAATATAGATTGAGGTTGATGTTATTAACTCAATGTTGTCTAAAACTGCTCAAGGTCATCTGGGACTGTACTCTGATCATGAAATGACTGAGCTGCGGAGTAGACACCAGGGCTGGAGTCCCATTGCCTGTTAGTTCAGCTTCAGGCTTATGTTTTTACAACTTGTGAGCCTCAGTTTCCTTGCCTGCAAAACTGGGGAGAGTCGTGCTGAATTGATGGGGTACATGTTAATGGGCCTGTCCAAGAACAATCCCTTAGTGCCATCCGCTGTTATTAATTGCTAAGGGATGAGGGAGGTTTGAAAACTTGTGGTTAAAAAAGGAGGACAGCTTCTAAATATTTATTATTGTGTCTGTGTGACATGTGTACGAGTGAGGACATGTGTGTGCCATAGAACGAGTGTGGATGTCAGAGGACGACTTTGTACAGCTGGTTCTCTCCATCCACCTTTGTTCCCCCTTTGCCTGTGCATATGTATATGCATGTCTGCTTATAGGTGGGTGTGCACATGAGTGTGTGTGTGTGTGTGTGTGTGTGTGTATCTTTAATGGGATATCTGAAATCATCCTCTATAGCTCTTTTTGTTTTGAGCCCAGATCTCTAAATCCAGGGTTTATCTGGCCAGTCAGCTTGCTCTGGGGATTCCAAGCTTTGCCTTCCAGGATTCAAATTACAAAGTGATCATATCCACCGGCATTTTACATAGGATCTTGGGGTTCAAACTCAGGTTCTTTTGCTTGCAGGACAAGTGCTTTAACCCCTGAGCTATCTCTCTGACCCTGTCCATCCATCATTATGTGGGCTCTGCAGATTGAACTCAAGTTGTCAGGTTTACATGGCAAACGCCTTACATGCTGGGCCATCTTACTGATCGAGGAAGTACTTTTAAATTCAAATATTTGATCACAATCACAGTGTTTTAATTTTCACCTTATCTAACTTTGTGTATTGTATGAAGTTAATGCGAAAAAGTCAACAATAGATTTTCCAAAGTATAACACAGCTAATTTTTTTTGTTATGGTTGTTTTTATCTTTAAAACAGGTGTCCTTGGGCGGCACTTTCCTCAGTGGGCCTTTATTCTAGCATACTATATTTGCTGACATTTGGTCTGCCCGTCTCTCTGTCTCATATTTCACTGGAAATGGCACAGTAAGACACAGTAAGACTGTGGGTTTCGAGTGGGTCAAGGTAGTACTTGAATCTAATTCAGTGTTGGGAAAGTGCAGGCAGGATTTCTGTTCAGGGCCAGTCTTAACCACAGAGTAAGACCCTGTTTCAGAACAAAAACACCCACAAAAGAGAATGAGCCATGAAGGTGGAGGGTCTGGGCTCAAACTCTGTCCTCGGAATGTAGCTGGGGTGAAGCTCTTGTCCTCCCTGTTCAGGGCCTCCAGCCAGGTGTGGGGACCATGCTGCAGCCGTGCTGCCCAAACCTGGCCTGGCGGCCAGCATACAGTCACCGCGGACCTTTGGTGCTCTGCCTCCTCGGAGGCGCTTCCCTCTGCCCGGCCCCTCTGTCCAGCTCCTCCTTAGAGGGTGATACTTGCTATACCTGGCGCCACAGATAAAGTTCCTGCTTGTCAGAAAGCCTGGCTCACCGCTGTGTGCAGTTGGTCTCTGATTTTATTTCTCTTGGCAATGGAGTGGGGGCTTCCACAGGTGGCAGCTGTCCTCCCTCACAAATGCTGTTGCTCATTATGTGTGTAAATGGACGTGAGAGCCTGCTAGTACTGCAGCCCGTCACATTCATTCATCTCCTAATTCATTGACTCTCCATTCCTGTGACGGCCAAGAACGCCTGCCCATCAGAATCGCTGTTGTAGCTTGAAAGCTGTTCAGAAGCCTGGGCTTTTATCCTGCCCTACTCTCAGAGCCATAGATGGCTTTTTCCCCCTTTTCTAGGTGTTTCTGATACACAGTCATGCTTAGAACCATTAGCTAATAATATTTAACAGCAGGGGTGAGTGATGCATGTCTGTAATCCTGGCACTTGGGAAGCTGAGGCAGGAGAATGACTGCAAGTTCAAGGTTATCCTGAGCTACATAGTGCAACTGTATCTAAAATGAGATAAAAAAAACCCCACCCAAACCAGTATTTATCACTCACCCAGTACATGGGCACTGGGACCACCAGTGACTAGGTGGCATTTACAGGTGAGCTGGAGAAATAGGGGTACAGGTGTGGTAACTACCAAGGCTACACGATTCAGAGCCTAGAGACAGCCCTAGCTTGAGGACATGTAGGGAGGCTGCAGTAGAGTTGAGGGGACCTACTGGGCTGGCTGACGGGCAGGTTCTAAAAGGCCGAGATGAGGAGGCTGACCCCTTCCTGGCTCCTTGAGCGGCCTTATGGCTTTAAGTCCTCTGGTTCTCACTAGCCTGTATTCTGGGCGCGCTGGGTCCTCTCTCCTGCATCCTACTGTCCGCCTATCCTGGGGCTGGGTTCGCTGCATGACCTGCTGCTGCTGGGGAAGGCTGGAGACTCCGTGGACCGCCAGCTGCTGGCTTTGCTCTGGAAATAGCCTAGGCCCAGAGCTAACAGGCACTCAGTGCCCAGCCTGTGGCCTTTGAGGCTAAGGCTACTCCCAGTGAGAGGAGCAGCCCCGTGGACACGCTGCGTGAGAATCACGTGGGAGCTTTCAGATCCCACTGCAGACCTTTGCAGTCAGTCTCTGCGTGCTCCCCATCTCTCCCGGGGGTCATCCACACCCCGAAAGCAGTACTCTCTCACTGCAAGTCCAGACAAAGCTGGCTTTGGAGAAGCTGTACTAGAGGGGGACTTTCCAATTTTTCTTTTTAATGGCTTTCTCTCCCTTGCCTCCTCTCCTACCCTCCTGACGCCGGTAGCTTATTTTAGAACATGTCAGGATCCTACTGTCTTTTCAACAAAAGGCTGTTGCTGAAGCCTTTCAACCAGCGGCAACAGCGAATGTTTAATTCATAGGCTAGAAAATTAATTTTTATTTTCATGAATAGAGCTAGAGAAAAAATAACAAGGAGACCCTGTGCATGGCCTTTGGAGTTCAGCTTGTCTGTTTAATAGATGCCCTGATAATAGCGAGATGCCTGGGGGAGAGCTGCCTTCTATAAAACTGAGGGGTGTGTGTGTGTGTGTGTGTGTGTGTGTGTGTGTGTGTGTGGTTGGTTGGTTGGTTAGTGCCAGGATGAAACCCAGAGCCTCATGTACAGCCCTGACAAACAAATTTTATCAATTAAAATGTCTTTTGGGTTGCAGGTATCACAAGCTTCAGCTTTAAATGGCTTAAATGATAAGGAAAAATTTTAATTTCATGAACAAGAAACCTTGAGGCAGGGCAGGATTGGAGGTACAGCTCAGTGGTGGAATGCTGGCCTAGCATGAGGCCTAAGCATGAGGCCTTAGGTTTGATTCCAGCACCATAAGAAAAAAAAAATCTTCAAGGTAGGACAAGGGGAAAATGATCCAGTAACCTCAGCAAAGAGCCTTTGTCCTATGGAAGAAGGGAGAATCAATCATTCCTCTTGAGATCTTGTTGGGAGCATCTTTCCTAATCCCCTGAGTCTCGCTTACAGAAGTGGGTCACATGGTCTTTGTTAAGCCAGTCTTTGGCGTGGGAGCTGATTACCATGGCCTCCTCAGGTCTGTCTTGGTTCATTCTTGTTACTGTATCCAAATGCCGTAATCCACAGCACTTTATTTCTTACAGTTCAGATCAAGGGGCTAGTGGAGTGGCATCGGGTGGAGGACCACTTCGTGATTCATGCCCGTCACTTCTGCACTCATGGGAGAAGGGGTGGGAGCACCTATGAGGCTTCTTTTTCAAGGAGTTGATACCATTCCGTGAGGGCACCGTCTTGGTGATCTAGTCTCAAAGGCGTATTTCCCATTGCCGTTACTTTGTGGGATTAGGGTTCCAGCATGAAATCTTGGGAAGACACAAGCATTCAGACTATAGAAACCACATGAGGCAGGCCAGGGAGCCAAAGGGCCTAGACTGCCGGAAAGGAGAAAGCACAGCCTTTTCTACAGCCTCCTCCTCTGCCCTGGTGTGGCCTCTGTCCCCTGACTGTGTCTGGTTCCTGCATTTCACATTTCTTCCCTCTGCTCCCAACTCCAGCTAGGGACTGAAATCTTCTAGCTGAGCTGAAAACAAATCATTCCTTCCTCCAGTTGTTCTGTTAGGTATTTGGTCATGACAAAGAGAAAAGTTACTAATATGGAAGTCTTTCTCAATGTCCTGGCAGTCTGTGTGCCTCTGTCCCTGTCCGGATGGACAGGAAGCTTGTAGAAGTCCTCATTGCTTTTCTGAACATTGATGGCGTTGCAGTGTGTCTGCAACATTGCTGATAAATGACCATCAAATGGCCTAAGGGAACAAGGGTTGATTCTCTCTTACGATTCCTGGTTACAGTTCTCAGTCAAGCTTGACAGGAGAGCTCACATCAACACCAGGGCCAAGGGAACTGGCCACACTATCACCACATAACAGTTGAGAGAGGGACAATCCTTACTTGCCAGACCAACATGTCTAGCCAAGTGAACAGAAGGATGCCCTGTCTCAAACCAGCTCTCTGTGATTCATTCCAGGGCCTAATTCCACCCACCATAGGCTGGGCCTTCCCCATCAGCTAGACAATCTCCTTCAGGTTCGCTTTGGACTTAACTACTAATTCTCCACAGATGTGCCCAGAGCTCAAACCTGCAATCATTAGGTTGACACCTGTGCCCAACTATGACAGAAGGTGTACGGTGGGAGTGGGGAAGGACTCTGAGCACGGTTCATTGCGCATGACGGAGAGGCTTGGGAGAGATTGTGAAACTACATTCAAAAGGCAAAGTGCTGCTCACTGGTTTTTATGGTAGGTCGTTGTAGAGAAGGAGAAAGGCTTGTTCGAAGCCTTCATTCAGAAAATGAAGTTAACGCAAAATTATGTTCAGAACTATGAGCTTGATTGAATAGAAGGGCCTTAATTTGGCCTTAAGGATGGGAGAACTTTGGACACAAGATAGTTTGAAGTGTGTGGGGGGAAGTGGCCACCATGGGCAGCATGGCGGTGGGTTAGGGTTGGATTTGAAGTCTTCAGAGAGATCTCCCCATAGTTGAAAAATCTGCTGAGCCCCAGAACAAAGGAGGTTTCTAACATTTACTTATTTACTTATTTATTGATTCATTTATTTATGTAGGTGTGATGGGTGTATATGTGCATGGGTGTGTGCACATGTGTGGAGGTACAAGAAGCACTGTGTGCGCCTGTGAAGCCCCAAGGGTGACTTCGGGAATCATCTTAGATTGTTCTACCTCCTTATTGCTTTACTCTGGTGTTTCTCAGGCTCAGAGTTCCAAAAGTGCAGGTTGCTGCCATTTTTGCCCCATGTTTTTATATGGAATATGGGATTTGAACCCAGTTCCTTCTGCTTCTGAGATAAAGGCTTTAACCCCTGAATCAATCTTTTCAGCCACTTCCAGCTTTTTCAGAGTGTGGTGGGAAGCTTCACATTCCTTGTTAGTTTGGCCCAGTGTGGGGTGCCAGAAGTCAAGAGTCAGGAAGGTACTGATCAAGACTGGCTATAGAGTTACCTTGGAGCTAGAGAGATGGCTCAAGGGTTAAGATTCTTCCTCACAAACAGAAGGTCCTGAGTTCGGTTCCCAGATTCCATGTAAAAACCCCCGGTGGAAATGGCAGTGGCCTATACTTCTGGCCTTGGTGGGTGAAGCCTGGTAAATCCTAGAGCAAAGCAAAAAGTGGGCAGAAGCAATCTAGGATAATTCCCCAAGTCACCCTTGGTTCTCCACGGGGACACACAGTGCTTATTTATGGTGAGTGCATAATGGATGCTGCCAGATTTCTAATTGTGCCTCCAACGGGAGAAGAAATAGCCCGTGTCGATGAACTGGACACAAATAGAGATTAGAACTCAAGTTTAAATTTATTTTGTTCCTGCATGTGAAGATTTTTTTTGGAGAGAGGGTCAAAATGCATAGCTCATGTGGGACTGAACTATGTCACCCAGTTGGCGTAGAACTTGCAGCAGCTCTCTCACTTCAGGCTACACTGGCATTACAGGTAGGTGCCACCCACCCAGCCCCTCCTACCTGCGTAACAATTATTCTCAAGGCAGGAGCCTTGCAAGGTTCCACACATGAAATTGGAAATGAGTTTCTGAAATGAAATTGCTTGTAGAGTAGTTATCAACCCATTCCTCTAATAACTGTGTTCATAAGCTTTTCCAGATGGCTGGGTGAAGCTCATCTCTATTCTCGGGTTGTGACTCACTTGAGCGGACGTCCCCACCACATTGGTTTCTGGGCTGGAGTCTCACAAGCAAAAGGAGATAGTTGTCGGCAAGTGTGAACAGTGCCCGTATCTCTCTCCTGGTCTCCCACCTCCCAGGCCAGATCCACTGTGTTTGGTTCTGCAGCCCTTGAGGAGTGAGTGAGTCATTAACATTTTAATTTATATTCACACTTTCTTTCAGCATCTTAGGGGATGAAGAATTAATTTTCTCTGTATCCTTCATAGGTCTTGGTGGGGGTAGAACTCTGTAATGAGAAACAGAGAGAAAGAGAGACAAGACAAAGAACACAGGGAAGGAAGTTTGTTAATGTGTGAATCTCATGTATATATTCAGGATACACAGGGACCAAGTAATTCTCAAAGGGATGGTCTTGAATTCAAGCTTATCTAGCACTGTTGACAAAACAGTACATTTCTAGAGAAATGATAAAGCAGAAGAAAAGGACTTTGAACATGCAGGAGAGCAAGCAGGTTCAGAATAGCTGACAATATGAAATGTGCAGATTCTGTGGGGTCTCCAGGCTCGTAGGGATCCAGCTTTGTTTCTGTGATCCATGTTGGTCCTTCCTTGTGTAAATGTGTGAGTGTGTGTGTGGGAGGGAGGGTGTGTCATCTAGTTCTTATTCATCTATGCCCTGGATTTAGGGGAGAAAAAAAGAGTTTCTTTTGTGTCTTTTTTCTCAGTAGCCTTGAATTCAAAATAATCTTTATGCCAGCGTGTCAGATTTAGAGATGGTACTTATCTTTCACAAGTTCATTTTGAGCTGGGGATGGAGTGGGGGAGGAGGGTAGGATTAAGTCAAATCCATTACCTTCTGTAGAGGGTGCTTAGAACCTCGTTTGGCAAGCTCCCATGAGACATGGATAAGTACAGTGGCCAGAACTGATAGTCTCTCAAGCACAGAAGTGGCATTCAGTCAGTGTGGCCCACTGTGAGGCTGCCAGTGGTTTGTGGTTTGAATATATGAACAGTAAATAGTGCTGCCTGGCAATGTCTTATAACTACAAGAACAATGCATGGCCTACCTGCAGAGAATATGTATATATTAGTTTTTATTAAGTCGATGCTCTGTAGGTTGTCAAATATTTTAATATCACCTCTGCATATGTATCTCATATAATCTCTAACTTCTTTTCCTTTCACAGTTATATTTAAATTTAATGGGAACTTTAAAAAAATCAGCCCATTATTCCAGTTTAATCATTCCATGAAAAGGTAGGTACTTAAGCTCAATCAGAATCTTTTATTTTTTTATTATGTTTATTTATTTTTTCCCAATCATACAAACTTAATAGGTACCCTGGTCCCCTCCCTCTGGCCACCCCTCCCCAGTCCCTCTTGCTCCCTTCACCCCCTTTTCTCTTTCCTTTCACCCCCCTCCCTCCCTTTCTCCCAGTTCCCCCCTCTTCTTCCCCTCCCATTCCCTGGAGCATCCTTTAATGTGCATGTCAAACTTCCCTCTGGATCCTCCTCTCTGGTGAGGTATAAGGACTCAGTGGCATTGCCCAGAGCCCTTTCTTATGTTCCCCTTTAGTATGGGAACACTATTGTGACTATTAATCCCTTGCCTCTAAGGATCCTAGTGCCTATCCCAATCAGAATCTTAGAACTCTGGCCTGATTCATTTGTCACAAGAGCAGCTTCTCTTCTGAAAGACAATTTTTGCTTTTGTTTATAATTGCTGCTGTATAAGATTTCCCTCTCTGAAAGCATTGATAATAATTTTATCATCAGAAAACAAACAGCATTGTAAAAATAAAAGTTTAAAGTGATTTCCTCATAGGGATGGAGTTGGAATGAACACACCTAATTCCCAGGTTTTGGATAAGGACCTGTGGGCATTTGATCATATTTGCACCGAGGACACAGCAGCAGGGAGGGTTCGATGGCCACCAAAGATTACAGAGCTAGGACCGTTCAGCCAGAGTTTGCCCACTTGACCCCTGCCAGGTGCCCTTAGGTGGCACTGTCTCACAGGCTCTCACAGAGCTTCCCACTCACGCTCCTGGTGGTTGAGGCCTGATGACTTTCCCATTGCTAGGGTCTTGGTAACAGGACAGTATCATGCTCTCCGCCCCCAAGATCTGCCAGTTCCTTGCGAAAGAGCTGGCCCCTGGGGAATGGTCACTGTTCCTTTTCTCCGGCCTCCTTTCTTCTCACTTTCATTCCCATCCCTGGCTCCTCTCTGTAATTCCTGAGGTCCTGAAGTCAGTCAGAAGGAAGATGTTCTTATAAATAATTCTGAAATTTTATAGGTCAAAGCCAGGATCAGCCCTATGTGCAAGGCCGAGAGTGAGCAGCCAGAGGGGAAAAGTAATTTTGAGGGCCGTGACTTTATAAAGCGTTCAAATTACCCTGGGCAGCTGTCCTGGCATTTGGAGCAGGGGTTTGGGGGGCCTGGGTTCTGCTTCAGCCATTTTATAGGCTCCTTGAACTAGTGTACAGGTTTCTGTGTCTGTTGGCAGTTTTTTTCCACCAAAATGTGAGCAGAGCCTTTGCCTTTAAAAAGATGAATTGTGTATGTCTAGAGGAAGCCAACATTAAACATGCTAGTAGCATTTTTCTGAAAGGAAAACAGAGCATGAATATTCATTACATGTTACTATCAGATTCCTTGGAAATCTAGAGTCAATAGAATTGCTACTGTGCTTTATTTAATAGACAACATAATTAAGTCAAGGTGGGATGAAGGCAGAGCTTGGGGGCTTCTGAGCTCTTTATTGAGGAGGTCTTCATAGATTCCCTCAAACTAGAGATCCCCTTGTACTTGGTGGGATACCTGAGGATAGAAAGAGAAGCTAAACAGATTTTGGCAGTGTTGGGGGGTCAAACCCAGAGCATCTTAAACATGTGCTCCACCTCTGAGTTCATCCGCAGCCTTTGCTTATTTTGAGATGAGAATCTCACAATGTAACTAGCTCGACACAGGCTGGCTTAGTTCTGCCTCTGCCTCCTGAGTGTGGGGATTAGGGGTGTGGGCCACCGACTTGTTTCTTATCTGTTACTTCATTCACATCATGAGATTGCATCACCGCTGTGGGCAGAGCAGTGCTGGCACTCTGAGCCCCCTTCCTGTCTCTGTTCAGCCCCAACCATTCCAGAGGCTCAGGTGGGAGGCCCCTGAGTACCCCAGGTTTTCATTCTCTATAGCTGTTGCTGTAATAAATTGTTACCGAAGTACTGACTTACAGCAGATTAATTTGTTTCCAGTCTATAGGTAGGAGTATTACACCAGTGTCCCCCAGCTAAATCAGAGTGTCCCCAGCAATATGCTCAGGGAAGTGATGGAACGTATCAGTATGTTCCTTTTCCTGTTTGCAAAGGCTGCTTCTTGCTGCCTTGCTATGGCCTCACTTCCATCTTCTCAGGACGCACTCCAGCCTCCTCTTCCTCTTCCCTTCTACTTGTAAGGACCCCGAGGTTACACTCAACACCCAGACAGTGGAGGGTAACCCTTTACCCTGAAATGTAACTTCTTTATAGACCCACAAGAACTACGATTTGCATCATCTTTGGGCTTATTCTGCCCACCCTTCCTAAACTCCAGAGAAAACAAATCTGCCTTTCCCCCTCGGTTATTATAGGTACTATTTTAGACAGAAAAGCTCAGTTATATATAACATCATTTTAAAGAGAACGGGTCCTCGTGATGGGACATCAAAGGGTCATCACAGCTGCAAGGTCTCTGACCTGTCTCTCCCCTTGTAGAGGGGTGCTTTGGCCAACTCTCAGCCTGGGGTTCAGCATTCAGTTCTCCTAAGAACCTTTCAAAGGACATCTGATGGTGTCAGTGTTTGAACATCTGTCTTTGACCATGTCACTGGGTGGACATGTTAGCAAAAACAGGCTGGAAGCAATATGGATCTGGAAACTGTCAGGTGAGCATTTTATGTAGGGTGAAGATGAGGATTCCTGGCCTGCTAGATGCAGAAGTCAGTTCCGTGCATGCCGAGCATGTGCGCCGTGTGAGCAGGGGATGGGAAGTGGGAATAATCACAATAACAAGAAGAAACAGGTGCAGCTCAGTGGTGCTATATGCTCAGCAAGCAAGCAAGCAACAAGAAGATAATTTGAAGATGGCGATAGTGGCATAGTTAATCACACATGGGTTTTTTAAAATTTAATTTCATCTATCATTTATTTATTTAGCGTGCGTGTGTGTGTGTGTGTGTGTGTGTGTGTGTGTGTGTGTGTGTGCGTGCGCGCGCGCGCCATGGTACATATGTGTATGTCAGAGGACAACTTTATAGAGTCAGTTCTTGCCTTCCACCTTTGTACAGGCTCCAGGGTTTGAATTCTACAGGTAAAAGCTGTTACCTGCAGAGCCAAGCTGCCAGTCTGCACAGATCTCCCACTAAGCACTGGTCATACACTCACAAAGCTGCTGCGGCCCCAGAAATAAGATGTTCCTGTACGTCATCAGTGCACTGATGTGATCAGGGATGCTGAATGCCTCTTTCGCAGAGGAATCGGCAGAACCATGAGCTTGGCCCTGAGGACTCGCTTTCTTACTATTAGCTTGTCTGGATGCCACTGGGTACTTGCTGCTGTTGAAGGGTACTTTGCTCAGTTCTTGCAGGAAGGGAGAGTGGTTGAGAAGCGAACATTCTTAGAGCTTCCGTTTTCCTGCCATGTGGCTCTGCTGTGTGACCTTGGACAAGTCTGGTTTATGTGTTACTGACCCCAAAGTAACACCAGGGAACTCATTGGTCAAGGTGCTCTGAGAGAGAGTCAAGACTGCCTGGCATGTGGGGTTGAAAGGGAGTACCCTTCCTCTCCTTGCCTATCCAAGCAAGCTTATGAAGGACAAGTTCTCACAAGACTGCAGGACTTTGAGAACTAGCTCAGCTTCAGTTTCTGCTTCAACTCTAGCTTTTCCTTAATACACATCGCTTTGTCTGTCTCTGTGAAGGCGCATTCCTAGTCAACATCCCAGCGCCATGGGACAGAGCTTCTGAGCCATAAGCCACCTAGCTGCCCCAACTTGAGTGATGTAGGGAGCAAATAAGGCTAGGAGCTACTGTCAAGAATAGAACCACAGCAGTGGTTCCAGAGAATTTGGGGACGCCCTAGAATTCTTCTTAACCAGTGTTTGCTCTTCTTTCCCAGCTGGCTCTTCTCTGGCCAAGGCAGAGTAGAGACCCCAGAAGCTGCTTTCCTGGCCTCTGCTGAGGGGAAATCTCTGCTGTTGCAGGAAGCGCCCCTTGGTGAGCGGAGGGCAGGCGCAGGGCTGAGGCAGGTGGAGCAATGGGCTTTGGGACTTCACCCTTTGCTACTTGTCAGGCTGGCTGAATGTCAAATTGCAAATTCCTTCTGTCTCAAAGCAGAATAGACACTTTATTGGAATTCAAGCTGGTCCCTTCAGCTAGATTCCTGGGAGGATAGTGAGGTGGAAGGAGTAGGGAGGGTGGCAGAGAAACAACTGAAAGGTTCAGGCAATACATTCTTTACTGGAAGAAAGAAAGGGTGAGGAGAGAGGGGTCACTTACCTCCCAGGAAGAATGGTTTGTAGATATTTGAAACGCTTTAGCAAAAGTCTGAAACCCAGGACTGCTTTTCTTTTTAAAGAATTTTATTTACATATTATAAATTAAGTAATATTGTTCATTGCAAATGATCTGGAAAATATAAGCAAGCAAATAAAAAAATTACTCATGTGTCTCCACTTCAGAGATGCCAGCAATTTATGATCGTTTGGACTATGGTCTTTCAGA
Source organism: Typhlomys cinereus (assembly GCA_023101885.1). NCBI lineage: Eukaryota > Metazoa > Chordata > Mammalia > Rodentia > Platacanthomyidae > Typhlomys > Typhlomys cinereus. Next base: position 1,304,596 of record JALPQD010000102.1, read on the forward strand.
CTTCATTCTGTATGCCTCACCATAGCCTCACTCTCTGCGATCATATATAACCCTGTCTTGTTATCTGCCTTTTTACTTGTTAACACGTCAGAGACATATTATATGCCACTAATGTGGGTTGTAGATTGTCTCTTAATTGCAGTGTAGAATTTCAAGGTTTGGTGTATAATACTTCATTTAAGTTCTTCTTTTCCTGCAGCATTACATCATCACCCATGCTCCATCTGAGTAGCTCCATCATTCTGCATATCTGGTTATGGGTTGGATATGAACTACCTACCACATCCATCCTCACACAAAATTTTATGTATCCACAACTTGGTTCTCAATGCAGCGTTCACAGGTAGGGCTTTGAGGAAGTGATTGGCTTATAACTTAATTAATGGATTTAATCTATTGATGGATTTATAATTGAATGAACTACTGAGAAGAGGTAGAAACTGTGAAAGACAGGACCTGTCTCCAGTATACTGTTCACAGGTGGAGTTTTGAAGATATAGAACAATATTTACTAACCAGAGCTGACATTTCTTTCATGAAGAGGAATGTCTAGGGACATTTTGGGATGTCACGGTTACCATCCCTTTGTATGGTGGGATTTGCGTGAATAGAAGGGAGAATGCCACTAAGTGTTCTATAATTGTAGGAACAGTTTTAGCACCAAAGAGTTATCTAGAATATAAATAGTGTCATACCTTGTGCCATGCTTCAGACATAAAGGTGTTTTCATCCTTGCTAATATTCATGGGGCTGGAGTTGCTAAGTCTCCCAGGAAAGTGAGGCAGAGGTATTCAGTTTAGCCCAATGACACTGAACCAAAATCCTTCCAACCTTGCATTTGCACAAGGACAGTTTGTCCGAGCTGATGTGAGACATGAAAGTGTAGCCAGTATAGGCCACTTACAACTTGCTCTGGCAATCAGGAGAGGAATAAGGCTAGAAGCCTTGGAAGTGAAAAAGAGGCAGATACAGAAAGAATGGGTAGGAATGGGGTTATGTGTGAAACAATGGAATCCTTATCACAGTGGAAGGATGATTGTTGTGGTTTTTATGGGCTGGGAGGTCATTTCAGGCACTGAGAACTCAGGTCGGGAGTAGAGGTCTGGGAGCATCTGATTACATAATGCAAGGGGCAGATCAGATAGCCCCAGAGGAAGTGTGAAGACCAGGGCTTACTAGTCAAGAATGAAACCCGCTAGTGCTTTGTACACCAAGCATCTATATCTGGCTATCATTCTAGACTTCTTTCTTTCCTTCAACTTTCACATTCATTTAGTCCCTGACTTATTTTGATTTAATCACCAAAATATCTTGTGATCATATCCCTGGATATTCATTCAAACCCTGAAAGGCTAAATAAATGAGTTAAATAAACCTCTTGACATCTGGCTTTATTTACATCCAGGCATTCCTAGTTGGTTTCTTTTTTGCTTATCTTTTAATATTTATTTGAGAGAGATGGGGAAAGAGAGAGTGAGAGGGGCAGATTGAGAAAGTGCACACATGGCATCCACGGTGCCGAGGCAGAGGTCAGAGGACAGTTTTTGGAAGTCAGTTTTCTACTTCTACCATGTGGACTTACAGGGATTGAACTCAGGTCTCCAGGCACTTTAGCACACTAGGCTGTATTGCTGGCCCTCTATGCTGTTTTCAGGGAGTTTCTTTTTCTGCCCTTGCTTACCTAGAAGCACCCCGAGGGCAGGGACCGCTCAGAGGACCACAGGTGGTTATGCAGCAGATGTGCAAGGGACAGAATCAAAGTCCTCTGATACCTCAGACAGACAGACAGACAGACAGACAGACACATACACACACACGCACACACTCATACACACACACTCATATACACACACACACACACACACACACATACTCACACACACACTCATATACACACATCCTTGAAGGATTTGGGGCTAAGCTGGTCAGCAGCTGTCTTGAGAAGCTTAATGGAGAGACTTAGGAAATACAGCGTAGGGCCCTTGCAACTTCATGGTGTGGGTTCGACCCTGGTCCCTCCCACCTTCCCCAATCTGTGCGACCTTGAAGCCACTTGTTCCCTACGTGCAAAAATAGGGCCATTGCGAGATTGGGAAGCCAGCTCAGCAGGTAAACTGCTTTCCACGGAAACCTGATGACCAAAGTTTGGCTCCCCAGATACCACGTAAAAGCCCCACGCAGTGCCATAAGTGTCTGTAATTCCTGTGAGCCTAAGGGAAATGGGAGGGAGGAACACAAGAATTCCCCGAAGTTCATGGACCAACCAGTCTACCTTATGCAGCATAGAAGAGACTCTCGCAAACAAGATACAAAGACAAGGAACCCATAGGCTGTCCTCTGATCTCCGTATCTGCTCTGTGGCATGTGTGTGGCCACAGCCACATGAACACAACACACACGGAGCACATACTTCTCGTGTTGGATATTGTGCCCAGATCAGCTTGTGCTGAATAAGGTAACCTCGATATTGTGTCCAGCTAGTAAGTCCTTAGGAACTTTCCTTGAAACACTACATGTCTGGTGGTGGGTTGCCCTGGAAACACAGCAGGAGAGAATGCAAATGCATTAGGTGAGCCCAGGAGGGGAGAGAAGTTCTCAAGATGGGGTGAGAAAGAAGTTAACTAGAACATCCTAATCAACCAGCCAGCACTGGAGGCTGCTGGGACCTCATCTCTGGGGACTGCTGAAAGTGTGTGTAAATTGGATCCTGGCTCAAAGGATGAAGAATTAGAGGGTACTTAACTTCCACGTTGCCCATCACTGGCAGAGAGGGTGCTGTCAGAGGCATTACAGAGTATTTCTGTCAGTGCCTTGTGCTGGGCACAGTGTGGGGGATCTGGCCGTGAGAACCACTGGCTTAATAGAAATGATGAGAGTCGAGGACCCTTCTCTCTGTCTCTTCATGTCTCCTTTCATTCTCATAATTGCTTATATTTAGAAAACGCTTTGCTTGATGAGGAGGATTAGAGCGAGAGGACAGTGTTACTGCTGTGGATGGAGGAGACCCCTGACATCCCATCGATTTCTCCCTACATTCTAGAACAGTAAGAGCAGCTGAGTCATGTCAACCCTTAGGACAGCCAGACACCTTTCCTCTGTCGGTCACAGTTATTACAGAGAAAGAGGATGGGGAAGAGGAATTCACACGGGTGGGGGTGTGTGGGGTGAGGGAGGATGTCACAAATCTTCTCTTGAATATTGGAGCACGGCAGGAAGTCTTCAGAAAAGGTATGGGAGGGAAATAAACAACTTCAGTTAGATTTTTGGAGAAGGTTTTGTTCGTGTAGGCTTTTATATTAATCTAAGCTTAAAAACATATATATCATTTGTGTGTATGTGTGTGCATGTGTGCATGATGTGTGTTGACACATGTGCCATGGCACATGTATGGAGCTCAGAATACAAGTCTGTGGAGTCAGTTCTCACTATCCACCTTTGCACGGTGGAACTCGCGCAGTCAGGATGGACACCAGTGCTTTACCTACTGAGTCATCTCGCTGGTCCCAAGCTCTTATTCTGATACAAGGTTTTGAGACAAGGTTTCGACATGCAGTCCAGGCTGAGCGTTGGGATTAAATTGGAAAAATTGTAAGGTAGTGGAAGAAACTTCTGATATACCCAGGTACTTCCTTTACTCAGATTATCTGTGCTCATGTTTTATACTTTTCCCTCCCAATCCCCCCACCATACACACTTAAACCATTTAACAATACATTGGAGCTTGGCACACTCCTGTGATCTCAGGTTCTAGGAGGCTGAGACTATCCTGGACTGCATAGTGAGACCTTTCAAAACGAAACAAAGCAAAACACAGCAAAGCAAAGCAAAACAAAACAAGAGTACTTTGGCAGCATGGAGCCCCTCTCTCGTTAAATCCTTCCGTGTGTGTTTCCTAAAATTAAAAATGTTGTCTTAACTGGGCATGGTGGTATACAACTGTAACCCTAGCATTCAAGGGACAAAGGCAGGAGGATTGCTATAAGTTTTAGGTTAACCAGAACTTCATAGGAGTACACACACACACACACACACACACACACACACACACGCACACATCCTAAAACCAGCTCCCCAATAATGTTCTCTTATAAAATTTTGCATATTTTAAATCAACTTTTCAGCACTTTCAAGTTATTTTTTGCTGTAGGTAAAACTTTGCCAAAACCATGCACCCAAATGAGCTGATTCCACGCATGTGTCAGGCTTTATCAGTGGGACAGTAAAGCACAAACTAAGGCTCCCAGCTCTCCAAAGTCTTACTGATTTTATTTCAGTAGTTAAAAAAAAAACTAATCTCTGTAAAATAATGAAATATTTATGTGTCTTGGAAAACTCTTGCCCACATCCTTTCTGTGAATAATCATCTATGGTGCAGTACATTTTATAAATTTATTAACCATGAGAGTTCTATTAAAAGACAGACTGTTAGAGCTAGCAAGAAACCTAGTCAGTTTTCTAGTTTCACTTTATTTATAGTTTTGCAATAAAGACAGTTGGTGGAAGTAGAGTCCAGAGACCATTATTGTGGACTTAGAACCCTTCTTCTGAGCGGGGTTTCTAAGACATTTTACCCTTCAACCCTTCCTTATCCAAGACATGCTTACACAATCACAGCTATGTAGGTAGATATATAATGTAAGTATGTAAATCAAATACTTACTGATAATAAATCATGAAGACATGTACATGTCACAGGTAAAATGATGGAGCCCGGAGCCTCCGTACTGTGACATGAGCTTGGCAACCTGATAAAATGGTTCCATGCATCATCTTGAATGTGGGATTTTTGCAGCAGAGTCTCTCTTTTTTTTTAAAAATTTTTTTATTATTATTATTTATTCAACTGTGTGCATATGCGTGTGTATGTGCACGCGTGTGTCTGAGTGTGTGTAGAACCATGGACGAACTCGCGAACCACCATGGACGCCTCCACCTCCTTCTGCCCCGGGATTCACAGACTCCGCCCCACCAGGACCAGAAGCGCAGGCCGCCCCCGCCTCCGCCTCCGCCTGGCGTCTATATGTGGGATCTGGGATCCGAACTCAGGAGCCTGCAAGGCGGAGGCTTAACCCCTGAGCCACCTCTCCAGCCCTGCAGCAGAGTCTCTTTACGTGTATCTCCAGTTTCAGTGCCCGTTGAAGAATGCAGAGCAAAAGAGAATGTGTCAAAGACTATTTTGAAGAGAAGAGATAAGTTGAGGAAAGAGAGAAAGCTAAACATGGGCGAAAGATGTAGATATACGTGCTAGCATGGCACCCTGAAAGGAGTTTATCAGGATTTCTGTTTGTGTCCATGAGGGACACAATTTATCCGAATTTATCCAGACAAGATGCTGGGAAGAAGTGCTTTCCCACACAGATCGCGACAAAATGGCACAGGCTGCTGGCTTACATAGGAATCTGTCTCACAGTCTGGAGGCTGCTCATCCAGGATGAAGGTTCCTGTGGGCTGGGTGTCCCTGACACCCTCCTTGCTAATGGTCGCCCCCTGGCTCCCTCTCTACACTTGCTTTCCTCTGCATTTGTTCATCCTTAATCTCAGTCAGTCCAAGTTTCCTCCCCTTTTAAGGACAGCAGTCAGATTGGACTGGAGCCCACCCTAACACCTCACTTAAATTCATCTCATTAAAGGCAGCCCCTGTCTCTGAACACAGTCACCGTCTGAGGTACTGAAGGTTAGGGCTTCACCCTAAGGAGGACACATAACAGGCAGGGGCATCATGTTATCACAGCTGCCCCAATAGTGCCTGCCTCCTTCCTTGCTATGATACGGTTGTGGAGATGGTGCCTTTTATGATGATGCGAGGCGGGGAACTAACCCAAGAGGGAGGGGCCAGAAGGTGGTGGGGCTGAAGTTCATGGGTCTCAGGAGGCCTGGTCAGGAAAGAAGAGAGCTAAGCTGCTTCTAGTGTGCGTCAGATGCAGCCTTTTTAATTGAAGCATCTTTTTTCTTACACTGACCTTGCCCTCCCTTCTTTTAAGCAGGCCTCCTGGTTGCCTACTACCTCCCTTCTTTTAAGCAGGCCTCTCGTTGACATGGCAACGTGCTTTGCTAAATTTAGTTCTCAGGGTGTAAGGTTGCTGGGTGAGGCTTGAAACTTGGGAGAAGAAAGATAGGAGTGGTGGGGGGGGGGGGAAAGGAGGTGCGAAGGAGAGAAGGTGTTAGTGTCCTGGGTGACATGATCTCTTAAAGAAGCGAGGCTGGATCCGCAGGGTCCTTCAGAACAGATGGATTTCCTGAACCCACCACTGTCTCCATGGCAACCTCCCAACGACTCTGTCAGCTGCTGTGAAGTGTTCTCCCCTAGGCGTGGACAGGATCTCAGTGTCAAATGGAAGGAGAGGACCCGCGATAGAACAAAGTAGATTAACCTGAAAGGAAGAAGATAGACTGAGGTTAGCAAGAACTCCAGGAAGCTTCTCTCCTGTGGCGGCAAGGGAAATGTTAGTAGCTGGCTCTCTCGGTATTTATGTGAGGAGTGGCAGCAGATTTTTAAGTTGGAATAGCTGTGGCGCCTCTTTTCCTGTCTCTGGGCTTTAATAAGTTGTGGATAGTCACCAGCCTCTGACGCATTCATGCGATAACTTATTTATCAGGGGCCGGCATTGGGTTCTGCTGAAGGCATCTGTCAGGCTGGCGAAGTTCAGGCAGTGAAGTGCTCAAGGTAGATCTGCAGTAAATGCAAGCTAATATTCTGAGCCCTCCAGTGACCTGTAGCTTCTCATCACCCACACTCTCCTGTTGTAGCACGTGCCATGTCCAGGGCCTTGCCTTCATCAGCCTATAGTTGAGGTGGGATGGTGCACAGTGCTGTGCGGAGGGTGAATTGTCAATATGAGGCAGCAGACGTTCTTTATGAATGGTCCTGTAGTGAGCTGCACAAGAGTCTGAAAGAGCAACCTTGCTTCCAGGCCTGGGATGGACAGGGAGAAGTCCTTTACTGTGTGGGACTTGAGCTGGCCCTGGCCAAAAGGCAGGACTTGGGTAATGGGGAGGATCTTAAAAACCAGTAGTGAATGGCGAGAAGGCCAAGACAGGCATAAATGTGGGTGGTGTAGGAAGAAAGTTCAGAGGATGAATGAAGGAAACAAATTTAGCAAAGGAGGTTAGGTGATCAGAACTCTGAAGGCCAATTAGTCAGTTAGTTCTGACCTCATTCTGTAAATGATGGAGGACCAGCAAAGGTTTCAGAGGAAGAGAAGTGTTATATGATTGTAAATAGTGAGGTTGGATGTCTAACCTGACAGCTTTGCACAGGACAGATTGAGGGACCGGCCTAGAGGCAGGGAGGCTGAGTGGAAAATCCCTTCAAGGGGTAAGATAAAGGATGAGGGACTGACTAGAAAGCAACGAATGAATGATGCACGGAAAGAACAGACCGACCCCCAAAATGTGGGAAGGAAGAGACTGGAGTTGATTTGCTTTCACAGAGAAAGGGGGCAGATTCTGGTCTAAGGTATGAGGCTGGGTCAATAGGAAAAGAGAAATGTTTTCAAAAGAAGTGGTGCTATTAGGTGTCTTTGAGTATTAATAAAGAGATAGGAAAGTAGAGCCGTGTAGTGCCACTTGGGCGGCCACGGCAAGAGGGTCTCAAATACAAGGCCAGTGTGGGCTGCAAAGCAATTCCAGACTAGGCTGGAATATATAATGAGACTCTGTTGCTGGTGGTCTTGATCTGGATTTGGTGTTTGTAGATTGTTGGTGTTTTGTTCAGAGAACTGAGGAATACACACACACACACACACACACACACACACACACACACACACACACACACGAGGCCACAGGGGGTTATTCAGATGAAAGTGAAAGTGCATAGTAGATACCTGCAGGAGCTACTTGAATTAGAGCGCTCAAGAGTTACTGCCTGGATTGTCCACCTGTGGGTCAATGAGGAGGAAGAGTTGGTTGCTAAGGAGTGGTATGTGGGTGGTTTTCTGTTTTGATTGATAGACAGATTACATAAGCCTTCATCCACTGTGCATGTCCTTCCTATATACACACTCAATCATGCATGGGAATAAAATGGTAAATAGGATTTTTTCCCCCCTAAAAAAGTTCATTTTGAGGAAACACTTTGCCTTATTTCACATTCACCTCAGTCAATCCAGGCTGGATTAGACCATTTTTCTCTAATTTGGGATATGTTCCAGGATGTGGTTGATCACCAAAGAGTAATTAGGGAAGAGTGACTTATTTTGCATTATTTGCAGCAGTGTGTACGTACAACTTGGTACAGGCTTGGACAGGGGAAGGGTAGGGAATCTCAGGTGGCTAAGTGTACTATTGGAAAAGAGGACTTATCTTGAACCACATGGAGTCCCAGGATGCTTAGTTGTCCCTACACTTGACTGACTCAACAAACAGCAAGCAATGAAAAGAAACAGAAAAAATAAGGACCAAGTCGTTGCCCTGCTAGGAGACAGGCGTGATTGTGGATGCTGAAGGGAGGCACGTGGAGTGCCTGGAACACTCAGAGGTGGGTTGTCCAGTTCTGAGCACAGGAAAGAGGAGGAAAACAGCTTCTTCTTTGAGATGATCTTGAGCTGAGGTTGAAGAAGTATTTGCCTGAAACGTGACAGGTAAGGCTCATATCTGACCGAGGTGGTTTTGAGATGAGCAGCATCCCTTCATCTCATCGCTGAGGGCGCACTCACTGCAGGGGGGAAGGACAGCCCTGCTCGGGAGGAACCGCCCTTCCCACGGAGGAAAGATGCCATTCACTCCAGCATTCAAAGTAACATACTGAAGCTGGAGCCTGGTGGCGCAGGCCTGTCATCCCGGTGTGATGGAGAGGGAGGCAGACACAAGCCTGCATGGGCTACAGAGTGACCTTAAGTCCGACCTGGGCAATTTAGTGAGTCTGTTTCAAAATAAAATATAAAATGGGAGCTGGGATGTAACTCAGAAAGCTTGCATAAGATTATCAATCCCCAGCAACACATGCACACACACAAGCATGCATGTATACCGCATGCACACATAGAACCACGTGTGTATACGTGCATGCACACAATCACATCTACAAAGAGCAAAGATGCAGACTCAGGCTCCGCCTCTCTCCAGGGACTACTGTGAGAACAGGAAACACAGAGGAGAACTCTGTGGTCTGAATTGCCTCTTCTTATAAAGCTCCCTTCCGATTCACTCAGTCAAATGAAACGATGGAATAAGGCCAAGGAGTCAATGGCAGGTTGAAGGCAAGTTGGCTGTAGAGTGAGCAGAGGAACCGTGGGTCTGACCTGCCTGTCCCTGAGAGGCCTGCCAGTGGGGACGGACTGAAGTGTGTTCAAGAACAGCTGTGCTGTGAGGGGGCAAAGGTCAGGACGAATGCTAATGCGTCAGAATGACCTGTGCACAGGTCATGTGTTTGCTGTTTTTCACCCCAGTGACAAACCCAAGCTTCAAGCTGTGACAACCCAAACTATTATGAGCAGCCCTAAGTGTTCGAGCCCTCTGGGACCCACTCTAACTGGCGAATCAACCATCCTCTGAGCTCTGCACAGACCTTCTGTCCTCCCCAAGTTCACCTGAATGCTGAGGGGACTCCACCATGATGAGCCACAGGCTCAGCCTCTCAGGGCTGTGTCTTTGGAACCCACTCCCAAATCCTGTTATGTGCTGAAGCGCAATTCCTGCTGTGATGCTGAGTGGTCTCAGGAGAGAGGGGAAAAGAGCGTGTTTGGGGTTGAATTGGGTCACCCAAATTCATGTGGTGAAATCTCAGTCCTTCTTACTTGGAGAAAGGGTACAAATAAATCATCTAGTTCAATTCAAATGAGGTCATTAGAGTGGGTTCTCATCCACTGCGCCATTTCTTATTCGAAGGAGAGATTTGGACACGGATGTGCAGGAGAACTTTGTATGAGGGTGGAAGCAGAGGTGGGGTGATGCTTCTAGGTGAGGAAGACCAAGAATGGTTGGAAGCCAGGGACAGGCTTGGAGCAGTCGGCCTCAGCAGGAGCCACCTGTGGTCTATCACCTTGCCTCCGGGCTCCTGGCCTCTCAAACCGAAGAGAATAAGGTTCTGCCACCAGAGGGATAGGTCAGCAACTCTGAGGTCTTTCAGACCAAGAGCTGGGAGACCTGCCACCTTATCACCACTGTCCCCTGAGACCCCTTCCAAGACACTGTGAGAAGAACATTTTCATACGTATTTATAATGTACTTTGAGCTGTTGTGACTGTCGGGCCCTCCACTTCCTCATAGAAATGGTTCATGCATGATTATATCCATCCTTCTCATGCATGATTATATCCATCCTTCTCATGCATGATTATATCCATCCTTCTCATGCATGATTATATCCATCCTTCTCATGCATGATTATATCCATCCTTCTCATGCATGATTATATCCAGCCTCCACAGACGCCTTACTGTGCTGAGGCTTCTCACTGTTAAAAATATGGATCCTCTGGACATACCCTACTGGATCAATTAAAAATGAAAAATTCTGGATAAAGAAATGGCTCAAGGGATAAATCCTTTGCCTAAAAAGCAAAAGGACCTGAGTTCAGATCTCCAGATCCCTCATAAAAATGCTAGATGGATAGGGCAGCAGCCTGCAATTCTGGCTCGGAAGGCAGAGCCTGGGAAACCCTAGAGGAAAGCCAAAGGATGAAGAGTGAGCCAGGATGGTTTCCAATTTCACCCCGGGGTCTCCTCAGACACACAGTCAAGTGTCCTCTTATACACCCATATATACACACATGCAAAAAAAATTCTTTGTGTGTTTGTGGCGATATTTGTCAGTTTACAAGGTCATACTGCATTAGAGTGCGTGGAGAAGGTTTTCACTGCAGCTTCTGTGGGAAGGGTAAACAATCATCTCTGACTGCCGTTGTTCTCGTTGACTCCACAGGGCTGAGGAGCCCCCACACATGGACACAGACATTAGGTAGGCAGGTACTCTGGGGAGAGAGTAGATCAGACATCTCTCGTGAGAGCTCCATCAGAACCCATCTCTGTGGACTTGATCTCTTTCCGTGGAGATTGGCAGGTGGGTCTCAGCTTTCTGCCTTCTGTCCCTTCAGTCCGTGGGGGGTGTGAGCAGTTTACTCTAGATTCTCTGTCATCTCTAGAATCCTCCAGAACACCTCCCTTGCTCTTTCAAGGCTACTGTCACTCACCGGGTCTCTTCAAGAGTGGGTACATTCACTCTACCACTTGGCCCAATTATTTTTTCTTGTTTTCTTTTTTGAAGTCTCCGGCATAGCCTTGGCAGTCGCTTCTGTATCCCGCTCTGAAGTGTTGAAACTGATGACAGTTGTTGCTGTCATTTTTAAGTATGTGTCCTGTCGGTATTTCTCATTCTTCAAGACTCTCTCCCTCTGAAGTTTGCCCATGTGCTTATGTCAAACGAAACATCAAATCAGAGATTGTCTAGAGAACACTGGCATTTATTTGGGAATAGCATTGTGATGGGAATTGCAGTGTGCTGCAGCGAGAATGTATGTGCCATAGTGAATCAGAAACTTATCCAGAGAGGCTGAAGACAGGGAAAGTTTGTGTGTGTATGTGTGTGTGTGTGTGTGTGTGTGTGTGTGTGTGTGTGTCTATGTGTGTTTATGCACATGTGTGTGCCTGTGAAGGGCCAAGGGTGACTTTAGGAATCATCCTGGATTGCTCTATCTTCTTATTACTTTGCTCTGGGGTTTCCCAGACCCTACCTTCTGGGACCAAAATTTCAGATTTCCACCTTTTTCGCCCTGAATTTTATGTGGGATTTGGAATCCGAACTTAAGTCCTTTTGCTTGTGAGACAAAGGCTTTAACTGATAAGCCTTGTCTCTAACCCCAAGAGGTTTTTGCATAGTAATCCTTGGCCACAACAATAAGTGAGAAGTGTGGCATCTGTCCGAGGCTGAACTGACAGTTGCTGGGGAAATGTAGAGGTGCTTTTGGTATAAAGTGGTGGTGGCCTTGGTGACACGTGTGCAGCAGTCTTTTGTGGTAGTTACTGGGAGGCATCTGTATCCTTGCTTCATACCCTGTCTGCTTTCTTTACTTTTGTTGTTAAGAGTTGACTGCGCCTTTATTCTTTCCTATTCCTTTATTCTTTCCTATTCCTTTATTCTTTCCTATTCCTTTTACAATTAGAATATGTGAAGTGCAAAGCTAATGACTACAGGAGGTTTGTGCTTGCACATGCTAGGCAAGTTCTCTACCACTGAGTTACCTCCCCAGGCCATTTTATTTGTGACTTAGGCTGGTCTTGAACTCATTCTGTAACCTAAGTAGACCTTGAATTTGTGATCTTCTTGCCTCAGTCTACTAAGTAGCTGGAATTATAGGACTATGCCACCAGATCGATTTTAGGACTAAATGTATTTTTTATTTTATATATTTTTATTATCATTTATTAAGTACACATATAATAGGTTTCATTATGACATTTCATGCATGCATATATTTTAATCATATTCACACTCTCCATTACCTTCTCTTTTTCCCTTCACTTCTCCCCTCCATCCCTCCCTTCTCCCTCCTCCTTCTATCCCTCCCTTTTCCTTCCTCCTTCCATCCCTCCCTTCTCCTTCCTCCCTCCCTCCTCCCTTTTCCTTTCTCCCTCCCTTTTCCTTTCTCCCTCCCTCTTCCCTTCTACCTCCCTCCGTCCCTCCTTCCCTCCTTCCCTCCTTCCCTCCGTCCCTCCGTCCCTCCCTCCCTCCGTCCCTCCCTCCCTCCCTCCCTCCCTCCCTCCCTCCCTCCCTTCCTTCCTTCCTTCCTTCCTTCCTTCCTTCCTTCCTTCCTTCCTTCCTTCGTTTCTTGCCCAGTGAGTTTCATCAGGGCTATAGCTTACAGGAGCACAAGCAAGGGGTGTTTACATGAGCATCTTACCAGTTGCATCATGAATTGAAATGTGAATTGTCCCCCACAGGCACATGTTTGGGAAGGCCATGGCACCTTTAAGAGGTAGAGTCTTGTGGAGGAAGGCAGTCACAAGGGCCTTGAGGCTGATTAGCCCCACCCACACTAGAGAGGTCTACTCTTGTAGTTGGCAGTTTTGCAGCTCTCAGCCTCATGAAGGACATGACTTAGACCAACTCTGGCTTCTGTCAGTCAGTCATGCCTTTTTCACCTTGAAGGACAGTATCTCCCCTTTGGCACTGTAAGCTAAATAAGTGTCCCTTTCTCCTTTTAAGTTGCTTGACTGTGGATGTTGTCTTATAGCAACAGAGAAAGAGTAACTGGTAAAGCGGCTACCCCTAGAAGAAAATGTCTCTCCTACCATCAACTGACTTTATGTAATTTTGTTTATTCTTAACAATACCTTTGATGGAAATACTAAAATTCTGTCTCTTCAAGATAAGGCATATAGCAGCAAGGGCTGGAGCTGAGGTGTGTGTCTAGTCCTTTGCCTTTGTTCTGCACAATGCTGTTGTTCTGCACAATGGCACACAGACATGGGTTTGAGTGCCAGCTTGATCGCTTATAGCTGCGGACAGTATGATTCCTCTCTCTGAACTGTGGTCCCTTCACTGGCAAATGAGGCTACAAAGACTCAAGGCATGGATTGTTCGGTTCAGCTCAACACTCACCTTTTGCACCTAACCCCACCTGAGGTGTGAAGAATAGAAAGGCGCTTGGCTTGGGTCCTGCCTCTGAATCTAGGGAGCTGCAGCATGACAGAATGAACAGGACCTTGAGAATCTCAAATAGCACTGTGCTCAGTCATGGGTCTGGAGAAGTCACTGGAACAAAGTGATGACTACTTGGAACGTGTGGGATTTTTCTGCCGAGGATCCACACAGATGAAGGCATGGGAGTGTGATGTGGGATGCTTGTGGCCAGTCTGTGGTGAGGTCCAGCTTAGGCCAGTGCCCTTCCTTCTGGAGCCTTCTGTCATGGAGCCTTCCCCACACCCACATCCTTACACTGCTTCACATATAGACAGAACTATAAGAAGAAAAACATGGTGGTGCAGATATTAACATTTTTCATAATCTGCAGTGATTCCTCTGTCTAGTCCACTGACTGGATGACAGATTAAAATGTAAAGGTTTGGTTAAAAAAGAAAAAAAAGCACGCGGCTAACCTTCAGTGTTCCAGGCTTGAAATTATATTTCACATTGTATTACGCATGCAAAGACTCATTATCATAAGGTTGGCCAGGCAGCTATGATTGAGAGAGTCAGAGTCATGCTTTGAGAAATGAGGGGGAGAAATTAAATATGAAACAGACTAATAATAGAGATTGGACACAGCTTCTTTTTGAGACAGGCTCTCACTATGTAGATCAAGCTGGCCTTGATTTGTGACCATCCTGTCAATGCTTCCTGAGCGCAAAGATTACAGGCTTATATCACTGTGACTGATGAAATTAGACAACAATTTTAAAACATTATTGGATGGCATTCAGTTATCCTTCTGAACTGCTGGGTTAAATTGCCGCTTCTTTTATCTATTTAATAAAGCTGGTATGTTGGATAGATTTCTAGGGCCGAGGTCTAGAAACTCCTTCGTTTTCTCCTTCCCTGGCTCTGCTCAGTTCTGAGTCCTGACCCTGCAGTCCCGTCACTTCTGCCAATACGAGAAATGAAATGTAGGTCAACCTCCCAGATCGATGGGTTAAAACAGAAAGCTTTCATCCTAAGGATCTGCAGGCTGCAGATTAGCTTAGGTCACCCCCTGCTTCAGCACCCCTGCTGCTCAGCTGCTTCTTGCAGCTTACTCTCAACGCCACCCCACAGAAGAGAGATTCTCAGAACAGAAGAGCATCTCTCTGGGCAGACCCTGTTTCAGTCCCAGATGTGACGGTCTCGGCAGAATTGTAAACAGGCAGCACTCAGCGAGTTGCTTCCTGGTGGAGGGTTGGGGAGGGGCGTTCTGGAGGGGAGACCTGCCGCTCCGGCTTCCCTGTGGCAGCCACGTGACCAGACAATAATGCCTCAATGTTTTCATGAAAGACAGCCTTTTTTTCCCAGTTTTTTTTTTCATTTGGACTATATCCTAAAATTCATCACTTTCTGTGCTATTGAAATCCTAGTCATAAAAGGCAGAACCCTTTACTTAGTATTATTTTATTTGTTGACACTTCCGTACATAAATACATGAATTTATGCTTTCACACCTTACCACCTATTTCCACCCTCCATCCTGTCACTTCATCCTTTCTCCTTTCCAGCCAGTCTCCCTCCTCGTTTCACATCTTTTTACGTGTGTGACCCAGTGAGTTTCTCCTGGAATGTCACAATACTGGTGAGTGCGTGAGTACTTTCTGAGACATGGATAACTTATCAGTAGCTAGATTGTTGAGTGAAGAAGCTCCTTTCTCCCCTCTGGCATTAACCTTCAATAGTCTCTCAGGGTGATGTAGGATTTAAGATCTTCTCTCATCCATAATGAAATGTTGATAGAGCCCTTTATTCTTTTCAATAGTTTCACACTTTTGTCCTTTTGCTCTTTCTTTTTGGAACCTTCTATTATATCCTCCCTGTTGTCTCTTTCACCTTCATTCTGTTTTGTCCTTCCGTCATCTATGAAACCAGGAGATAAATTTTCCTTCGCACAAAGCCACAGGCTGGTGAAAATTCCCCCTTGACTAGCTCTCTTTCTGAGGTCTCGTCTGGCAGGTTCTGGACAGGGAATTGTATTATGTTGCAAGAGGACCTGACAGGGCAAGGAGCCTGACATTTCACAAACTGAACCCAACCTTTGCCTGCCTTTCAATACTGACAGTATCATTGCTTTGGATCGAGGTTGCCCGCTGATTCTGCCTCAGGTATAAGCATTTTCCCAGGGCTCCCAGCAAAGGGATTATACTCTTGGGCCTCTCCAGATTGAATTTCCACAGAGGTTTCTCTCAAGTTGTAGGCTGGCTGTTTTTTCCTATCAACAGGGTGGAGCAGGAAGGGTGTGGGAGAACACAACACATGAAATGTTATTGATCACTTGGCTTTCTTCTCTTTCTTTCTTTTTAAAAATAATTATCTTCGATTGATAGATAGCTGCAAGTGTACACATACCATTGGCACTGTCTTCCAAGCCAGAACAATTTTCTGCAATTAGAAAATGGTATATCAGTAACTGCGGTGACCCTATATGAGCATTTTAACCTGAAGGCCTCCACCCATTAGTCTAAGAAGAGTTGACTCCCAGGGGACACAGGCCCTTTGATGGTTGACATTGGTCCTCCTGAGGTTCCTTGAGGACCTTGCTTTGTGGGTATGAATTCGGCACACCCCGGCTTTCTGTATTGCTTTGGGCAGGTCAGCTTTGCCAGTCTGCTTCTTTATCTGTGAGGTGGACCTACCGAGGGCGAGTAGGTCCTTTCAGACCTGTGTAGCAGAATCCCTGGGCAGCTGGCGACACTCACTGGCAGTGTGATTAGTGGGTCACTGGTGAAGCCTGGAGCGAGTGGCTGGGGGAGAAAGACACAGGGAGTGGGGTCGAGAGTGGGGAGACTGTGCACACGAGGCAATGTATAAGTGCTCGGAGGGAGAGCATTTCATGTGAAGTGAGTTTTAGGACTGGGAGAATCAGATGGTGATGGTCATATTGGCTTCTTGGGTCCAGTGTTGGGGACGAGGTGTGGACACGGGCAGATGCAATTCAGCTGGAGCTTGAGGGGAAGATCATTCTTCCCAGACATCTCAAACTCTGGAGGACGCCATGTTCTCGGCCACGTAGCGTTCTGGTGCTAGGCAGCCATCTGCTCAATCCTTCCTGGGTTATGGCAACAGTTTTTGGTTCATGCAGGATTTAAATCATCCAGACCCAGGAAAACCTGTGAAATTATGCCTGTCGTGGACACACTATTCAGCCAACTAGCTGTTTTTGAAAGGCAATTTCTGGGTTGGAGAGATGGCTAGGGGGTTAAGACTGTGCCTGAGTTCAGATCCCACAATCCCAGGTTCCATGTAAAAATCCAAGCAAAAGTGGTGGGGTGCTACACTTCTAGCCTTGGTAGGTGGAGCCTAAGAAATCCCAGGGCGAAGCGAAAAGGAGGTAGAAGCAATCCAGGATGATTCCCAAAGTCACCCTTGATCCTCCACAGGGACACACAGAGCCCTCTAATACACATGCACACACACACACACACACACACACACACACACACACACACACACACACAAGTTTAAGAAAGGACTATTTCCTTCCATCTATTCCCATCTTCCCATCCCTCCATCCTTGTTGATAATCATAGGTACTATCTTGGAGGTTCTGACTAATTCTATACAGGGGTGTGTGTGTGTATGTGTGTGTGTGTGTGTGTGTGTGTGTGTGTGTGTCAGAGGTCTATTCTCATGTGAATAATGTTTTTCTCATATTTCTAATCTAGAAAAAATATATTTTTTCTCTCCATGGTTTAACAATCTCCCCTCCATAAAAAAGTGATTCTTCATAGCCTAAATTTACCTACTTGCATATAGTAATATTAATTCTGTGAGGACCAGGCAAAGATGCCCAGGCAAAAAAACAACCCCCCCCCCAAAAAAAAAAAAAAACATTCACACATCTCCTCCTCTTTTCCCTCCTCAGACTCTGGTTTCTTAAATACATTAGCTCCTGTCCTCCTTGGATCCACTTTCTCCTTTTCTTTGACAAGGTCCGTCTCCCCATGTAGACCAGGCTGACTTCAAACTCTCCTCTTGTCTCTGCCCCCTGAGTGCTGGAAAGTTGCAAGCATCTGCCATCATGTCCAACTTCTCTAGAAGAACTGATTCTTTCTTGAATCACTTAAGAAGCCATTTCCTGTCGCTTGTCTGCAGACCAGCGTTGTTCTGAGCACGGGGAGAATGGAATTGGTCAATGTTGACTTCTAGGAGGCCATGTGGGGGAAGTGGAAACTGTATTTACTTTTTGACCACTTCCCCACATGGCCTCCTAGAAGCCAACGTTGACCAACTCCATCCTCCCTCATGCTCAGAACAACTGAGAGGGTGTGATCTCACCAGAAGGGAGGGCATACGGTCTGGCAGATAGAAGGTAACCATTTTGCAATGGGAGACTGACCCACCCCTCACTGCAGTCTCCTACTCTTATTCCATTTACCTTTGAATCTACTCTTATAATAAGACTATTTTAACAGCTTTTTATCTCTGGCCAGGGGGTAACATCCAATACCCATCAGGATGGAGCCAAGGGTATTGCAGGAGCAGCAAAACTGAAAAAAAAAACACAACAAACCATAATTCAGAACATCAGAGACTCTATATCAACCACCTGGAATCAGGCCAGCCTAATCTCTCCCCATCCTTAAACTCAGGGAAATTTGCGGAAGAGGGGGCGGTAAGATTGTAAGAAGAGCACAAGGATGGGAGGAGTCATGATATGCAAGACACTTCACACAAGTTAGGGCCGAAGCAATTATAATAGGACTCTGCATGATCTGCGCAATGACCAACATATCACTGATGCCTCAAAGTCTAGCATGGACTAAAGGCACTAGGATCCTTAGAAGTAAGGGATTAACAGCCACAATAGTGTTCCTATACTTAAGGGAAACACAAGAAATAGTTCTAGGAAATGCCACTGAGTCCTTATACCTCATCAGAGAAAAGGACCCAGAAGAAAGTTTGATATACACATTAAAGGATGCTCCAGGGATGGGGGGAGGGGGCACTGGGAAAAAGGGAGGGAGGAAGGAAAGGAAAGGGAAAGGGGGAGGGAGCAGGGAAGTCCAGGGAGGGGTGGAGGGAGGGAAGGGACGGGGTACCTATTACGTTTGTATGAGCAGAAAAAAAATACGTTATTTTAAAAAAAAGTAAATACAAAATAGTAAGTGGAACAATAGGGGTTTGCCCAGAGAGACATCATCAGCCTGGGCAGCAGACAGAACAGGGTGGGAGGAGCAGGGAGGCACATGGTGTGGGGGTCAGGGAAGGTTGGGGAGATCACTGAGCAGTGTGGATCAGCCGAACAGTGGAAGTACAGGAGTGGCTTTAGCAAGCAGAAATAATGTGGATGTTCTTTAGGTTTTTAAAGGCACCAAGCAGTCAATAATGCCATTCAACATAGGTTTTATAGAGGTCATCTTTAATGTGGTATTGTAGTATTGTGAAGGGCTCATCTGCATAGGATGGATGTTTAGATTTTATTCTTTCAGAAAAACTAAGGGGTTTGTTCCTTCTCCCATTCTGCCCGTGACCAAGGCTATGCCTCAGTGAGATGCTGGTTAGAGACAGGGCAGCCACGGATCACTCATAGCTGCAAGGGGAGTGTGCCCTGATGGTGGTTCTAACTGAGAAAGCTGTAAAGGGTACCCTGGCAAACCATGGCAAGCTGCAGGTTACAATTCATGTTATAAAAGTTATACAATCAATGGTTTATAAAGAAACCATTTTTTGAGAAACAAAATGAAATAGCAAAGAACATCAGAAGCTTTTACTGTGGATCTTGGGAGAGTGTCTGGAGTACTTCACAGGATATTCCTCTGAGATACTTCAGAATGTATTCCTCTAGGCCAAGAAGGCAAAGATATTTCATCTTATGGTCCACTTGCATTGGTTGGTTTCAATACGTCACCACCTGGGGTTGGTGATATATTGAAAACAGTTCAGAGGTGGTGTCTCGATTATAGAAGAGCATCAGCGATTAACACTGTTTCACAGGCACTTACAGTCAGGACCTGGGGTCACGAGGTGGGTGATTTACCATTTCTGTGGAAAGCATGTGAATAGAGATGCCTGCTTGTAACAGAGTGGACCAACTCTTAAGATTTGGTTACATAGCTCTGTGCCAAGTCCTGGGCTGGATGCAAGGAAGACAACACAGATTTTCCGTTCTCTCTTCTGATGTCTGCAGACTGGGAAAAGAGAGAGTGGCAGAGAGGAACAGGTCTGTGCTGTTGAGAAGAAACCCAGATCTACCTGCACACAGCCAAGCCGACCCCCAGGCGGGCTGGCTCGGTGTCTCTGGATACTCCACTTAGTGTCTCTGGGAAAGCCAGATACGTTGCCTGTTTGCACCGAGAGCTAGAGAAACTGTACCAGAGGCCCCTCGGCAAGCAGTTTCACCTTGACCTCCAACAGAAGGCTCGCTTGGGAACCCTCCCTTCCATCCACCTGTGCAGTCGTTTTGCCAGAGATTCCTCTTGCCCAGCAATGTGCTCTCCTGAATAGACATGAGTAACCATCTTTTCATCCCAGAACTTAGGAGCTGCTGTCTTGTGGCCGGAAGAAATAAAGCTGTGTCCTCAGATACTCAGAAAGCTCTTCATGGCTTTCCCAGACCAAGAGCATGTCTCCTGGAGTAAGAATAGCCCAGAGCAATTCACCAGCTTGTACCTATTGCCCCTGGCATGCACGGAATCTGTTGTATGACTAACAGTTACTCATTTCCACTCTTCTCTTCGTCTCTCACCCAAGTGAATAGGTAACTCTTTTCTTTTTTTTTTTAAATTAACTTTGCTTATTTTTAAATTGATTAATCATGAATTTATGTGTTCATTGCCCCTTACCTCCCCCAGTGCCCCCCATCCCTTCTCATCCTTCCCACTCTCCCCTCCCACCCACTTTCTTCCCTCTTCTGTGTCTCCTGCAATCGAGTCACCTCTAGGATACCTGTACTAGTTAGTGCTTGGGCACCTGTCAGGGCACAAATGGCCCACCACTGAGTAGATGGTAGAGTATAAAGGCTTCCCCTCACATGCCTCTTTCCTCTAGCACCAGTCCCATTCAGTCCCTCAGGGTAGCATCATGTCTGATGGGATCTTCTCTGTTCCACTACAAAGTGTTGTCGGGCCAGCTGTTATAGTTAGGTACAGATGTTAGCTTGACAGTTGAGGGTTTGAGCTCTGGGTACATTTGTAGAGAATTAGTAGTAGAATTAAGCCCAGAGCAAACCTACAGGAGATTGTCTAGTGGATGGGGAAGGTCCAACCCATGGTGGGAGGGACTAGTCCTCAGGCAGGTGAATAAAATGGAGGGAACTGTTTGCGAAAGGAGGTATTGTGTGTACTTGATCAGACATGCTAGTCCGGCAAGAAGAACCACCCCTTTCTTAGCTCTTACGTGGATATAGTATGGCCGGTTCCTTCAGCCCTTGGTATTGGTGTGGACTCTTTTGCCAAGCAAGCTGGATGAGGAACTGAAACCAGGAATCGTAAGAGAAAATTAAACTTTGTTCCTTAAGCTGTTTGTTGGTTTTATTAGCAACTATAGAGGCAAACTGCAATACCAGCTACTGTAGAGGTCTAGTGAAGTAGATAGTGTTGCATTGAATTCTTGGATACCACAGCCTTTACGTGAACAGTAGCTACTGCCTGACATTTCCTGTCCCTGTCCTCTGACTTCATTCTTACCATCTCCGCTTCTGCAGGTTCCCTGAGCCTTGGTGTGGAAGATAGTTTAGATGTCCTGACTGGGGCTGAGCGTCCGCAGATGCTTTTACTTCGCATTATGACCATTTGCGATTCTCTGCGTTATGCATCTTCCATTGCATATGGGCCTTTCCTGGTCGAAGCTGGGTGCTTCTGTAATAATCTTACCACTCCCTCTTCTACCTCTGGCCTTGTGGTGGAAGTAGGGTGACTTAGATGTCCTGTTATGGGCTGAGAAAATACAGTTGTGTATTTTCTGCATTTTGTCCAGTTAATAACACTTTTCTCTTTCTCTTTATTATTTAGTTATTTGATTTGTGACATAGTGATCTGTGTGAACTGGCAATCCTGCCTTAGTCTCCTGAGTACCAGGACTATAGGCATGTGCCTAGCTAGCTTAATTGATTGATTGATTGTGTGTGTGTGTGTGTGTGTGCACGCGCGCGCGTGTATGTGTCTTTGTGTGTGTCTGTGTGTGTATCAGGGAGCACTGTATGTATCTGTGGAGGCCCAAGGGTGGCTTTTGGAATCACCCTGGATTGTACTGCCTCCTCTTTGCTTTGCTCTAGAGTTCTCAGACTCAACTTTCCAAAACCAGAAGTACAGGCAGCTGCCATTTCCGCCTGAAGTTTTTATAGGCTCTGGGATCCAAACTCAGGACTTACCGCTTGTGAGGCAGAGGTTTAACCACTGAGCCATCTCCCCAGGACCCTAGCTTAATTAATTTTTCAACAGACATACTGGATATACGCTTTCCTCACATGTTGCTCCTGAAGAGCGGTAGGCACCTCATCTGACTGTCCGTGGACCCGTGAACACAGAGAACAACAGCTGGAGAGAGCCCGGTAGGCAGAGCGCTTGCCATGTGACCCTGACAACCCGAGTCTGGATCCCAGATACCCTGGAAAAGTGTGTGTGGTATCATGAATGTCCATGGCTCTCAGCTTTTTGACAGCAAATGGGAGGCAGAGATCCCAGAAGCTCTAGGAGCTCATGGGCCTGCCAGCCTGGCTTCTGCAGCAGCCGTGAACAAACCAGGTCTCAGAAAACACACAATGGATGGAGCGTTGTATCTCAAAGTCATCAGTCAGGTAGGCCATGTTTGTACAGCCATCTCACTCCAGCTCTGCTGTCTTCCTTGCTAATATTAACGAGAGTAACCCTTTCTAAAACTATTTATTTATTAATGAGAGAAAGAGAGAGAGAAGGAGAGAGAGAGAGAGAACATGCATTCAGTGGAACACAGGTTGGAAATCAGAGGACAATGTTCATGAGTTCCCTCCTTCTACCAGGGATCGAACTCAGGTTGCCAGGTTTACAAGCAAGTACCTTATCCACTGAGCTATCTCATAAGCCTGAAGCAAACCTTTTTGTGGGCAGAATATATGCCACCTCCGACTCACATATCTCATGGAGAATTTTCTTTAATCTCAGGACAGTTTTATATGACAAATCCTATTAATATCCCCACCTCCACATAAAGAAACTAAAACTTAGAGAAGTAACTTGGAAGGGGGATTAGCTCAGTCAGTAAGTGCTTGTCATCTGAGCATGAGAACATTAGCTCCCAGGTTCCCATGTGAAAAGCAGGCACAGGGACACTGTTTGAGGTCTCAGCGCTGGGGAGGCAGAGACAGGCAGATAGATCCCTGATGCTCTGCTGGTTGACCTAGAGCCTCATCAGCCAATCCCAGGATACACTCATGAAAGGATTACAGCACTTTATCTTGGATAAAAACATAAAGTTTACAAATAAACTGTTGGGTCAAACGCTGTGAGAGATAACATTTTAGGTTGCCTTAGCTTGATGTCCAGAACATTCCATTCACATCTCCTCTTGTTCCGATGCCATTTCACCCTGCTGACCAGTGCTTAAGATCTGGTCTCCCACAGAGGTCTGCTGCAGGGAAGGAATGCCTTGCTTCTTGTGAATTTGCTCCTAAGAAATGGATCCTTGAGAACTGGCATCGCCTGATCAGATCTTGGTGCCAGACAGTCTGAGGGCTGAGCCCAGGACCTTGACAAAATCTTCAAGGCATTTTTGGAGGACAGCCTGCAAAAGAACCCGTCCTGGAACAGCACTGAGAAGTCGCTGTGGGAACATAATTTAAACTTCCATGGCACTTGTGAGAAACAGAGCTCGGCCCCAGTGTTCCTTCGTCTAATACAGGCCCTCGTTGACTCACACATCTTTCATGGAGAAGAAATTGATGCTAGTTTCCTGCCTCAGCCTTATTATGCAGCTGTGTGTATAAATGCAACACATCCCTACAGGTAATTGATTGAAATGCGATCCCTTTCCCTCCAGCCAGCCTCTCTCCTGAGAGGATATCTGGCAATACCCTCATGCATTATGCATCACTATGATTATGCATTACATTCTCGAGAACTAGCAAATGCTATCTACATTCTTCAAGCATGTTTGCTTATGCTAAATAATTGATCACATGCACACATACACACACACACACACACACACACACATACACACACACACAAAACATACACACATATCTTGCTGAAAGTTCAGATATAGGTTCTGCCAGACCAGCTCCTCTCTGCAATTTCAGCTTCCTGGCATGACGTATAAAAACTCACCCACAGATTTCAGCCTTTAAAGCCTTCGGACAGCTAGGATAGAGTTCTGTGTTCTCGAAAGCAGATCTGGCCTTGAACCAACAGACACCTGTGCTGACCTCTTCCCATCTGAGGATAGGGCTTGTCAAGGTCTGAAGGGAGTGCCTGCGGAAACCCACTTGACATTTACCAGTTCAGGAACTGCTGGACACTAAAGAGTCTGGACTTAAGGACTTTTTGTATCCCAGGCATGTGAGTGTGAGTTTGGCTTAAGTGGGAGAATAAGAGAAGAGGGAATTTAAGTACCTACTTGAGGAATGGACTACATACACATTGCGCATGCATGTATATATGTGTGTGCAAGTGTGTACACGTGGTATGTGTGTGCATGTATGTACACGTGTGTATGCATGTGCATGCAGTATATTTATATGAAACTGTGAACATATGGCATTAAATATAACTTGCAACTTGCCTGTTCAACAAATGTATTCATTGATACGACATTTTCCAGGCCAGCAAGATGGCTCAGTGAGCAAAACCACTTGTTGCCAAGCTGGACAACCCGAGTTGGATCTCCAGGACCTGCATTGGTGGAAGGAGAAAACCAACTTTCTCAAGTTGTCTTTTGATTTCCACGCCCCCATGGCATCCATGTGTCTCCACATTCGTACACATAATAAGTAAATAACTGTAATACTTTTTTAAAACTCACTTTTCCCTATTATCTTTAGCTACTATCGTTTTGGTGCTGGTGATTAAGCCTGGGGCCTGTGTGTGTGGAGCATGCATGCATTCTACCACTGAGTTGTACCCTCAGCTCTCCCTTTGCCCGTTTACATTTTAAAAGATTTTAAATTTATTTTTATTTTTACGTGCGTGCGTGTGTGTGTGTGTGTGTGTGTGTGTGTGTGTATTGTGTGTACCTGTGAAGCCCAAAGATGATTCTGGGAATTATTCTAGATTGCTCTACCTCCTCTTTGCTTTGCTCTAGAGTTTCCCAGGCTCTGCCTTCCAGGGCCAGAAGTACAGGCCTCTGCCATTTTGGTGTTTATTATGTGAGATTTGGGATCTGAAATCAGGACCTTCTGCTTGTGAGCAGATATTTAACCCCTGAGCCGTTTCTCCAGCTCCTGTTTCTATTTTATTTAATAGAGGAATCTTGATATCAAAATGCAGCAGGCCTGCAACTCTTCAACTCATGTTTTAGAAACAGACTGTCGTCCTGTTGTTCCAAGTTGCAAACTGAGGCTGTTTGGAAGTGAAAATGTCTAGGAGGAGAATCCCATGTTTACCCTGATTGCATGTCGATCCTCTACCACTTCCTGACTCCGGCCTGAATCAGTCTAGAACTGTTGTCTGTAGGCAGTAGGCTTGGCAGGAGATTGGGTAGTGTGGTCTCTGCCTAGGCTTTTTTCCCCCTCTCTGCAGAGCTCAACTTACTAGTTAGTTTCTGAGCACTTCAGGAACTGGGAAGAGGCGAATAGGAAGTCAGGGATAAGGGAATTAGAAAGGTTGGTTTCCAGTTCTCCAAGCCTGGCCAGCATTTGATGTGTTTGGCTCTTCAGAGACCCCCCCCCTTCCCCCCAGTGACCATCTCCCATGTAGCTGTCTGGATGTAAGAAGACCTATCTTTATTCCAGGTGGTCTCTAGGGACTTCTTGCTAGGGTCTTGGTAAATCTGGTGCCACTTAACAACTAACGCCCCCTCGTCTAGCTGATCCTGAGACAGGAGTGAACCTGCTACTCACCAGCTTTCTCTTCTGGACGTCACAGTTTGTCCACAGGGCACACTTTACCCAATAAACCCCAGGAAAGCCGACTCGTCCCGTGGGTCCTGTCTGCTGTTGCTGTGACGTCCCAGACATGCTCTGGAATCGGTTATGCCTGCTGCTCTCCAGCTGTGTGAAGATACTTTAAAGCTCTCCAGGGGGTCCACATCAGCTCCCTCGGTGGGACTTGGATGAAGGAGACACAACTCTTGTCTCTTCCCTTGCTGGTAGGGCAGAAGAGGGCGCTACAGCTCCTCAGGGGCCCCTTCCTTGACTCTCCCACACACCCTTTGTTCTATAGGAAGGATGGGGAAGGTCTGTCTTTGGGAGTCTTGTTTCACATCCATGTGGGTATCTGACAGCTATCGTACTGGCGCCTCAGTTGAAATGGAAGCTGGAAGAAACAAAAAGGGCAAAGTATGTGTTTCGGGGTTGATTTTTTTTTTTTGTCAACCCCCCCCAGCCACTCTGAGATACAGTTCCTCATGGTTTCCTGCTGGCCGAGAGCGCTCTCTGGTTTCTCCTGCACACACATACAGCTGCTTGTTCCCGAGGCTGGACAGGACTGGTGGCTGAGCCAGCACTGGGCATCATGGGGAGCAATGCTCAGCAGTCTTTCTCGGGGCTTCTCATCCTCTGACAGCTCATCCTGGCTCCCCTAGGCTGATCTTGAATTCTTGTTCCTCTTGTCTCTACTCCGAGTGCTGGAATTGTAGAATGCCCCATCATGGTCAGTTTTATGTTACTAGAGATTGAACCCAGAGCCTCCTGAATGCTAGGCAACTACTCAATCAATTGACCTACATCCTCAGTTCTCCAAAATGCATTTAAATAACAAAAATTACAAGGGACCATTCTGTCAAAATGCAAAAATCAGAAGAGCCTAAAGATCTTAATTGGCTTCATTTTGTACTTCTAAAATCAGCAACCTTTCATTGCATATCAGAGAGTAAGCCTCCTAGTGGACAGAGGAGAAAGAGAGGTGGTTCTGCAGACAAAATAAGTGAAGAAAGGAGAAACAAAGAACAAGAAACAGATGGGCCCTTGCTGGGAAGAACAATAGAAAAGTAACTTAAAGAGAGCAGATGCCACTGCCTTTTGCAAAGACTAAAGGGTGTTAAAGGTTGGAGAAGCAGAGGCAGCTCATTATTGTGCGGACTGAAACAGACTGAAGATTGGACTTTCTACTGATTCACCTCCCCTCTTCTCCTCTTCTTTCCTCCCCTCTTCTCTTCTCTTCTCTCCTTTTTCTTCCCCTTCTTCCTGTTCCCTTCCCCTTCCCTCCCTCCCATTCCTTCACCTCTCCTTTCTTCATCTTTTCTCCCTTCTCTTCCTGTCCCTTCCTGACAGGGTCTCATGAATCCCAGGCTGACCCTCCTGATTTCGTGAGTTCACATATCAACCCAATGTAGCTTACCAATATGAATTGTAGCAGAAGTGACTCCATTTTGATTTTTAGCCTGGTCTATTGGGGTGTAGTGGAAAACTTAGTTCAAAACAATAGCCTCCTGTTCGTTTTTTAAACAATGCCCAGCCCAGCCCCTGTGGCCTGTCCTTCCACCTGCCCCACAGAACACTAACACCTGTCCAGCTGTTCTCCATGCTTTTGCGATCACAGGGAATGTGAGTGACAAGATGAAAGCCTGATGATTAATCTTATCAGGGTGCAGGGTTTTAGGAAGAGAAGAGGGGTGGAAGCCAGGGGATCCACATGATTTCTGCTTTGACATGGCTGCAGATTCGAAGCTCAGGATGTTCATCAAAAATAAAAAAAAGGTCTTTGTGTATGTTTCCCTTACATTCAAGTTGACATCAGAGGACACCAATAGAAGGTTGTAGCCATGATTAGAGGCTTTTGAAGAGAAGGTAAAGTGCTGAAAACAGAAGAGCCTGGGGCTTGTCTCATCCTGAAAGATTCAGCTGGAGGAAGCCCATAAGCTGCATTGGTCTTGTACTTTAAACAAATGCACACAACTTAGATTGGGAATTCCTTCTCTCATTTGCGAGGACATAAACCTTTCTTTAAGAGATGACTTCATCTTTAAAAAAATCAGTTTTTCATTGTGGCTTTTCTTTGACAACATGCTAATGAGCACAGGTCTTTCTAGCTGTTGGGACTCTAAATTGCTCTGTAATTTTTTGAGGCCCTTTAAAATCTTTATGCATGTGAATCCAGGCGGAAGTGTTGATTTGTCAAGCTGGACGGCCCTGAGGGACAGTAAAGCTTTGTTGCCGGAAGGGGGCGCGGCACCCACATCTCAGGCACCAGTGATCCGCGGCTGTCTAGAGAGACCTGGGATTTCCTCTTGCACAAGGAATCAGAGATCTGGAGAGGTGTGGACCGGTGGAAATGGAGCTAAGCCTGGGTTCTCTTAACCTGGATACTGTGTTTCCCATGTTACTAGTCCTCCTTAGTACCCCAAAGCCCTCATCGCTGGCTTGCCTTGTTGAGAAGAAAATGACTTTGGTGTAGATCAATCATCACGGAACAGAGTTGACTCTCAGTTTGGGGTTTTTTGCATTTGTCTCCATAGTGACTCTGTTATCATCGAGTAGGATTAGGATTAAATTTTCTTTCAAAAATGATTATAGTTTAAAATTGCACACTCACAGAAAAAGTTATAACTTACTACAAATTATCAAACTATTCACTAATAGGCAGTGTGTTTTAGTTTTAATCTTCACTTCTGCTATTGCAACTTGGTGATGATGGCCAAGTTCTTTCTTTACTTTGTCTCATCTGTAAAATGGGATCTTAGGATTGATGAATATTAAATGAGATACGGAATATTAAGAGCTTACCCTTGGACATGGTGTGTTATAAATGTCTAAATAATTCTAAATAAGTGTCAACTGATGATGATGAGGAGGATGAAATTATGTGAAGGAAGGTTCTAGGAAGGAGGCAGCAAGGAGGAATGTGATTTACTGGTTAGAACTTCAATGACTGGGGAAGTTGAAATGTGGCCAGTTCAGAGACTAATCACAAATTATCTTAAGCTATCTTTAGACACCTTAATTGCTAGTTCAAGCCCGTTCTGTGTCTGACCTAGCATCCTTGTGACTTTCAAATTTTTGAAATATATTAGCTTAGCAAACCACTAATTCCCACTAGCCAAAAGGTTAAGGATGTGGTCAGATGCATTTGAGAGCTGTGGCTGAAACCTGCTTGACTATAACATGCCTACCTATTGTTTCCATAAGTGTATTTGAAAAGTGCCTTGATTTATGGATGTTTTGTTTTGTAATTATAAAACTTTTCAAAATTGTTGCCACATCAGAATGTGGAATTTCAGGAAGTCTGAACTATGTTCCTGAGTCAGCCATGGTCACTAATATTTGGCTCCAGAATAAACCACATCCTTTTTTTCCCATTGTGCTATATGTTTTTGCTTCCCCCCCCCTTTTTTTTTTAAAAAAAAAGCATCTATAACTTGGAACTATAAAGTCATTGTGTCTATTATGATCAAAAAATGTCCTTTCTCACCAATTGGATATATAGCTGTGGTGTAGTTCATCTACCATCTACTAGTAACCTTTCCAGAGACCACAGTTGTGGAAGGGGTAGGCATGAGTGGCTTAATTGTAGCCACTGATGAGTTTAAAAAGAAATGAGAAAAGAAGAAAGCATGACAAGATGCAGTCTTCCTCAGCTGGAGATACTTCTAAGAAAGAAAGAGAAAGAAAGAAAGTGAGAAAGAGAGAAAGAGGGAAATGAAGAAAGGAAGGGAAAGAAGGAAGCAAAAGCAAAGGAAGGAAGAAATTCAAGGGATAGTAATAATTGTTTTCTTAGTTTTTAATCTTTTTAACATTTTTTATTATTATTTCCGCTCATACAAACCTAATAGGTACACTGGTTCCCTCCCTCCCTTCTCCTCCCCCTGTCCCCCCTGCTCCCCCTCTCTTCACCCCTCCCTCCCCATCCCCCGGAGAATGTTTTAATGTGCATGCCTGACTCTCCTCTGGGCCCTCCTCTCCAATGACGTACAAGGACCCAGTGGCATTTCAGTTTTTAATTTTTTATTTGAGAAAGAAGAGAGGGATAGAAAGGAATAGAGGAAAAGAGAGAGATGAGGAAGAGAGGGGAGAGGGAGAGAGAGAGAGAGAATTTGTAGACCATAGCCCCCATGGGTAGAGGTCAGGGGCAACTTTCAGAAATCAGGTCTCTTGCCATGTGGGTTTCCCAGGATTGAACTCAAGTCACCAGGTTTGTAGCCAAGTGTCTTACCTGCTAACTATGGCGAGCCCATAACTTAAAAAAAATAGAAATCTACTCACTGCAATTAAGACTTGTCCTTGCCAGACCTGCATAATGACTGACATATCAACATGCCCCCATAGAGTACAGAGGAACTCAAGAGAGATAAGAACACACAGTGGAAACCTTTGGGACTGGACTGGATGCCCCTGTCAGTCGGGTGGCTGGAGAAGGGGCAAGTTGGCATGCCATAGAGACCTGAACCTCCATTAAAGTAGACAAAGTAGAGGGAACCCTGGGGTCCATAGAAGTGTCCAGGTAGGAGAGTGGGAAGGAGTAGAATAGATTGACGAAGGAAAGGGAGGGATGGGAGGAAGGAAGGATGGAGGGAAGCAAGGATAAATACGCAATATGCCTGTAAAACTAGAAAAAATTTAAAAGCTCCCACCCCCCAAATACAAAGCATCGGTTGAGCCCCTACTAGAGCAGAAAACACGAAGGGAACTTGGTGGTCCACACAAGCAGACAGGCACAAAGAGAGAGATGGAATGATGAAGGGAAGGGAGGGAGAAAAAGGAAGGGGAGAAGGATGGAGGTGTGTGTGTGGAGAACAACCAATTATTATGTTTGTATAAATGGAGAATTCTTAATAATAAAAATAAAATAGGAAAAAAATAGACATCTTTGATTCATTTGTTTTTAAGACAGATCCCTCGTGTATAGACCCAGACTGCTCTCAAACTTGCTATGCAGCCAGACTGGCCTTAAACTCATGACTTCTCTGTTCAGTCTTCTCTGTGCTAGACGTAGAGGTATGTGCCTTCATGCTTGCCTCTTTGGGCCATTTTTAAAATTTATTAATTTATATGATATTTAGCATTTCTCAATGAGTTCTTACTTGTGCAATTGTTTTATATGTTGGATTAATGCCTAGAGAAGGTAGATACAGTGTAGGTTTTTGATACCCTTTTACTTGGTTAAATTGACCCTATGTCCATTCTGCAATGTATTTCAAATATTTACTCATTTAAGCTCATTTATATTCATTTCATCTGCGGTCTTCTTCTTCTTCTATGTATGTATATATGTACTTAAGTGTGAGTGTGAGTGTGTGTGTCTGTGTGTGTGTGTGTTTTGTGTGTATATGTGTTTGTACCAGGGCACTGAAATACCTATACCACACAGTCCAAGGGTGACTTCAGGAATCATCCTGGATTGCCCTACCTTCTTATTGTTTTGTTCTGTGGCTTCCTAGGCTTCGCCTTGCAGGAAGTGCTGGCTAACACCATTTTTACCTGGCATTTTTAGCTGGGATCTGGAGACCTGAACTCAGGCCCTTTTGCTTGTGAGGCAAAGGCTTTTGCCTCTGAGCCATCTCCCCAGCCCTCCATGGTTTTCTCCTGTCTCCCCCCTCCGTCTGTCTCATTATCATCACGACATGGATATCAGCTGGACTTCAGTTCCTTCTCTTTTCTGGTAGCTGTGGAATACTTGGAGATGGTGACATTGAAATTGTCCCTTACCAAAAAGCATGCTGTAAATCAGAAGTGTCCGGAAAGGCCAGCATGAAAGTAGTACTCATGATTTTTTTATTCCAGTAGCACATGACACAACATTGAATAATCGCTGGGTATATTTGACGAATTGGGAATACAGTTCATTAGGGAGCTGGAGGACTTAAAAATCAGGCAAACTTCAGGAAAATTTATGAGGGGATTACAGTGTGCAGCCACCAGAAAATAGGGCACGGGGAACGTGGGCTAGATTGATAGTCCACCTAAGGAGCTGGCTCCACTGAGCGAAACTTTCTTCCATCAAAGCAACTCAGGGGTGGGGGGGGGAATTGTGATATATAGGATGGATGAAAACAAATTAATACCTCAAAGACCTAGAGAACCAACTAAGGTCCACAAGGGTAATATTAGTCCTACTGCCTATGGTCAAAAACATCTGAGTCTGTCACTCACACAACAGGCAGTAGAAACACAAACCCTTGGAAAAAAATTCAGCCTTCCTAACAATTCTAAGAACAAATCCCACAAAGACACATGGTGCCAATTAAGCTGGTAAAGTGAATTTTAATTCTGATCCTGGAATCTCATGGGGCTTTGGAGTTAGTGTCATATTTCTGGAGAGCAGCCTGACGGAGCGTCATAGACTGTGGAACAGCAGGTCACACACATCCAAGACGGTCTTCTAGAGAAACAGAGCAAAAGGAAAGTGGAACAAAATATCGAAAGTTTATTGAATCAAAAAATGATGTTTGGTCAAACACAATAAGGATGACATTGGTGCACTGGGAAAATGAATAGGAAAGTTGATGTGAAGTCATGTCAAGTGAGAAGAGAGTTGCTTTAATTTTGTAAATATTGAGTACTATATGGAGAAGCGACAAAGCTAAACAGATTATTGTTTTCAATACATAACAAGGTGAAAATTTAACTTGATTTTTCTCTTGCTTTGATATTTACAAAATTGGTTAAAAACACAGTTTTCAAGGCCGTACCACCTGGTATGGTGGCACGTGCCTGTAATCCCAGGAAGCTGCAGCTAAAGACTGCTTTGAGTTTGAGACCACCTTGCATAATGAGTAATTGGTCAGTCAGTGCTATTGGATTCAACAAATCCTCGACAGAAAAAGCAAAAACAAAGAAACAAAAGGGCCCATGAGATGTCTCAGTCAGATGCTTGACACACAAGTCTGAAAATTTAAGTTCCATTCTAAGAACCAAATCCTCAAAGTTGTCTTCTACCTCCACATGTGCAGAGTGACACAGATGTGCCCTCTCTCTCTTACACACACACACACACACACACACACATACACACACACACAGCACCTCCCTTCATGAAGCCAAAATCTCAGCTAAACACTGGCTCGTTTTTTCCTTCAGATCAGATTTTTTCTGGTCCCATTAGGTCAACATCCTTTGAGGGCCACATTTGCTGTTACTACCCCTAATAGCAGCAGTCATGTTCATATGATATAATCCCTCATGTTTTCCAATTTAGTACTCCTGACACAGACTTTGTTTTTTATTTAATAGTGGTCATCTTTCTTACATCTTTGTAAGCAGGATACATGTCTCGTTGCTTCCATCTTTGTTTGTTGCTGTGTGTGCCTGCGTGCATGCATGTGCTTGCATGCAGGTATGTAAGGAAACCACAGATTGACAGTGTGTGTACAGCTGTAAGTAGAGGCCAGAGGTCAACCTCTAGTAGCTTCCTGATTGATCTCCGCCTTATTTCTTCTGAGGCTGAGTCTCTGACTGAAATTGGATCTCACTCATTGGCCAGACTGACTGGCAAGCAATCCCCTGGGATCCTCCTGCTTCCGTGCTCTAGCCCTGGGATTACAGTTACACGCCACCACACCTGGCTTTGTGTGTGAGTGTGGAGGATCCAAACTCAGATCCTTCAGCTTGTGTAGCAAGCCTTTTACCCATGGAGCATCTCCCCAGCCCATTATTTACCTCTTGTGCCAGCGAATATCTATCTGGAGGCTCTGCTCTTTGGTAGAATTCATCTTATGCCAGGCAGTTTTGGTATTGGTGGGGGGGGGGTTGGGCCATGCCTAATGCTAAAAATACAGTTTTCAAGGCCGTACCACCTAGTGTTCTAATCAATTTTGTGTTTCTGAGCTGGAATAGAGAGATGCTTCCTCCACATCTCAACATGCTGTGCTTTGTGGCAGAGGCGGGAGGGGTGGAATGCCTCCAGAGGTGGAGAGTTTACCTGAGAAGTTACAGAACTCTTGAGTTGTGGTTTGCAAATATATGTTCTTCCCTCTCTTCTCTTCACCATATTTTTCTTCTTCCCTTTTTCTTTATAAATTAGAGGCTAATTTATTGAGTAGGTGCTGTACTTAGACTGGTGTGTGTGTGTGTGTGTGTGTGTGTGTGTGTGTGTGTGTAGTGTGTGTACACACGCATGCACATGCTAACCTATGCCATCCCAATCCTCACCACTGCCCAGTGAGGTGAAAGGGCACAGTTATTATCTCTATTTTACGGTTGAGGAAATGGGCACCAAGAACAACTTGTCCACATTCACAACATGGTAAAAGCAGGATTCAAACTTAAGCAGTTGGTTCTGAGGCTTCTGGCCTCTTTGCTAAATGCTTCCTGGCAGTGGGTCAGACCTACTTACCTGAGTTCTGGAGGGGCTGGCATGACGTGGAGAGGACAGGAGCAGGAGCTGAGGGCTCGTACCTTCGTGTTTGTGTACTTGGAACACGTGTGCGGGCCCTGCCTCTTGTGTCATGGAGTCTGTGCAGACACCGAGCTACTTTGCTTCTCTGTTTCTCAGGCTCCTCATTGATACGATTGCAGCACATTCATAATATTTAATTCCCCATGGGTTTCTTGTGATATTAAACATGCAAGAAAACACTGGATCAGAGTTATACCCAATAAATGTTTGTTGTCATAGTCGCTGTCACTTGTTCCAACCTTTGGGAGCCACAGTTTTCCCTTAGCTCACTTTCTAGACCAGTGGTAAGAAAAAAAAAATAATCTCTCTAGCAAGTTCCCAGGTGGCACAGATGTGTGTCGACTAGGAGCTCTTGAGAAGTGCCGGGGCGGCTGGCACAGAAGCTCCTTTTCCTGGCGCCAAGGTCCCTTTTATTCCCACTTGTCCCTGACCACTTTCAGTTCTATCTTTACCTGGACCAGAGATAGTGCCCAGCATGCGCGACTGCCAGTGGTGGCCAAAGAAAGGTGCTGTCACATAGCCTAGCAAGAGCCTGACCTTCTGTCTGCAGGGCTGTTCAGGGGCCTTTCAGTCAGAGAGACTTGGCAGGCAAGAGCCTGGGCCCGGGTGTGCTGAACATGCAGAAAGAAGGATGAACACAAGAATGAGGGGCAGGTCCAGGTGCCCATAAACAGGCAGCAGGGTTTTCCCTTTTTCTTTTTAAACAAGGTCTTTCCTTGCAGCCCAGGCTGGCTTACAACTCGCCATCCTTCTGTCTCAGTTTCCCGACTGCTCAAATTAAAACCATATCTGGCTATAGCAGCTGAATTTGCAAGTAACTGAAGAGGAGAAAAAAAGAACCAGACTCTTCTAGAAGAAAAAAATGTCCTTTAAGAAAAGATGGAGGTGAAGAAGGAAAGGAAGAGGAGGGCAGGGACCTGATTAAGTTCATGGTTGGAACTGTGGGGTTTATAAAAGGCAACTTGACGCCGCTTCAAAAACCAAAGAAAAAGATGCGGGTCTGATCCAGACGGGTGACTTAGCAAAGCACAAGGTGTTAATTATACAAGCGAGAAAAGCCTGGGCCTTCCTCACTTACCACCTCTGGGGGAAGAAGGGGCAGAGGAGAAGCTTGGTCTGCTTGAGTCTGGATTGCTGTGGAATTTTCTCCCGCTGACTCTGTCTCCGTAGGCAGAGTGCGACAGAGTCTTTGTCCATGGCTGTGAATCCAAGGAACAGCCTAGAGAGGCTGAGCGGGGCACAGATGAAGTTCAGAAGGGGGCTCTCCTTCTTATAGGTGGCAGGAGCAAGCCACATCCTGAGCCCATTGCTCCTGCATCAGGACCGTCCCCTCCATAGCAACCCCCAGCGTGCTGGGGGCTGGGTGGGGGGCTGCTCCTGCACTGGAGTGAGGAGGCATGTGGGCTGCAGATAGCAGTCGCCTGGGTTCCCAGGCCAGGGCTGTGGTGCTCTCTCTAGGTGGCCGCTCTGTGCTCACAGACCCTGCAGCCTCCTCAGAGCGGCCTTGGACGGGCGGGCTCTGCGCCAGGTCTTGGACCCAGCAGCTGTCTCTGCACCTTGGATGCCTGACAAAAGCAAGAATCCTTGCTGCCTCCAGTTTCGAGCAGCTGGTTAGCAAGAGAGCCACAGGGGAGAATTCTGCTGTGGATACCAGACTCCCACCCCCGGCTTTCTGCTGTCAAGAATGCCAGATTTTGTTGATTCTCTGCATATCACAGAGTTGCAAAAGAAATGAAGGGAACTGAAAGACGTTAACATACGAGAGTGGGGTGGTACTATCAGTCTGATGATTGATGGGGCTGGGGACTTCTTGTGGACCCCCGGAGCAGAGTGGTTAGATCTGTTCTGAGACTGCGTGGCTCTTGATTGGAGTCATCCCTGGAAGCAACGGCTCTTCAGGAAAAGGGCCTCTGTGTTCAGAGGACAAATGTTTTTCCTTTCTTCCACCCACCCAGGTCGCATCATTCTCCAGCTGCAGTCTTGTAAATCTGACCGACAACACAGATTAGTAAGACAAATACCAAGTGGTTGGCGACATGTGCACCCCGCATAGACATGGGAGCACTCAGATAAGGGACTGGAAGAGGGTGGTTAGCATGGAGGGCACGTCCCTCATAGTCTCTTAGCAAAGAGCAAGACAAAGCAAAGGACTGAGTTTCTAAGGCAGCAAACCGTGGGAAGGTGAATATGTGGGACGATAAGAAAGAACAACGGTGCAGATTTTTCTTGCATCTTCTCTTGGTTGACAGGGGTACAGTTGTCTTTCAAGATTAGCTTCTGTAGAAAAGTTAGAAGACAGGGACGCTTGGGGGAGCTGATCTGCTTTTAGGTTACTAGGAAGGGCAGAGAATGTTCTCATTATTTGCTTCTTCCATTTGCCTTCAGCATAAGATGACCCACATATGAAGCAGTGGCATGTTTTTAGAGTGACATATTCTGTTATCAAGAAAATGATGATGTGTTTAAAATGACTTTTCTTAATTATGTCCCTCCCACCTGCTCATAGCCAAGGCTGTTGGTTATTCTGTTGACAGTTCTATCTACCTACGCCTACAGGATGCAGAGCCAAGTACTGTGCTTTTGGGGATGGTGTAGAATTCACAGCTGAAAGCTGCCAATTGCTTCATCCACTTAGATATACTTACCGCCTTATCAGCTGAGGTATAAACACAAGAAAAAGTATTTATGACTATGACCCCAGTCTGTTGCTCAATACCCACCTGCCAATCCCCAGGCTTAGATTCGTCTTCGTGTGCCCCCAACACTCCCCGGGTCCTCCTCAGCATCATAGGTTCAGCCTTTTTATTCCATGTGGGGGTAAGTCCAGCCCCAAGCAAACCCCTGTTTTCCACAACCAACAACCCATGTGATACCTCTTAGAGCTGAAAGAAGTTTTCTTACTTATGCTAGTTTGGTGAGGTTTGTATGGGAAGAAACACGGCTGCCTTGGCCACATAGAGCTGCCACTCATCTGCAGGCCTTCCTCCTCTGCCTGCAAACTTCCTATTCTTCCTCAAAAATACAAGTCAGAAGTCACATTCCTTTGCAATCCCCTCAGCTTGTCCTGACAGATGTCATCGCCTTCTCCCTTTGATATTTTAGTCCTGGTGACTGGAAGCTCTGGTCACTAGAAACAAAATTCCTCAGGGCCAGAACCTTCAGCACTAATGCACAGTTAGGCCTTCTTGTAAATCCTCCCACTTGTGCAGTGCTGAGGGATAACTGACTTTACTTGGACTTAAAGGATTTAAATCTGGGCTTGACCTGTGACCTTTGTAAGTTCCTTTCCAAAGGCACAGGAAGTGTCTTATTTTGTAAGTTGAAGCTTCTGCTTCTCATTGGTTGGAGAAGGATCTTGAACACAGAGACATATGTCAAAAAAAGAGGGGGGGGGAAGGTTTTCAGTATTGGCTGCACTTACTTATCAACCAAAGAGCTTTAGAAATGCCTGGGACTGGGAGATATCTCAGTCAATAAAATGCTTGCCTTACAAGCATGAGAACTTGAATGTATTTACAGAATCCATGTAAAAAAAACTGAATGTGGTCCACCTAGAATCAGGCCAACCTAATCATTGCTCTCCATCCCAAGGCTTAGGAAACCTCTCGGAAGAGGGGGTGGTAAGATTGTAAGAATCTAAAGATGGGAAGGTTCACCGCTGAATAAGACATTCCACTCAAGGCAGGACTGCTGCATCTAGAACTCACTGAAGTGAGACTTGTCCTTACCAGACCTGCATAATGACTGACATACCAATATGTCCCCATAGACTATAGAGGAAACAAGAGAGAGAGGAACATTCAGTGGGAACCTTGGGAACTAAAGTTAGATGAGTGAAGGGAAATGCTCCTATCAGTGGCGTGGTCCGAAGAGAGGCAACCTTGTATGCTCTAAGAGACCTGAACCCCCACAAGAGTAGACAAGCCAGAGGGAACCTAGAGTCCATAGCATCAGGCAGGAGGGTGGGAGGAAGTGGGATGGATTGAAGAAGGGAAGGGAGAGGGATGGGAGGGGGAAGGGGGGAAGCAGGGATGAGTACTCAATATGCTTGTAGAACTAAAAAGTAAAATAAAATACCGAATGTAGTGGTGCATGCTTATAATACCAGTACTGAGAGGCAGAGACAGGAGGATCCTTGAGCCTTACTGGCCCGCTATTCAAACCTCACTGCTGACCTCCAGGCCAATGAGAGACCTTGTCTCAAAGAAGACGGATGGATGGGCTCCTGAGGATGACTCCAGAGTTCGTCTTCTGGCCTATACACATGCACACACATGCACATACACCTGTATGTATACACACATACACACACACACACACACACACACACACACACACACACACACACATTCATACAATAGAATACCAGTGCTGGTGTCCCACTCCCAGAGGTCCTGATTAACTGGTCAAGGTACATTCCAATGGAAGCTGTCCAGGGGAATCTCATATCCTGTCCATGTTGGGACCAGTACTTGCCTGGCTACTCTCTGCAGGGATGAGACCCTTAATTGGTAACCTTAGGGGACATAAATTTCTAGTGTTTGGAAGAATTGTGAGAACTAAAATGTGTTCACTTAAAAAAGAGAAAAGGACAAGTAGGCCAAGCTGTGACCTACACATTCAGGATTTGATTCTGAAACTGCCTAAGACAGGAAGTGACGCTGAGAAGACATCTTGCTCACTGAATGCTCCAGGCCAAAGAAGGGAAGCTTCTCCGGCAGAAGCTCCGTCCAGACAGGGCAGCTCTAGTTGGTAAGGTGTGAAGGCAGAATAGACTTGATTGGTTGTCAGTGGGAGTGTCTAAGAGGAGGTAGGAAAAAACATTAATGCCTCAAAAGGGTTCAAGAGAACCAAAGCACGGACCAGCACCTTCAGAGACTGAGTGACTATGCAGACCACATCCCTGCTTTGGGGAGCCATGACCCTAGATGGGACCTAGGAGCACAGCTAAGGTGAGAATGAGCACCTCTCTGTCTGAAATACAGTATATTTAACTCAGTGCCCAATGACATTAAGGCATGATTATCTTGTTCTATGCTGATGGTTTTTCTTGATATAGTATCCCAGAGACAGTGAGAGTGGGGTCCTCCTCAACTCTCTGCTTCTTGGCTGCATATTACTGTTCTACTAGAACCCCCAGGTTCTGTAGTCAATCTGCAGTCAAATTTTGGGTCTCACTTGAGCCTCGACAGGGAACAGAAATGAATTCACAATCTTTTGGGCCAATCTGGTAGGGAAATCTCTCCTTACTTGACTGTGAATCCAACAACTCCAGATGTGAGATAGGATGATTTTTTCCTGTAACACATCTCTATAATATCCTGGACTGATTATGAAGATAAGCCTATTCTATCAGAGGCCACTAGGTAAGAGAACCCTGGTCGTTCTAAATGGGGGCCAGGTGGGGTACAAACAATACTGATACTGAAAGGGTCAGTAGAATGACGTTGTTGAAAATTGTTATGTAAGAAAGTAAAGTAGCTTAGTAGCCATACATCTTCAGGCCAAGCCAGAGATAGGGATTAAAAACAAAGGAACAAACAAAAGTTGAATTCTTCTCTCTGTGTGTGTGTGTGTGTGTGTGTGCAGGATGTGGATTAAACCTAAGGCCTCGTGCATACTAGGTAAGCACTCAGGCACGGAGCTACATCCCTACCATGTTATGTCTGATTTTAATTGTCAATTAAAAACATCTGTGGACTGTAACCAGTCCTGCCAGCTGGAGAGATGTGCAGCATAGCCTTCTGGGGGCACGGGAGGGGGTGGATCCTCTGCTGACTCAGTTCCCTGTAGAGAACCTGGCACAGCCAAGGCGCTAACACATTTACCAAAGAGCAAAGAGTAATTACATTTTGCTAAGACAGCTTATTAAAATTAGGTTGGAATTTGTGTATCAGAACCAGGTAAAGATCAGGAAGCCTGGCCTTGTACTGTACTGCAAATGAAAAGAAAAAAAAAATCTGTCCCAAGTCCATAGCCACTTAAACGTGATAGGAGTGCAAATGTGTGAAGAAGCTTGTCGTAAGTCCATGAACTAGGTCAGGCCGCTTTAATGATACAGTCTCTAGGGGAAACTTGGGGGGAGTTTTGAGGTATCTTAAAAAATGCTATTTTATTGCATTTTTTGCTGTTTTTTTTCTTATTTAAAGTAAAAAACTTTATTGTGGTAAGAACAACCTTGGGAGGCAAAGGCTTTAACTCCCGAGCCCTCTGGCACAGCCAGAGTGCTAACACATTTACCAAAGAACAAAGAGTAATTACATTTTGCTAAGACAGCTTATTAAAATTAGGTTGGAATTTGTGTATCAGAACCAGGTAAAGATCAGGAAGCCTGGCCTTGTACTGTGCTGCAAATGAAAGAAAAAAAAAAAATCTGTCCTAAGAACAACCTTGGAAAGAGTGTGTTCTATCATTTGGGGGAGAAATATAAGCAAGTGCCCCTATTGCCAAATGGTTTTCCTTTCTGTTCTTAGTCTGCTTTGCTCTCTGCAGGAGATTCTGGCCAGAACCTGCATGTTGTCCCTGAATGCTAAGGCCAGGATCTGTGTTCTGCTCAGAAAAGTGGCATAGAACACAAAGATCCCCGAGGGGAAATGTGGACAGAGGGCTATCCGTTCCAAGTCATCTGAGAGCCCCTCACTTCCTTTTCACAGCGAAGCTAGAATATTCTCCCCACATTGTTCCAAGGAGCCAATTCTCCTGTGTACTGAATGATCCTCACTCTTCCTTCCAAAGACAAGTTCTGTGTTATTTTAAAAAGCTTTGAAGAAGAAAACAAGGAGGCAAGAAGGGCAGGAAGTGTACTTGCTGTTCTGGGGCTTGATTTTGTGTTATTGCACAAAAAGAAGATTAACAGGAAAACAACAACAAAAGAAACCTTTGAATTTTTGTTTAATTTTGTTTTTCTGTTACATATGAAGCAGTTGATAGCCCCAAAGACAGTTCTTCCCATATAGGTTGAATGTTCTTTATCAGACATGTTTAGGATCGTAAGTGTCTTGATGTTGAATGGGGGGGGGGCACTTTGGACTAATGAGCTATCTCAGGGATGGGGCTCGAAATTAATCTAAGCTCGAAATTAATTCATGTGTCATATATACCTTATAGACATAGCCTGAATGAAATTATATTAGCCAGACTTTTCATTGCAGTGACCAAATACTAGAGAAAAGAATATAATCGGAAGATTTACTTTGGCCCATAGTTGCAGAAGTTTGGTTCGATGGTTACTTGAAGTGAGGCCCAGGATCATGACAGGCAGCATGTGGTGGAGCAAAGATGCTTATTCATGGAAGCAAGATGCAGAAGGTGCTGAAGACAAGGTTCACACTTCAAAGTGCATTTCCAGTGACTTATTTTCCAACAGACTCCCACGTTCTAGTTTCCCGACTTTTTTTTTTTTTTTTTGACAGTTTCATTTGACAAATCTTATTCAGGTAGCAGTCTGATCACACGTGGTCCAAGAACATTCACATAAAAGTCAAAGATGTTAAAGACTGATCTTCAAACATCAGAGCCAGCGATGCCATGCTTACCTCATATCTCTCTGATATAAAACCACATCCACACTTCTGTGGCCACAGATTATTCAGCCTGTCTTTCTTAACTGTGAGCTGCTTGCACCTTCCATTTGAAGCACTCTGGATTACTTTTCTCAGGCTCCGAATAGCTGTAATGGGCTCAGCAGGGGTCGGAGGAACCTGCTCAACTTTGGCGTACTACCAAAATGTGGTCAGTCAAGGCTTTGGGTGAGTCACAGCAGTGTTCACCAGCGCCACGGCCTTCTCCGACAGGTTATGGATGAACTCGGCCATGGTCTAGGGTGGAAGGTCTATTGCCTTGAACGAGTTTCTCTGTTATTGCAGTTATTCTGCATGTTGCTGATAAATTCACAACCGAACAGCTTTAAGAGAACACGGGGGGGGGGGTTATTCCATCTTATGATTCTTGGTTATAGCTCTTAGTCCAGCTTGACAGGAGCGCTTCTACCAACACCAGGAGCGGAGGGGGCCACACCACATCTACAGAGATTGCTGAGAGAGGGGCAAACTTCACTTGCCAGACTGCAAGGTCTGTCAAAATATACTGAAGAAAGCCAAACTACCGAACCAACTTCTTTATCTTATCCTGCCCAGGGAGTGGTCCCATCCCGTTGGGTTGGGTCTTCCTACATCAATTACTCTCTGCAGGTTTGCTTAGCAAAACTGCTAGCAGTTCCCATAGACATGACCAGAACTCAATCTTCAACTGTCCAGTTGACACCCATACTTAATTAGCACACTCACCTTCCGATAATGCCATCACATTGTGAATCATTGAATCCTTATGATCCAGTTACTTGTCAATACCTAGATCTACAAGCTAGGGACCAGGTTTCCAACACGAGAGCCTTCTGGGACACGCCTCACAGTCAAATCACAACAGTGACTTTATACTGTATTTCTAGTGTACCTTCAGCACCCATGGGTCTGCTTTCACCATGAGGTCAGGTGGGGCATTTTCTGCTTGTGACACTATGCTGGTCCTGAAAAAATTAGAGTTCAAAGGAGTTCCTGTTGTTGGGATGCTTAATTTGTGGTTCATGTGGCCACTTCTACTAGCTGTCAGATTGCAAGCCAAAGAGTGGTAGTCCTTGATGCCTGCTTAAAAACAAAAGGCATGGGGCTGGAGAGGTGGCTCAGGGGTTAAGCCTCTGCCTTGTAGGTGGAAGATCCTGAGTTCAGATCCTAGACCCCACGTATAGACGCCGGGCCAAAGTGGGGGTGGCCTGTGTTTCTGGTCCTGGTAGGGCAGAGCCTGTGAATCCTGGGGCAGAGTAAACAAGGAGGTGGAGGCGTCCATGGTGGTTCCCGAATTCTCCCATGGTTCTACACACACACCCGCACGCACAACCACAATTGAATTAAAAACAAACAAACAAACAAACAAACAAACAAACAAACAAACAAGCAAAAGGCACCCATCTTTCCCATCTCATTTCCTAATCATTCATGACAGTCCGCTAGTCATGTATGCTGTCAGTCAGGACTGACCTCATCATCCGGTGCTCTTAACTTTCAGGACAAATTTCCTATTGAGGGATCTTTTTTCTTATTGAGGCTTTATCTTATCATGCCAAGACGTGAAGTTATGAACCTTTCTTTTGTCATCATAAGGTTCTAGAATATGTTTATATATCTTCAAGTCCTCCAATTGTTTTAGTTACTTAGCGTGTTGCTGGTAAATTCACAACCAAACAGTTTGTCAGTTTGTATGGGAACAAGGGATTTTATTTTTGCTTATAATTGTCTGGTCATAGTTTGTATTTCATTTTGGCAGGAGAATCCACACCAATGCCAGGGACTGAGATGACACCACATCCATACATCCATAGGACTGCTGAGAGGAACCATCCTTACTTGCCAGACCAGTATATCTGGCCAAGTATACCAAAAGATGCCAACTTTCTCAACCAGTTCCCTCCTCTTATTCACCTGTCTTGGGACTAGTCCTATCCACCATGGGCTGGATCTTCCCTACCATTTAGATAATTTTCTGTGGGTTTGCTCTGGGTTTAGCTCAATTGCTAATTCTCTACACATGTGCCCAGAGCCTGAATCCTCCACTGTCAAGTCGACACTTGTGTCTAACTATGACAGCGACTACTTGGGAAATAAGTAACTCAGTGCCAAACTATAGAATGTGTATGAGACACCCTTGGGTTCTGAAAATAGCCCAGATAGAAGCCAGAAGAGGCCATGGGCCAGCCTCAGAACAGCATGGGAAAGTGTGTGCCCACTGATACAGCAGCTGATGCAACAGCTAGCTCCAGTTTCAATTTGATGCCACCCATCTTGACTTTCATGTCCATCATTCTAAATCCGACCATAAACATCCGGTAATAGTATTTATTGTCCTCAAAATCAAATGGATCACTTTAACATCCCTTGATTTCCTTCCTGGTCCAGTGCCTGCCTGTTTTCCTTGCTTTAGTTTGTGCGGCTCCCTCTGCAGAGAGGCAAACAGCAGCACTGGCCCCTACTGGTGCGGCGGAGTTGCACCTCTGAGCTTTGCTCCTGGGCGCCTCAGAGCTCACTGAGCTTAATTCACGGCTTCCCCTTCATGGCCTCCTTCGCCCACAGTGATTTGCTCAGTGTTCACCTAGAGCTCGCCTGCCAGAAAAGGGTCTCCTGTGACCTGGGTGAGGGCTATGTACAGGATGACAAGGCAGAAGTTGGCAGAATGGGGTTAACAGAGTGGAAGAGCTATAATCAGTAACGTGAGATGATATGAGCCCATCAGTGAGTTTTGCTACACGGCTGCAGAGAAATGGACCAAGATCATGATGGGGAAATGGGGTCAAGAGAGGTTTGAGTGGCTGAGGAGATGGCTCAGCTGATGAAGTGCCTGTGGGCAAACTTGGTGACCTGAGTTCAATCCCTGGAACTGACATGATAGAAGGAGAGAACCCATTTCCAAATCCGTGTCCTGACACATGCAGGCCTGTCTCCACCTTTCCCAAATATATAAACACGCTCAACTCACAGTTTCTAAGAGTTTGTGGCAATGTTCTCAGGTGGAGAGAACGGGTTATACAGAACCAAGAAACTACACTGATCTTGAACCTGACATAAGGCCTAGTGGCAGCTGTCTGTAGTGCTGTTCCCCGAGATGAGTGGCTGAAAGGTCTAGGCCCTGTCGCCATCGTCTGACCAAGACCTGGGTCATCAGAATCATTGCTACCTACAGGCTTGCTAGAAATGCCAGCTGGTAGCTGGGCATGATGGCATGCCTGTAATCCCAGCACCCAGAGTTTGAGTCAAATCTTAAGTTCGACATAACACATAGGGAGACTCTCTGTCAAAGGCTAAACCTCCAAGC
This sequence comes from Typhlomys cinereus, assembly GCA_023101885.1. Classification (NCBI taxonomy): domain Eukaryota; kingdom Metazoa; phylum Chordata; class Mammalia; order Rodentia; family Platacanthomyidae; genus Typhlomys; species Typhlomys cinereus. The sequence continues at coordinate 1,349,478 of JALPQD010000102.1, forward strand.
CAGACCCCACCCATTGTATTAGTGTTATCTAGAGGAACAGAAACAATGGAATGAATATAGGCTATAAAAGATGATTTTTGTTGGATTGGCATACCCGAGAGGGAATGGTAGTTCAACAGTGGTTCTCTGTGGATCGTAGAGACTGGTCACTGCTCGGCCCACACAGCTGGTCTCAGTGTTCTTGGCCTGACACCGAAGGGTTGGAAGTTCCCTAGAAAGTCCCTGGTATTTTGTCCACACTGGACAGCAGAAGCAGCGGGAGTGGATGTCAACAGAGGGGGCAGCGGCTGTGATGGACACACTTGCTCAGAAGAAAAGATGGCTGGCAGATGACACTGCTTTCGCTTCCGACTTCTTTCTGTCTGGGCCACTGGTTTCAAGGAGTCACCCATTGTTGCAGTCCGCCTGCATGGTTGCTGATAAATGACCATCAAACAGCTTAAGGGAACAAGGGGTTTATTTTCTTACAATAGTCCGGTTACAGTCTGTCAGCTTGACGGGAGAGCATGGCTCACCAGGGCTGAGGGAACTGGCCACACTATCTCTACATAATGGCTGACAGAGGGACGATCCTTATGTGCCAGACCAGCATGTCTGGCCAAGTGTAAACAAGGATGCCGACTCTCTCATCCAGCTCTCTGTGTTTTTATTTCTGGGTTAGTCCCATCCACCTAGACCCTTTCCATCAATTAGACAATCTCCTACAGGTTTGCTCTGGGCTTAACCCAACCACTAATTCTTCACAAATGTGCCTAGAGCTCAAACCCTCAACTGTCAAGTGACACCTGTGCTTTACTATGGCACCCAGTTTGAGGCTGAGTCTTTCCCCCTTAGCTCATTCTTTCTGGAAATGTCTTCATAGACATGCCCAGAGGCAAATCACTGGACTCCAAAGTCTGTCAAGTTGAAAACCTAACAAACAACAACAGAATCCCCTACAATTTGGAAGCCCCCTCCTTAAACCTGCAGAAGCTGAGTCACCAGGGTAGGGGACAAAATCTGCATGTTGTTTACCAATATGTCTGGGCAGTGTGCATGTGCGTTAAGTTAAATTGGAGTGCTGTGAACCAGAATGTTATTGATCTTTCATCCTAATCATGTATTTTTGGCTCATTTATTAAATTACACCAGATGAAGTGCTCTGGGTTGGGGGGATAGCTCAGCGAGTACAGTGCTACTGTGCAACTCAGGGCCCTCAGTTCTGGCCTCCAGGTTCCATAGCAAAAGCCAGCACGGTGAGGTGCGCCTGCAGCCCCAGCTCCGGGGGAAAAGAGGAGGATCCCAAGGGCTGGCTGCCGGCCAGTCTAGCTGAATCAGCGAGCTCCAGGCTCGGTGAAAGATCCTATCTGAAAAAAATAAGGTGAAAAATGATTGAGGAAGACACCTGAGCCCAACCTCTGACCTCTACAAGCACATGCACAGGTGTGCGTACCTCTGCATACACGTGTACCACACACACACACACACACACACACACACACACACACACACATGTACAACTCCTACCACCTATGCGACTTCAGAGAGTATGACAAGCTGCAGGGAACAAAAAGGAACAAAACAGCAGCAGGACCCCCCCCCCCATATTCTCTCCTCTTTTTCATCTCTCCTCTCTTTCTATTTCTCCTCTCTTCTTTCTCTCTCTCCTCTTTGTCTATCTCCCACCTCTCACGACTGTGGGGCTGATGATCATTTTGTGTTGCAGGGAGCCTTGTTTTCGTAGGATGTCTCATAACAGCATACTGCTCTCTACCCACTAGATGCCAGTAGCATCCTTCAAGATTTGGTTGTGACAACCAATGTCTTAGACATTGGCAACTGTAGAGCAGTGTGGCGTGGGAGGAGGGAAATTCGGGCCCCACACTCAGAACCATCAGCTTTAAGAGAGAGGGCTCTCTCTCTTTGACCAGGCCAGGGTGGCTTTATGCCATGGACAAGTACATTGCAGCGCTTGCTGTTTGCCAGGCATGGCTTGAACTTTGCATGTATTATCTTGTCACTGCCAGCAAGACAGTGACAGCAAGGAACCTTGATTGGGAAGGCAATAGACTGACACACAAATTCTGGGAACTTCTTGGAAAAGAAGAACACTTTATTTTGCAGTGGGGGGACTACACAGTGCTTGACTGGTTAAAGAACAGCAAGACAAAAGCTAATACGTGCAACTTCTCAGCCACTGCCTCCTTGCCATAACTGTCTGTTTTTTTCTCCTAGGCTTCTTTGGAGCTTTCTCTGATTCTTTACAGTCTGTTAGTTGGAGACTTAATCTTATCTTGGATCTTCGGCATATTAGTCCACATAAACAGGGATGTGGATCCTAGCTTTCCTTGGATCTGTGGTTTTCTGCAGCTATTTAGTCTTCACTGAATCAAGACATGCTATTGAAGACTGAGCTATGCTTCATGCACATCCACTTTTATCTCTTTTCTCCTTTAGCAAATGGTACTATTTCCCCACTTGATGGACGAAGAAAGTAAGCTTTAGAGAAATTAGCAGTAATTTTGCTGAATAGGACTGTGCAGTCCTGGGTCCATCTTAAATATTATACCATGGGATGGAACACACACATAGAAACCTTTGTATTTTTCTAGCTTCATCCCTCCCTGTGCTGTCTCTGGACAGTAGATTCTCTTCGGAATCTAATCTAGAGAGGAGAAACAGTCAGTTATTGGCCAGAGCCCAGGACTGACTTTCCAAACACTTGAGCTGGCAGAAACACAGATGTGGCAGCAGGGTGTCTTCTTTCCTGCTCCCCAGGTGTCCCCTGTCCCCAGGAGCCCTCATTTCTCCCCACTGCCTTCAGGGCACACAGCTCCCCGGGGCCTGCATGTCTAGATATCAAAGGCTCAGCTGTGGAAAGCCTGGGGGCAGCTCATACCATCAAAAGCCCCTAGGTGGGGAGCCAGGGAGTGCCCATGGATCTTAGCGTTTACCAAGGTCGGAGCAGCATCTGGCAGTGGGCTGCAGCATGCACTCGGTGCTCTCTGCTTCTGTTTTATGTTTGAACATTGAGCAGAAGGGACACAGGATTAACACAGTCTGCTCTCTGCTGACCCCCATCTCTGACCTACACGGGTTCCATTTAAGATCCCAGGTGATTGTGATGCATAGCCAGGGTCTAGAACCATTTTGCTAATCTGAAAAGGCTCGGCGATGGACTGAACTAGTAGCTGGGCTCCATTTCTATCAATGTCTCTGGGCTTCCATTGCGCATTTCTAAAATGGGAACCATGATGTGTACTTTAAACAGTGAAATAAGGAGGTTCAATGACCGGTAATGTGGTTATACCCAGCAGCACCTCATTGAGTATCACTCCCTCTGTGGCCTCCCTGTTCTGTTCCTTTATTTTTCATGTATGTATATGTAAGCTACACATACATGCGTGTGTGTGTGTGTGTGTGCGTGCGTGTGTGTGTGTGTGTGTGTGTGTGTGTGTGTGTGTACAAGATGGCACTTGAGTGTGTGTGCCTATGGAGGCCCAAGGATGATATGAGGACTCATCCTGACTTGCTCTACCTCCTTATTGCTTTGCTCTGGAGTTTCCCAGACTCCATTTTCCAGGACTAGGATTGCAAATCTTCACCATTTCTTTTTTTTTTTTAAATTTTTTTATTCATTTGTGAGTGTGTGTGTGTGTGTGTGCGCGCGCACATTTGTGTGTGTGTGTGTGTGTGTGTGTGTGTGTGTGTGTAGAACCACCGGAGAATTTGGGTACCACCGCGGACCGCCTCTACCTCCTCCTTGTTTACTCTGCCCCGGGATTCATAGGCTCTGCCCTACCAAGACCAGAAATACAGGCCACCTCCCCCACCCCCGGGTCTAGGATCCGAACTCAGGACCTTCCACCTGCAAGGCAGAGGCTTAACCCCTGAGCTACCTCTCCAGCCCCAAATCTTCACCATTTCTGCCTAGCATTTACATGGGATCTGGAGATCCAAACTCTGGTCCTTTTGCTTGCAAGGCAGTCTTTAACCACTGAGTCATCCCCCAGGCCCCCACTCTGTTCTGAGGCCCATACCTGTTGCTGAGAGACATTTGGCTTGTCCTAGCTTCTCGCTATGTGGGCAGTGCTGCTGTGGACATGGTTGAATCCCTGCTTCCTGGTCTTTGGAACCTAGAAGCAGAGCTGCTGGATGCATGGTAATCCTAGATTACACTTTCTGAGAAGCTACCATGCTTTCTCACACTACTTCATCATCTCATGTTCCTGCCAGCAGTGCATTAGGATTCCTGTTTCTGCACAAACATGACAATATTTGCTACTTTTTAGTGGTTTTGACAGTTGCTATTCTAGTGAGTGTAAATTGCCAGGTATAGAGATTAAAAAAAATCAGACCCCGCTTTCCAGCCTTCGGGCTCCACATTGCCTGTCCTTCTGCTTAAATGTTATCTCTTCCTTCCACCTTGCGTGGTCTTCCCCTTATCCGTCAGGTGTTGGGATAATTCTCACCAGCCCTGCAAAGCGTCTTTGGTGTCCCAAAATAAGTCATCCCGCTTCACATGTATTGGATGCTGCTCTTTTCATTTCCTGTTCTATTCACCATAATTTATAATCATGCAACAAGGAATTTAATCTTTCAAGCTGCTGTCAACTCTGGGAAGGGGCTGACCACATAGCCACCACATATGTCCAGATCTAAGCCTGGTGACCAGCAAAAAATGGAATTTAATAAACTGTCTAATGAACTCTCTGATCACTTGGTGTTTGTATATTTCTGACAAACTGAAGTTGAATAGGATACACACACACACACACACACACACACACACACACACACACACAGAGGTGGTGATTTTGTAGGCAAGGGGTTTTGAGCTTCTTTAATGGACTGAAAACAGTCCGTAGGGGCCATGTAGCCACCAGGCATTGTGGGTGTGGTTCTTCCTGCATTAGGCTGCTCTGGGCTCTCTCATTTTCTATTTAATTTCCTTCATCTGCAAGATAAGATTATGTCATCTGACTGACTACATATGCAGCGCCTAGGCCTGGCCCTAGCCTATAGCAAGCTCTCAGTGCATGACCTCCTCCTTGTTTACTCTGTCCTGGGATTCACAGGCTCCGCCCTACCAGGACCAGAAACGCAGGCCACCCAGGCTTCCGCCCAGCGTCTATATGTGGGGTCTAGGATCCGAACTCAGGACCTTCCGCCTGCAAGGAAGAGGCTTAACCCCTGAGCCACCTCTCCAGCCCCACCACTGACTTTTTAAAATGTGTGTTCTGGGAATCAGAATCTTTAGTGAACTTCTTGCATGTTGGGCTAACCGGACTCAATGACTCTTGTTTGCACCCAGGCCTCGGCCTTTGGCTGCTGCCTATTGTTCTGTCATCTTAGGACTGGTTGATAAGGTGACTCATGGTGCCTATTACTACTCCCCATCCCTGAAATTCTAATTATGTGTCTCAATATTCCAGGCCTCTGATGTTGGGTCAACTGTTTCTTCTCATGGTCAGGAGGAGAGGTTTTATTCTTGGCCAGGTGGGGACTACATGAATATCCCTAAAAACCAGCAGCCACATCTGTTCAATGCAACTGCTGCCCTGAGCTCTTTGCTAGTGTTTCAGGGGGTAGGGAGACAAGCTATGCAAGGACCCATATGTTTAGACACTCCGAAAGGACTGAGCTGATGCCTGGTCTTCCAAATGCCTGACTGGGAAAACTGATTAGAATGATCTTTTTTCCCTACTATTTTTCATGAAGCCTTAGAATTTATTCTATTGCATCCAAGGTCCTGCCTTTAGCCTCCAGACAAAATAAAATTGTATTGAATTTTCCACTCTGAAGTTTGTTTCCTAACTACTTGATAATTGAAAAACATTATTATTAGTAGGAGACAAAGGCCAAGATAACATGGAAAATAACTTCCCATTCATGGGCTCATGACCAAAGTTAAATTATAATAGCAAAAGATATCAGAGAGGTTTTTTCTTTCTTTTCTCCTTTTTTTTTTTTGCATGAGTAGGTGTGTGTGTGTGTGTGTGTGTGTGGTGTGTGTATTTAGGACACTAAGCTCAAGATGACTTCAGGAGTCATCCTGGATTGCTTCTACCTCCTTGTTGCGTTGCTCTGGGGTTTCCCAAGTTCTGTCTTTCAGAGTTTGAAATACAGGACACCTCTATTTCTGCCTGGCATTTTTACATGGCATCTGGGATCCAAACTCAGGTCTTTTTGCTTTTGAGGCAAAGGCTTAACCCCTAAGCCATCTCTCCAGCCCGAGACCAGAGTTTTCATTTTCTTTACTTTTGTTTGTTCTTTGGTTTCTAGCCTCTCAGTAAGGAATGATTTGTCAAGTTCATGAAAAGCATTTTTGTTCTGGGATTCATCAGCCTCAGGGCTGAAGATAAATCTTGTTTTCAGAACCATAGACTAAGATCAGTAAGGCACTTAACGTTTGGAAGATGTAACATTATGCTCCTATTAAATATGTGTATTGACACTGAAGTGCCATCATAATTCTTCTAGAGAAGAGCTTCTTGCATGCTCTCTCTAGTCTGGGACCATTCATAACCACTCTGGGGATGTAGTCACAGCCCAGGGTTTGCTCCTTGGCAATCCTTTGCAGAAGGGCCTGCAGGCGCTAAACGTGAGAGTCCCTTCCTATAATCTGGCCTAGGGCTTTCCCTTCAAGTGAGGAAGCAGTTTAGGGAACATGTAGCCTGGGATCCAAAATGAAAGGTAAGCAAGGTATAGAGGAATGAAGATGAAATTTACTTGATATCCCCAAAGGCCAAAAGGAGTATAGTGAGTGGTCTGGAACGCCATTCTTGGCTGAGACAGACTTGGGTTTGATGGTTAGCAAAGATACTGTCTATGTTCGGGTCATTAGGAAACTAGTTTCTGTCTCTAAGTCTCTGGTTTCTCATGTTTGTACTTAGTAATAGTATAAACCCCATAGACTTGTTTATATATTTAATAAGACATGTAACACATTTATTACTAACAGGTATGCTGTACTAACAACACTAGAGTAATTGTAGTAATTTCAAGAATCATCATTGTTTGGCTTTGTGTATCCCTTTTCTGTCATGAACTTACAGCCTCTCTCAAGCATCCAAGCAAAGAAAAAACTACCAATACCACAATCATCACTAACATGACCATCATTATCATCATTACCTGTACTACTGCTATCACCACCATTATCAACACATTACCACTTCAAATGCCATTACCACCACCACCACCACTACCAAGCAACAGTGACACGGGGTCTGTGGGCAGAGGCACAGGAAGAGGACGGACATGGGTTTACAGGCAGGTTTTACGAATCCACAGCTCTCTTATGAAATGAGAAAGGCAACTGGTAGGGTCTGACTGGGAAAAGTACATTGTCCTTTTTTGGGGGGGGCAAGTATTTGGAATAAACTTTATTCCATCCAAGGTCCAGCCTGCAGACCAGATGGAGTCACACTAATGGAGAGCATCTGTGGTGGTCATGCACGTCATGGTACCACAATCCCACTGTCCGTTGGCTTTGAAAACATTTCCTACCTGGCCATCTCCATCTCAGGGTGTCACCATGGTTTCAGTGAGAAGCTCGGGAAAATGTTCTCCCTGTGAGATGAGGATCTGTAGAAGATCCTTAGTGTGCCTGTGGACAGTTGGTTCACATTCTTACTTCGTTGCTTTAAATCTGGCCCAGTTTCCTTCATGGGCCTGTTTGTAGAGATATGCTGTTCACAGAACGCTCGCCCCGTCAAAAGGGCTAATGAAGAGACGGTGTAGAGAGCAGTCTAACTCCATAAAGAATGGGTGAACAAAAGCTCTGGACTGCAAATATGTGGTTGTGTCTTTGCACTAAGACCGGAAAAAACATTGGCAAACATTAGGGCTTGTTTGATATAGAGGGGATGTCATAGTTAGATACAGATGTCACCTTGATGGTTGGGGCCCTGGGCACATTTGTAGAGAATTAGTAGTTAAGCCAAGAACAAACCTGCAGGACATTGTCTAGTTGATGGGGAAGGCCCAGCCCATGGTGGGTGGGACTAGTACTTGGGCAGATGAATAAGATGGGTAAAGAAGTTGGCATTCTTCTGTGTACTTGGCCAGATATAGTGGTCTGGTGAATAAATATTGTCCCTCTCTCAGCCATAATGTGGATTTGGTGTGGCCATTTCTCTTCGTTTCAACCTTGGTGTTGGTGCATGCTCTCCTGCCAAGCTGGATGATGAACTGCAACCAAGAATCATAAACAATGATAAAAACTCCTTCTTCTTTTAAGCAGTTTTGTTGTTAACTTATCAACAACAATATAGAGTAACTGCCACAGGGGAAATACTAGTTTGGGCTTCCTGAGTTAGGTCAAGGTTTCCCGAAAAACATTCCTTCTGCCTTTCCCCAATACTGGAAAGCTACCAACCAATAGAAAACACCGCATCTCTTCAAGTTAGCGATTCTTCCTGTTCAGTTCCATCTCCTGACGCCGTTTCCCATGCGGCCCTGTTGAGGAGGGAGAGCACGCAGGTTGTTGAGAGGCGTGGTGCCGTGGCTGATGTTCTTTCTCCCTACTTGTGTCTTGCAGCCTACTTCTGCTTCCTCCTGACTGCTCTGGGCGTGACAGCCGGGGCCCATCGCCTGTGGAGCCATAGGTCCTACAAGGCCAAGCTGCCCCTCCGGATATTTCTGGCGGCTGCCAACTCCATGGCTTTCCAGGTGGGGATGGAGGGTCTCTGAAGACTTTCTGTGTGTGTGTGTATGTGTGTGTGTGCGCGCGCATGTGTGCTATGTACTTATTAGTGTAGGTAGTGCATGTGTACATACATATGTGTGTGTACAACTTTTGGAAACTAGAGATAGATACTAAGTATCCTTCCTTGATCGCTCTCCTCCTTTTTTAACATTTAACAATTCTTTTGTTTATTATTTTTATTATTTTATTTATTATTAGTGTCTGTGTGCATGTGGTTTATGTGATGTCATGTGATGTGTGTGTGTGTGTGTGTGTGTGTGTGTGTGTACTGGAGATCCAAACTCAGGTCCTCATACTTTACTGATTGAGTCATATCCTCAGTTTTTGTTGATTTGTTTGAAATCTCCTTAAAGCGTTAGATATAGGACTTTGTGCTCTGGGAATTTGTGCCCCAAGCTGTGGATGTGTAGCATGCTGAGCTACACAGGACAATGCAGAAGCCTTAACAACAGTCCAACTCTAACCAGGAGAGTTTTGTGCTGATCACACTCTATATCTTATGTACTTCATGTTCACCGGAACCCCATGAGCTGCACCCATGTTACAGATGAGTAAACTGAAGTTTAGCAAGGTTAGCAACTTGCCCAAAGTAACCGAACAATGTGACGCCATCAGGCCAGGCACGCCTGACCCCAGAGTCATCAGGCTTATTGTGGCCCTGCAGAGTCTGGCTTGGGATGACAGTAGGAACTGGAGTCACAAACTCAGGGATTTTATTCTCATGGCTGCTGACTGCGAACCATGCCTCTCCTCTAGTTCATTCATCTGAAAAAATACCAGTATGACTTCATTCCCAAGGTTGTTTCATATTCACTGAAGTTACGGGGACTTCTATATCAGCAAGGGAGTTGTCTGCACTAGGACTGAGCTGTAGTCTTTAGCACAATCCCCATCAATTCGGATAGTTTCTGAATTTTGGTTCGTCCGTGGATCTGTTTTCCCAGTTCCTCCTCTGATCTAGGCATGGTACTTGCCATACATACTGATGCCAGGGCCATTTCACCCTGTTGAGAAGGAATGGTGGTTTAGTCAGGAAATCAACTAATTTGGAGCTTCCTTGGGGCCTCAGACCCACTAGGTCACATCTGCAACGTGTCTCCACCCCATACTCCTCTGTCTGCCTCGTGGCTAAGAATTCATTCCCATATTTTAGACTTCTCTCTGCATTTTGCTCTTTCTTGAAGCAGTCAGGGCACTGCCCAACAGCTCTATCATGAAAACACCAGTGGTGCTACGGGTTTATACCAGTTATATTTCAAACAATTGGTGATATGGGTTTGTTGTGGTTATAATTCAAACATAGCCAGGAATTAGTAATAGGTCCTAGGAAACAAACCATTAAGTACAAAAGAGTAGCTGGCAGCTTCCTGGCTCCATGTCCTTTGTTTTCTCTTGACAACTCGGGCTGCTGTGTTTTACTTTGAGCTCCACAGTCATTTCATTGCCGGGCTATGCTTTGTTTATCATAGCTACAACCTCACTGACTCAGGCTTGGGATGCCATTCTGGACTTAAGCCAGTATTTTCGTTTATTTTGTTCAAGCAGTTTGTTGTATGTAGCCTCCAATTACACAATCCTATTATGGAATGTTTCTCCAAGATAAATAAGTTGTCACTGAGAGCCTAAAACTTGGCTTTTTCTTTTCCCAATGAAATTACTTGTTTATAATCAAAGATATGAAAAGCTGTGTTTTGTTAGTAGGATATTTGACTGTGATTTCACTTGGAAAAGAAGGAAGGGGCTGGGGAGATGGCTCAGGGGTAAGGCAATTGCTCCTCAAGCGTGAGGACCTGGGTTTAGATCTCCAGCATCCATGTAAAAAGCCAGGCATGACTGCATGTGTTCCAATAACCCTGGCAGAGACACGAAGATCCCTGGGGCTTGCTAGCCATCTAGTCTACCTCAGATAGTTGAGTTCCAGGTTCAGTGTATGACTCTGGACTCTGCCTCAAGGGACTAAGGTGGAGAGTGATAAAGCAAGATACTCAATGTCTTCCTCCCCTACATGCACACACAACACACACACACACACACACACACACACACACACACACACACACGGAGAAAGTACATGGTATACAAGCATCCAAATCTTGTAATAAATTCTTGACTTTGTATTTTGTAGCTATAGGCCTTTATGCAAATCTCAGATTCTATGTCTACAAAGGAAGCATAACAGTCTTGACCTCACAAAATCATTGGCTGGGTGGGTGCAGAAATGAATAACAAGTGATAATCAGCCTGTAGCACACATTGGCCTAGAACTGGGGAGTCTGATTCAGGAGGATTATGAGCTCAAGGTCACTCTGGACTACATATCAAGACACTATCTTAAAAACAAAAAGTGCCAGCCAAACTCATGGTAGCAGCTGGTAACTATTGTTTTTTCTCACATCTTTTAGGAGCTCTTTCATTTCTTTTTTTTTTTTTTTATTTCAGCTCATACAAACTTATTAGGTACACCAGTTCCCTCCCTCCCTCCTCCTCCCCCCGTACCCCTTACTCTCCCTCCTCACCCCTCTCCCTCCCCATCCCCCAGTGCCTCCCACCCCAATTCCCAGAGAGTCCTTTCTTGTGCATGTCTGATTTTCCTCTGGGCCCTCCTCTCCGATGACGTACAAGGACCCAGTGGCCTTTCCCTGAACCCTTTCCCGTGTTCCCCTTAGGTATAGGAACACTGCTGTGGCTGCCAATCCTTTGCCTCCAAGGATCTTGGTGCCGTTAGCAGATGCTAGACTTTGTGAGGTCAACAGTGTGTTGGACAATGCGCAGGGCATGCAAAGTCCAATTATGATTGCTTCAGCCCTAACTAGTATAGAGTATCTTACATATCATTGCTCCCCCCATCCTTTTGCTCTTACACTCTTACCGCCCCCTCTTCTGCAAATTTCCCTGAGCTTCAAGATGGGGAGAGACTAAGCTGGCCTAGTTCTAGGTGGTTGATATAGAGTCTCTGAAGTTCTGGATTGTGGTTTGTTGATTTTCTTTTGCAGTTTTGCTGCTCCTGCAATGCCCTTCACTCCATCCTGGTGGGCATTGTATGTTACCCCCTGGCCAGAGACAAAAGCTGTTAGAGTTTTGTGATAAGAGCACATTCAAAGGTAGATGTAATAAAAGTGGGAAACCAAAGTAAGGGAGGGGTCTATCACCCATTTGCAAAATGGTTACTTTTTACCTGCCAGACTATATGCCCTCCTCTTCTGGTGAGATCACATCCCCTCAGTAGTAAATGATCAGGAACAAAAGTCTGTGAACTTAATCAGATGTCTCATTACTTATTTGGGTCCTTGGTGGAGGCCTATTTTCCCTGCTGTAACATGGTCCCTTCTCTCCTTGTTTCTGGTGTGGCCCTCCTACCCCATCCCTCCTGTTCATAATCCTTGCAATTACTGTCTCTAGGTGGGCTGGGTGGGTTTGGTACTAGGAGCCACCTATTAGGGAGTACATACGACGCTTAATTTTCTGGGTCTGGGATACTTCACTTAATATAATTGTTTCTAATGACATCCATTTCCCGGCAAATTCCAGTAATTCATCATTTTTGATGGCTGAGTAGTACTCCATTGTATAGATGTACCACATTTTCCTTATCCACTCGTCAACTGTTGGACATTTGGGTTGATTCCATGATTTTGCAATTGTAAACAGTGCTGCTATGAACATGGTCGTGCTTGTGCTATCGAGGTGAACCTCTGCTGCATGGGGGGTTATTCCCAAAAGTGGGATAGCAGGGTCATATGGCATTTCAATCTTTAATTTCTTTAAGAATCTCCAGACGGCTCCCCAGAGTGGCTGTATGAGCCTGCATTCCCACCAGCAATGTAGGAGAGTTCCCTTCCCTCCACATCCTCTTCAACATTTGTTGTTGTTTGTATTGTGGATTTTTGCCATCCTGACTGGGGTGAGATGATATCTCAGGGAAGTTTTGATTTGCATTTCCCTGATGGCTAAGGAAGTGGATCATTTTTTCAGATATTTGTTAGACAATTTTTTAATTGGGCCATTGGTTTCCTTGGTGTTTAGTTTTCTAAGTTCTTTGTGCACTCTGGACAGCAGAGTTCTATCAGATGTGTGGTTAGTGAAGATTTTCTCCCATTCTGTGGGTTGCCTTTGAGCTCGCATTATAATCTCTTTATCTGAACAGAAGCTCTTTAATTTCACAAGATCCCAACTGTTGAGAGTTGGTAGCAGTGACTATGCCATTGGATGTCTGTTTAGGAACTGTTGGCCTAGCCCAATCAGCTCGAGGGAATTCCCTATCCTTTCAACTATGGTTTTTATAGTCTCTGGCCCATATCAAGGTCCTTGATCCATTTGGAATTAAGTCTTGTACATGGTGACAAGTACGGGTCCAGCTTTAATCTTCTGCATATGGAGATCCAGTTTTGCCAGCACCATTTGTTGAAGATGCTGTTCTTTTTCCATTGGATTCTTTGGGCCCCTTTGTCAAAGACCAAATGGCTGTAACTTTGTGGGCTTATATCTGGGTCTTCAATCCTTATCCATTGATCTGTGTGTCTATTTTGGAGCCAGTACCAGGCTGTCTTTATAACTATGGATTTGTAGTATAGACTAAGGTTTGGTATGGCAATACCTCCAGCAGTGTTTTTGTTACTCAGGATTGTTTTTGCTATCCTGGGTCTTTTGTGCCTCCATATGAACTTTGAGATTATTTGGTCAACTTCTTTGAAGAATTGCTTTGGGATTTTGATTGGTATAGCATTGAATCTGTATATTGCCTTTGGTAGGATGGTCATTTTTACGATGTTGATTCTGCCAATCCAGGAACAAGGGAGGTCTTTCCACCTTCTGGTGTCTTCTGCTATTTCTTTCTTTAGGGTTTTAAAGTTTTCATTGTAAAGGTCTTTTACCTCCTTAGTTAGGTTTATAGCAAGGTATTTCATTTTTTTAGGGACTATAGTAAATGGGATTGTTTCTCTCAAGGCTTTTTCACTTCTTTCATTCTGGGCATGTAGGAAGGCCTCTGATTTTTGCACATTTATTTTGTATCCTGCCACCCTGCTGAACTTCTCAATTAGTTCCAGGAGCTCCCTGGTGGAGTTTTTGGGATCACTCATGTATAAGATCATGTCATCTGCAAATAGGGATAGCTTGACTTCTTCCTTGCCGATTTGAATCCCTCTTATGTCCCTTTCTTGTCTTATGGCTTCAGCTAAGACTTCAAGTACAATATTGAATAGAAGTGATGAGAGTGGACAGCCTTGTCTAGTTCCTGATCGAAGTGGGAATGCTTCCAATTGTTCCCCATTGAGCATAATCCTTGCTGTGGGCTTGTTGTATATAGCTTTTATTATATTGATAAAGGTTCCTTCCATTCCCACTGTTTCTAGCGTTTTGATCATAAAAGGCTGTTGGATCTTGTCAAAAGCTTTTTCTGCATCTATCGAGAGTATCATGTGGTCTTGGACTTTGGACTGGTTTACATGATGAATTACATTTATTGATTTGCGTATGTTGAACCAACCTTGTGTGCCGGGGATGAAGCCTACTTGGTCCCCGTGAATGATCTTTTTAATATGTTTTTGAATCCGATTTGCTAAGACTTTGTTGAGAATCTTTGCGTCTGTGTTCATCAGGGAGATCGGCCTATAGTTTTCTTTTTTAAGTGAATCTTTATTAGGTTTTGGGATTAAGACGATATTAGCTTCATAGAAGGAATTTGGTAGTGTTCCTTCCTTTGCTATTTGATGGAACAGTTTAAGGAGTATTGATGTTATTAACTCCTTAAATGTCTGGTAGAACTCTGTGCTGAATCCATCTGGTCCAGGACATTTTTTGGTGGGAAGATTCGAGATTACTTCCTCGATTTCCTTATATGTTATAGGACTATTTAAATAATTCACAACTTCCTGATTCAATTTAGGTAAGTTGTGTTTACTTAGAAATTCATCCATCTCTTTTGTGTTGTCAAACTTCACAGAGTATAAGTTTTTGAAATATGATGTTATAATTCTCTGGATTTCTTGGGTATCAGTAGTGATAACTCCATGTTCATTTCTAATTTTGTTAATTTGGGTTTTCTCTCTCTTGCTTTTGGTTAATTTAGCTAGGGGGTATATCAATCTTACTGATTTTTTTTCAAGGAAGCAGCTTTTTGACTGGTTGATTTTTTCTATCGTTTTCTTAATCTCGATTTCAGATATTTCTCCCCTTATTTTGCTAATCTCCTCTCTTCTACTACTTTTGGGATCAGATTGCTCTAATTTCTCTAAAGCTTTAAGCAGCATTGTTAAGTTGTTTATTTCTGATGTTTCCATTTTTTTGATGTAGGCATTAAGAGCTATGAACTTACCTCTTAGAACAGCTTTCATTGTGTCCCAGAGATTTTGGTAAGTTGTATTTTCGTTATCATTCACTTTCAGGAAATCTTGAATTTCCTTTTTAATTTCTTCCTGAATCCAGTTCTCATTCAGTATTATAGTGTTAAGTTTCCAGGAGTTAGTGTATTTTCTCTTGTTTGATGTGTTGTGGATGTCCAGCTTTAGGCTGTGGTGGTCTGATAGGGCACAGGTTAGAATTTCAACTTTCTTGTATATGTGTAGATTCATTTTGTGGCCCAATATGTCATCTATTTTGGAGAAAGTTCATGTGCTGCTGAGAAAAATGTGTATTCTTTGGTGCAGTGGGTGAAAAGTTCGATAGAGATCTGTAAGGTCCATTTCTTTAAGGGTTTGATTAAGTTCCAAAGTGTCTCTGTTAAGCTTTTGACCTGTTGATCTATCCCATGTTGAGAGGGCGGTGTTGAAGTCCCCAAGAATTATCGTTTGGAGGTTGATTTCTTGCTTTAGACGCTGTAGGGTTTTCTTAATGAATGTGGAGGGGCCCGTATTAGGGTGCATATATGTTCAGTATTGTGAAGTCTTCCTGGTGAATTGTACCTGTGACTAAAATGTAGTATCCATCCATGTCTCTTATAATTTTCTTTGGTTTGAAGTCCACTTTGTCTGATAGCATAATGGCTACCCCTGCCTGTTTTCTGCTTCCATTTGCTTGTAGAATTGTTGACCAGCCCTTTATTTTTAGAGCGTGCCTATCTTTTGTGGTGAGATGGGTTTCCTACAGGCAGCAGATTGATGGATTGTGATTTTTAATCCAAGTTTGTAATCTGTGTCTCTTGATCGGTGAATTAATTCCATTAACATTTAGTGTTATAATGGAGAAACTATTGTTAATTCCAGACATTTATTATGTTTAGTAGCTTTTATAAGTATATTGCTTCGCTTTTAATGGTGTTATATTTGCCTTCTGTTCTCCTGGATATGCCTGTTTTTTTCTTCACGCTTGAGTATCATTTCTAGCATTTTTTGAAGGCCTGGTTTGGTGGACATGTATCCCTTAAAGTTGTCTTTGTGCTGGAAAATTTTTCTTTCTCCCTCGATCATGACGGATAGTTTTGCAGGGTAAATCAGCCTGGGTTGACATTTTTGCTCATTCAATACTTGAAGTATGTCTCTCCAAGCTCTTCTTGCTTTTACTGTTTCGACTGAGAAGTCATTTGTTATTTTAATAGGTTTACCTTTAAAAGTGACTTGTTTTTTCTCCCTTGAAGCTCTCAGCACCAGTTCTTTATCTTGAATGTGGAGTGTTTTAACTATTATTTGCCGTGGCGTGCTTCTATTTTGGTCGTATCTGTTTGGGGTGCAGAATGCCTCTTGTATATGGATGGGCCTCTCTTTTTTTAGATGAGGAAAGTTTTCCTTGATGATCGATTGAAAAATTTCCTCAGGGGTGGTATTTTGAGATTCTTGCTCTGGTATTCCATGAATACGCATGTTAGGCTTTTTCAGCGTGTCCCATATCTCTTGGATATTTCTCTCAAGTATCTTTTTGGCTTTAACAACCTCTTCCATTGAGCTGGTTAGTACTCCCACTTTATCTTCAAGGTCTGAAATTCTGTTTTCTGCTTTGTTAGTTCTGTTGATAAGACTCTCTGTGGCGTTCTGGGTTGAAGATAACTTGTCTTTTAGCTGAGTTTTAAACTCTGCTTGAGTCTGTTTTAACTGCTCTATGCCACTTTTTGTTTCTTGCACTGTTTTTCTCAACTCCTCCAGATGTCTGTTGTGTTCCTCTTCAAAGCGATTGATTCGATTATGTAATTCCTCCTGGATTTCCTCTTTCATAGTATTGAACATGGAAATGATCATATTTTGAAAGTCTTTATCCTGGGTGAGGCTTTCTTGGCCTTTTTCCGTGGGTTTGTTCTAGTTGGAGTCTAACATTATGGGATTAATTTCTTCAGTGGGAAATTTGTTTACTTGAGTGTTGCTTCTCATGGATTTGCACTTTGACTTTGGCATTGTCATTTTAACTCTTAAGATCTCTCAATTTCACTAAACTGAATTATTTGGCCTGGGGTCCTGGTGGGTGGGCGCGGGCGGAGACTTACCTAGGTCGCGGGGTGAGGCCTGGCTGGACCGCGGGCGCGTCCTGACTGGCGGAGCGGGGTGGGGTGTAAAGGGAGGATGGGGGCGTCAGGCGTGGAGCTATTTAACCCGAGGGCAGCTGGGGCGGGGCCCGGGTGCCAGGGGGAGGTCCTCCTCGTCCCTCGACCCCGCGGCGGCTCCGGCTGGATGGTGGGAGTCGGAGGCTGGTCCTGTGGGCTGACCTGGGGTCCTGGTGGGCGGTGTGCGGGTGGAGACTTACCTAGGGCGTGGGGTGAGGCCCGGCTGGACCGCGCGAGCGCGTCCCGACCGGCGGAGCGGGGTGGGGTGTAAAAGTGGGAGCTCTTTCATTTCTGTACTCTAGCTCCAATCACACAGAAAACAGTGATCATTTATTAAATAAATGAAAAAAATAAATGAAAAAATTAATGAATGAACATCATTTGAAAGGAATTTCAAAGATTACCAAACTTGAAGCATGCATCCTTCTTCAAGGCCTACATTGTAGTAAACTTTGTTTCTATTCATTAAACAAATATTTATTAAGCACTTAGGCTGTGTGGACACATGTCAGGCGCTGTGGCCATTAACAATGAACAGCGATCATAATCTTTGCCTTCATGGAATTTCTCCTTCATCCACTGGGAAATTTCCCAGTGGAAATTTTTGGAGTTTTGGGAGTCTCTGGGGTTCCATGGCAATGTCACTGAGACAGGTAAAAAAATAGCTATTTGGTAAGATTTGGCACAGATTTCATGCTTACCAAATTTCATTCTGAATTAACGCGGCCATCAAGTTTGCTTCCCTTTGAAGTCTCCTGGAGTTTTAAACATAATTTCCTCATCAGAATACACTTATCTTTGGCCAAACTGAACAGGTGTGTGCTGGTTAGCTCTCTAGTGGGACCAACAAGGCTTTTCTAGATGCTGTGAACAAGATCACGATCAGTCACAGCAAGGCAATGGCAGGAGAGGCAGAGGGATTTCTAGTTTGAAGATAATGGTGGTGAGGAATGTCTGATCAGGAGCTGCCCAAACTGAATATCTGCTTTACCCTCTGCATTCAGCAAAGATGCCCTGAGTTCTTCTGGTCTGTCCTACAAGATGCAAATTGACCCAAAGACAGCTGCAACTTCCTCCCCAGCAAATTCCTTACAAATTTCTCTCAGTCAGATGTGGACCCAGGTGAGGGACTCCAGCTGTTCGGTGGTCTCTGACAGCTCAGTTTTCTCAGCAGTTTTCTGGACTTGGCTTGACGCCTGCCATGGGTGTGCACCTCTGCTGCTGTCTGTGTGGATCTCCTGTGAACCCAGTCCAGCCCAAATCACCTACAAGATGCTTCAGTCTCATCCCTGGTGGCTTAAGTTTCCTCCTGAGATCATGGCAAAGAGGCATGAATGCAGAGCTGGACATGAACGCCAGGGATTTAGTCTGAATTATTCTTTTTTATGGAGGGATAAGCAGAGACCACCAGTGACCTGTCAAAGGTCACACAGCTGGGAGCAGATGGATTTGGGTAGAAACTCTTCTCCTGATCTTCAGGCTGAGGGTTTTTCAGCTCACCAAGAGTGTGATGAGCTTCTGTGTGATTTGTAGACAACAAACAGTTGACTTATCCTGTTCTTGTCTTTTAAAATTAATCAACTTATTATTTATCACTGATAGTCTCATGCATGTATATAATGGACTTTACTCATTTTCCCACCCTTTACCTTCTGTCACTCTTTCTCTCACCCACTGAGACCCTTCTTCCATACAAGTCCCTTCTACTTCATGTCTTTTTGTGTGCGACCCACTGAGCTTAAGTAGAGTGGCTTGAGTGAGTGTTGGGTGGGAGGTTTCTGGCTGGAGCAGGGATGGCTCATGAATGGCTAAAGAAGATGACGCCCCTCTCCTGGTACCTATTAATTGATAATGGATGCTCAGGGAGGGGCGGTGTTTGTTTGCTGTTCATTCTGAAGAGCTTGTTTTTGTGGGTAGGATTCTGAACTGAACTCAGGGCTTTTTGTGTGCGAAGCACATGTTCTACCACTGAGTTATACCCCTGGCCTAAGTCCATCTTTTAACTGGTATGTTTAGGCGATTCACATTTAAAGCAATTATTGATACAGTTGAATTAATATTTAGCATATTCCTGTTTTTATTTACATTTGTCACTCTTGTTCTTAATTCCTGTTTTTGTCTTATATTTTTTCCCATTTCTCTTTTTTTTAAAAGACAGGTCTTGCTTTGTTTCCCCTGGGGTGATCTCACAATTGCTGTGTAACCCACACTGGCCTCAGGCTCCCCATCTCCCACCCCAGCCTGTTGAGCATTGGATTGCAGCAATGTGTCTTCACGCCAGTTATCCTATGTGAGCTGCTGAATATAATCTACATGATTCTGTTTTCTCTCCTCTTAATATTCATTAACATCAATTATAGTTCTTTAACTTAATGATTTTTCTAAAGCTTGCAACATTGTACTTGCAATCACTTTCAAATAACAGCGTACTCTTTGCAGAAGAACCACGTTAGTATTTTGAACATATTCTGATGTGCTAGATCAGTTATGAATATAAAATCCAGGGGCTTGAGAGATGGTTCAGTGGGCAAGATTGCTTGTTGTGCAGACATCAGGGTCTGAGTTCAGAGATTCCAGCACCCATATCAAAAGCTGGGTGTGGCCTTGTGCACACCTGCAACTCCAGAGCTATATGGGTGGAAAAGAGACAGGAGGATCCCTGGAACTTGCTGGTCACCAGCTTAGTGTCAGGTTCAGTGAAAGACCCTGTCTCAAGGGAAAAGTGGAGAGTGATGGTGCTGGCCAGTGTATGTGCAGGACACCTGCAAACACCACACCTACATGTACACTCACCCTCTTTCTCTCTCTCTCTCTCTCTCACACACACACACACACATACAAACATACACACACTTAAAAGAAAAAGTAATATAAGCTGGGGATGTGACTCAGCTGCCATAGCATTTGCCTAGCGTGCTCAAGACCCTGCATTTGATCCCTATATTAACTAGGAATCAAATATATAATATATATATATATATATTATATATATAACTAGGCATAGTGGTATATGCCTGTCATTTCAACACTGGGAGGGTGGGTATAGGAGGATCAGAAATCCTTGGCTGCATGTGAGTTCAAGTCCAGCCTAGGTTACTTAAGACACAATCTCAAATTTACTTTTACTTAACCATCCTCACTGTTTGCTTCTGATTTTTCTTGCCTGTATCATTTTCCTTCTGGCTGCAATAAATCTCTCAATTTTTGTCCCAGAAGCACCTATTTTCAATGAATAACTTCAGCGAATACAGAATTCTAGGTTGGTGGGTTGTTTGTTCCTTTTCAATATTTTAAACATTTCATTCTTGTTACTTGTGGTATTTCCAAAGAAACCTGGTGTGATCCCCTCACCCTCTGTAGGGAAGGCGACCCCTTGCTCTTCTCAAGGTTTTTCTCCGTGTCTTTGACTTTCTATGACTCGATCATGCCTAAGTGTTGGGTCTTGGATCTGTGCCCTGCTCTGTGTTCTCTGAGCTTTCTAGATGCATAGCTTGGTGCCTGACATTAATTTTAAGAATTCTCGTCTGCGATGACATCAGATGTTCCCTCTGTTCCTTTCTTTCTTCTCCTTCTAGCATCCGCAGTAAACAGATCATGCCTCTGATAAATGTCTCTGCTACTGTTTGAATGGGGGTTGTCTCCCCCGGCTCATGTGTTTGAATCCTTGGTCCTCAGATGGTGGTGCTGTTTGAGAAGGTAATGGGACTTTTAGGAAGTGGAGCCTTGGTAGAGGAAGCAGGACACGGTGGGGTGGGGGGGCGGACCTTGAGGGCTCCCCCCTCCTGCTTCTGCCACCATACCACCTGCTTTGTGTTCTTTGCGTAATGCTCACTATCTCTTCTGGAGCCACAAGCTAAATAATAAACCCTTTTTCCCTTAAGTTGCTCAGGTCAGAGTATTTTCTCACAGCAGCAGAAGAGAAAAATGTGCATACACTTCACAGTCTAGACTCTGTAATCTCGTCTGTTTTCCTTTTGGGTTGGGCAGCTTCCAGCTCCCTGAAGCTGGCCCCACACATGCCCAGCCTGCAGAGGAGTCTGTCTTCCTTTGTCCTTTGAGGTTCTCTCTTTCTGCTCACATTACCCATCCCTTAGACATGTTGTCTACTTTCTTCCTACAGCTGCTAGCATATTGATCATACTTGTTTCAGTTTGTAGTCTGATCACTCCAGCATTTCTGCTATATGGAAGTCTGGTTCTAGTGCTCGCTTGGTTTTTTGTTTTTAGAATGCTTTGCAACCTGTTATTGAAAGCTGGATGTGCATTTACTATCTGCTGAAGCTGTTGGGACAAAGGCTAAAATGTCCTCAGGTGTCCTTCAGATTTCCTTAATAGGGTTGCAAGTCTTCCAGGTCTTTCCATGTACCATCCCTAGTGATTACATAGGAATCCCCCTAATGTGGCAGAAAGGTAAGGGGGGGAGGGAAGCATTCCGTAGGAGACTGCAGCTCTACTGGGGGGAAGAGGGTGTGATAGAGCTTTTGGGAGGCGGAGCTCAGTGGAAGGAAGTCGGCCCATAGTGGTGGGGGGAAAGGTGTGCTTGAAAGATGAAAGAGGCCCTGGACCTCTCCTTCCTGCTTTTGTTTCTTGGTTGTCACAACATTAGTAGCTTCCACCACCATGATGCTTTGTGCTACACAGGCCCCAAACAGCCAATTGACTATGGACGGCAATCGTTGAAACGCCCAATCAAAATGAACCTATTGTCTTATTAAAGTTGATTTTTCCAGGTATTTTGTCATGGTCACAGAAAATTGACAAAGACAGGAGGCATTCTATGCTTAGAGTTCAGTCTCTTCCTTCCAAATTTTTTATATTCATGTATTTGTTGTGTGCACACACACACACACACACATATATATATATGTCCCATATGGCATGGGACACTTATAGAAGTCCAGAACACAGCTTGAGAGAGTCCGTTCTCTCCTTCCACGGTATGCATTCCAGAGATTGAATTCAGGTTCTTTAGCTTGGCGGCAAGTGCTCTTGCCCACTAAGCCACTTTACTAGCCCCCATCTCACTCTTTTCATATGCCTTAGTCAGTTGTTTTCCTTCCTTCACATTAGTTAGGTTTGGCTAAAACTCCAGTTGGCCTAGACCCTGGGAAAATAGTTAAAATGCTTAAAATGGCAAATACTAAAATAGATAAAATAAAATAAGTAAAAAGTAAAATAGTTACAATACTCTGTAGAACAGGTTTATGAAGAAGATCGAGAGGGAGGTCTGGCTATGTGTCTAAAATGGCTGACTTTCTCCCCTTTCTGAGGGAAGCTTAAGGACATTTCCTGAAATTTCCATAGACAACTTAATAGACTTCTGTAGATAAAAATCCAAGGAAGTGCTAGGCTTCCCTAGGACCGGTCTCTGGTATTCAAGCTTGTCTATACCGAGCCTCCACCACCCATTACGATAGTGTCCTGGGTTCCTGCCTCTTCGGGCTGCAGCAGTGGCTCCTGCCCAGGCTTCCGCCTCCAGTGAGCTTCGACTCTGCATCTGTCCATCTTCCTAGTTTTTGGGACCACAGTTTGCTGTGTAACCTCAAGCCCTCGACAGATTGAAGAAGTACTGGATTTTAGCTTGAACAGCTTTTATCTAAATAGTGAAGTTGGAAGTGCTGACTGTATTGGGCCAGAAAGCAGTAATTACCATGTGATTTGTGAATTGACCAAATTTACATATAAACGATTTAAGTAAATCACACAATTGTGGGCTATGAACTTTGGCATGAATTACAACAGTAACAAGATCATAAAATAATGATTGAGTGCTAACTACATACATGCACTTTGTTAAGTACTTTAAACAGTACTTTGACACACGCTATAAGAAGTAGGAACTTCTGTTTTCTTCATTTGACAGGTGAGAAAAGAAAAGATGCTCTGTACCCAGTCCAAGGTCACATGGATGTAAGTGAGAGAAGATTCTATGTAGACAACTTGGTTCCAGAGGGTTGACTTCCTACCGATACACCTAACGCCTCTCCCAGTGTCAGAGTGGATATTTATCTTTCATTTAGCAAATACCAGTGCTAAGCATTGAACCAGGTGCTACCAAACAAGATGGATAAGGTCACTGTTCTCAAGACATACATGTTACAGTGGGAGAGAGCACACAAGAACATGCAAGCAAATGAACTGAATCAACAAGTGCGTCTAAGAGGGAAGAATAGAAAGGATTTCCAACGATGTGACCTAGAATGCTTGGGAAGTCGCTTCTTTAGAGAGTAGAGTCAGACACACTTTGCCAACAGAGGTCATACTAGAATCAAGGCCTACGGAGAGAATAGTAAGGGAAGAACATTCACTGGGTTGAAGATGAAGCTGGATTGGTAGAGGGCAGGAGTGCAGGAAGCTCTGGGCTTGATATCTAGCACCATATAAACTGAGCGTGGCAGGCAGTACGCTGAGCCCAGCACTTGGGAGGTAGAGGTCGGAGGGGTAGGAATTCAAGGTCATCCTTGGCTGCATAGCGACTATGAGGCTAGCCTGTCAAAAAGACTGCACACACACACACACACACACACACACACACACACACACACACACAGAGTAGATGGAGCAACAACAACGGGCATGGGCGTGGTATAAGTAAGAAGAAGCAAGCGGCCAGTCTATGTGCAGGAGATTAGGCTTCGTCCGGCAGCTTGGATATTGTTTTAAATACCAGAGGAGGCTCCCCAGGAAGCAACACAGTTTCCTTCATCTCTTTGGTGCAAGTGAGCCTCACACTACTACGGTCATAAGGTCCTGGAGATTTAGGGCCAATTCAGGACCACAGACCATCCCCCAGGCAGGGTTCTCTGCAAGGGCGTGCGTGGCTAGGAGGGAGGCCCACATGCCAGGCAGGGCCCTTGCATGCAGCTTGGGGTGTTAGTACCGGTGGCAATGGATAGGCCAGAAGCAAATGCTGGAGCTCTGCTGCAGACTGAGGCCCTGAGCCTCCGCGGCGCTCGGGTTTGAACAGTCAGAGGTTCTGCTGCAGGGTTTGCACCTTCTTTAACCACGAGACTAAGTTTCACAGTAACTTGCCATCAGCACACCTGAAAGAGTTCAGAGTCCTTTTTTTTAGATGGGTGGCTGTTCGTTTCTCCTCTCACACAGCCGGAGAGTGGCAGGTGGTTCTAGCTCAAATGCCCTTACCTTTTGGGGGAAGGCTTGCCTGAACTTCATGCCTGACCTAGTCTTCCTCCACATCACCCTCTTGCACGTGGGAAGCCAAGTAGCAAAAGCAGACACACTGTGTCTCTGCAAGTAGTCTGTCTCATCCTCTGCTCAAGCAATGGTAATTTATGGATCGATCAAAGCAGCGCTAGGCCTCCTGATTACATTGGTCACGGCAGGAGGCTCTGGCTAGCGAAGCAAGAGCCGGAAGACAGGAAGCAGTTCGTCTCTGCAAGAGACAGGAGGCATGGTATTTTCTTTCTGCTATCACCTAGCAGGATTAATGATACATCCTATCAGTAAGAAAAGTACCTTTGAAGGTAGAGAATAAATTTATCCCACCCTTTAAGTTGCCTTTCCTTCTGTTAGGAATCTAGGTCATAAAAGTGGATGAGATGAGTGAAAATTGACCAAGGAAATGTCCCCCAAGAAAGCCCGAGAAAAGGTTAAATCCATGGTCACCAACAGGTCACCCTGAGGGGGCAGGCTGTGCTTTGTCTCACTCCCCCCAGCAGAATACAAACTTTCTTGTTTTTCTGAGACAGGAATTTTCTGACCTCTGAGACCCTCCCACCTCAGCCTCCTGAGGGTGGGATTATAGTCCAGTGTCATCCCACTTGGCTAAATGGAGCCTCTTCAATGCAAATTTTACCTGCTTTGAATAACAAATGTGTTTTCAACCCTTACAGGTAGCTAAACCTTCATAACCCCCTTACTCCACCCCCAAAACCTAGGTATTTAAAGGCATACAGTTGATTTTTAAAGAAATCACTGCTAGAGAGATTTCTTTTTTCATGCTCTAGCTCTCAGTTTTGATTTCTTTTTTTAAAAAAATACATTTTTTAAAAAATGTTTTGCATACATGAATACCGTAAATTTATGTCCCTAATCCCATCCCTCCTCCTTTTCCCCTTAAAACCTTTCCTCTCCCCTGCCTGACTTCTTCCTATTTTCAAATCTTTTCACTTGGGTGGGATTTTTGTAAATAAACAGCTAGAAGTTTTCACATGCTAACTTGGTTCCATGTGTATGTTATGAGAAGCTGCCAAGATATTTTTGGCTGTTTTTTTCTGCCTTCTTTTCACAAGGAGGATCTTCAGAAGCATCGCAGGTGGCTGTGTCCCCTGCCACCCTCCCTCCTGCCAGAAGCACAGACACAGAGCTCAAGGGTCCTTACACACAGCTGGAGGTGCCTCCCTTTCCTAACAACAGAAGGAACAAAGTCTAGGTATCTGAGCACGGTGCTGTCTGTTTCTTTTCCCCATAGCTGCTTCTCATGTTAGGGATGTTCAGAGAACTGAATCGCAAAGCTATCTTTGGGATTCTTTGACAGATGACACCTTCCCTACCTGCCACGGGCCTCCTGGGCTGCGATCACGCCTACCCCGACTGGCTGCCACCCTGCCAGACTTCCATTGCTGCTCTCTAGGTTTCCCGGTCTGCTGATGATTTTTTTTTTTTTACATCTTGGAAGGTTTTTCCCCCCAACTGCCTCATTTGCATTTTTTTCCTAAATCGAATCTCATTGTGATCATTTCTATTCATATTTCCACTCCCTTTAGATCCATCTGCGTGACTTCTCTGTTCTCCATGAGGACTGCTGCGCCCTCTAATTTAGTGCCAGCCCAAGATGTTATTAACAAAACTTGTAGGTCTCATTCTCATTATTAATAAAGATGCTAAATAAAACTGGATCTCACAGACACAGGGGGCCCTCCATGAGTCTCCTCCCTCCTCCCCAGTTGGTAGCAAGCCTTCGTTCACCATCAGGCCGCACTTCAGCTATTCAGTCATCAGCGCCGGTTCCTCCCAGTGCTGAACCAGAGGCCCTGTCACAGGGGTGATTGAGGGTGCCGTTGTTTTTGTGGAACCTGAACATAAGAAATGCCATTTTGTGTATCTATCTCCATTTTATACTTGCTCTCTTGTCCTCCCTGTGAAACACCGGACGTGCCAGATGCTATGACTCAACTGCGTACGTGACTCCACTCATAACCAGTCAGCTCCAAATTAGGAAATACTTTATAGTTTGTAAAAATTGCGGTCAGAGCAGGCGGAACTATCCAATCAGAAGCCAGCCACTAACTGCTTGAGGAATTTCAAAGTCCATAGGTAATGTAGAGGTACTAGAAACTGCTTATGGGGTACTCGAAACTGCTGGGGGTTGGAGCTGACCAATCTCCACATGTCAACACTACTTTTGCTTCAGTTTACCCAATCATGTATCTGCTAGGTTAGAAACCCCCTCCTCCTATAGAAATAGCCTATAAAAGACCCTGTAAAACAAAGACTGGGGCTCTCGTTGCTAACCTGCTGTGCCAGGGGAGTGGGAGTCCGGGCTTGAGCTTAAATAAAGGCCCTCATGTGATTGCATCCTGTCGGCCCCATGGTGGTCTCTTGGGATTCAGAAATCTGGGCACAACAGTTTTATCACGCTCTGAAGATACACTGTCTGTGGGGGTCACTGAATCAACAGTTTTAATTGATGTTGAAAATGTTGGGAGTTTTACGTGACATGTGGAAAATTTTAGACTTGCTTTTTAGAATCTCTTTGAAAAAGTAAAATGTGCAATTATTCTCATCTTCTTCCTGTTGAAGTGCCCATTGTTTTTGTGTAGATCTGCTAGTTCCCTTTCAATTTAAGGGCATGCAAACCACTACAGGCTCCGAGAAGCTAAAGGCTGTATAAGAAACGGACCTTCGGCTGGAGAGGTGGCTCGGGTTAAGTCTCTGCCTTGCAGGCGGAAGGTCCTGAGTTCGGATCCTAGACCCCACGTATAGATGCCGGGCAGAAGCGTGGGCGGCTGCGTTTCTGGTCCTGGTAGGGCGGAGCCTGTGAATCCCGGGGCAGAGTAAACAAAGAGGAGGAGGTGGAGGCGTCCATGGTGGTTCCCGAATTCGTCCGTGGTTCTGTACACACACATACACACACGCATACACACACAATTGAATAAATAATAAAAAAATTAAAAAAAAGAGAAACGGACCTTTTTGGGAGGAGCCCACAGTGTTAACAGAGCAGATTAAACCGTGTACAGCAAAGACAGAGTCTTACAAGGACAGTGCAAAATGAAATTGTTCAAAGACTTTATATTGGCTGGTCAGGTCATGAACATGGGCTGTGGCAGGAAGCCTAAGGCAGCGTGGGAGTTTTGAGAGGAGCCTTTGGAAGAGAAAGGTTTTATCTAAGGGAAGGGAGCAGAGGTGAGGGAAACACGTGCCAAGATAGAGAGGAGTGATCCGCCACCCACACGCCATGTGTGATGGTGTGGTTACACATTGCCCGACTGAAGTAATAAGCAGTGAGCCGCAGACCCCCGCCACCCCCCAGTGTGAGGCATTTTCTGGATCCCTAACTAAGCAAAGTTGGAACCCTAACTAAGGTAGGATTAGTGTAACAATGCTGAAATGGTCTTTGAAGGTCTTTGAAATCCCGTAGGCCATCCCCCACTGCTGGGATCACCCTGAAGGAACACCCCTGCTGAAGAACAGACTCCAATTGTGCACAGAGATAAGATGGCCAACTTCCTTATGAAAGGATATGGAGATGATCTCTCCATATCAAACAAGTTAAGCCCGGCAAAGAAACAAGTTGATCTCCAGCCCCATGTGGACCCAAGATCAACTGGGTTGTGCCCCAATGTGAGCTTAACAATGAGGAAAAGCCATTTTTCCCAGGCTTGCCTAACCAATGGGGAAAAGCCATTTTTTCCCCATTTGTCTAAGTGAATAAATATACCTGACCTTGGAAGCCATCGTGGGCGCCTGCCCCTCATGGTACTCCACCTGTGGAGTCTGTGGGTTCATTTCTAGCTGCCTGTTCCTCATGGATTCCATGCCTGGAGTCCATGAGTTTTCCGGGGTTCCCTAGCCCGTCATGGCACTCCATATCTGGAGTCCATGAGTTCCAATTCTTTCTCTCCTCTAATAAACTCTACCTTAATCCTCTACATGTGTTCTGGTTTCAGTCTTCAACTCTGAACACAAGAACCCCGTAACATAATAAACTATTCTTCCTCCAGGTTTTCCACCAGAAATGTGTGACTTCACTGCTTCTCTAACCATTTCATGCCAGTCCATCAGCCAATCCCTTCAGTCTGCTATGAAATTATATCTTGGTTCTACATGCTTTTATCTCTAATACCCTCTAGTTCAAGACATGCACCTAGGCTTGGATGTAGCTTAGTGATAGATGCTCCATGGTCATCATTTCTTGGCTAGGTCTTACATCTCAGCTGTTCTTGGTTCAGTGTTCATCCTTCTTCATATTGCAACTAGAGAATTTATTGACAATTAAGTTATTTAGCCAAAAAAGAGGTTTCAGCAGCTTAGTCTTGCGTGTGGGTTGAAATCCAGTCTCCTTTGTGGTCTACCTGTATGTTCAGTTTTTTAAAATTCGTTTATTAATGAGCATTCGAAGAACAGGGAGAGATGCCACGGTGCATGTGTGGGGATCAGAGGACATCTTTTACATACCAATTCAGTTTTCACCTCCAATTTAATGTGCTTTGATTCAGCTGTGAGACTAACTATTCAATGTTAATGAATTCATCCTCCCCACAACTGCCCCCATTTCGGACACTGTCTTCAAGGACTGCAGAATAGTCCACGGTCTCCGGCTCACCCGCACTAATCAGTGGCAAGCTCAGGGGTACAACTCAGGAGCAGCTGAATGGGATAACTGTGTAAAACAAGGTGTTGGGATCCAGGGCAGAGAGCTTCCTTCCCCCATCCCTGCGGTCAGGGAGCGTTGCCTTCCCTGCACATCCATGTAGCCAGCCCCCAGCCAGAAAGCTCCATTGAGCCTCAGAGTCCAGAGATTGTTCTCAGGCTTTCAGTACTGTAGACGCGTGTCATGTGACTGAACTCAATCTGCAGTCCCTTCCCTTCTGAGCACCAGCGCTGTTGTCATTTGACTAGTTTTTCTAATGATCTGACCCCATCTCCATTCTCTCTAGGGGCCCATCTGGGTCGCGTCTTTAGCATAACAAAGACTACCCCAGAGATGAAGAAATGCTAAAGGTTTAAAGCTCTATGCCAAGAAGCAGGGACAAAGACCACATTTATTCCTTATCATGCTATGATGTGCCTTTGCCTCCCTGTACCTTTATTGTTCTAGCTCTGCACCACAGACACATGACCTTCTCTAAGTTCCTAGACACTTCCAAGTCCCTCGTCTACTCGTACGGTTCTCTATGCCCCCCCCACTCTGCCTCATCCCCACTAAGGACTGCCTAAAGAGAAGGGCCTGGCCCCTGTCAGGGCCCTGCTAACTCTTGCAAGTCTGGCTTATTTGCTTCATAGCTCTGTCATATCTGTGCTACTTCATCTGCTCTGTGCTTTCGTAAGTCCTCCATATAGCATGTGAGCCTTGGGGGAGAGACTTGATTGTTCTGTTCTTTTCTCCCAGTACCTGATCAAACGGCCAGCAAATATTTGTCAATTTAAAAGATAATTTAAAAGTGGAAAGGATAAAAAATCACTGGCCGGGTCTTCAAAGAAAATTTCTGATTGCTGAAAAGAAGAAAAGTTCTGTGAGAACAGCAGAATCTGGCTGTCAATGTCACAGGCAAAGCAGGGCAGGTACTTGGGGGATGTGTGGGCCAGGGCAGGAGGTTACTAGAAAGTCATTACAGGAACCATTGAGAACTGATGAAAGTCTGAAGGATGGAGATTTAATAGAAGGATGCCTTTGAGATCTTTCCTTTCAGTTTTAACATCTATTTTGAGATAATTTATGCCTAAAACTTTACTGTTGACACTTAACTGAAAGGTTGTGAAAATCCCGTGAAGAACTTCTGTATCTCCTTCCCCTAATTTTACTAATTATTAGCACGTCACTTTCTTTATTCTATCATTCTTTGAACATGTGCGTGTTGTGCGCATTCATATCTATTTTTTAAAAATCATTTGAGAATAAGTTATCGGCATCATGATCATCATTCCTAAATATCCCAATCCAGCAATTCATTTCCTGGTAATAGAGACACTTTTACATAGATTCAGTATCCTTACAAAGCCAGATGATGCAATGAAACATTACTTTATCAGATCCTAGATCCTAGTCTAGGATACAATGTAGGACCATGAAGAACAATGAATTGTGATGCTCTCTACGCTCCTTCCATCTTGAGACTGTGTCTTAGTTAGAGTTTGCTCATATTTCCTCATTGTCAGAATGAGTATTTTTTGGTCAGGAATCATACACTAGTATCTCGTATCCTTTTTAAGCATTATGCAAGGACCCACAATATTCTGTTGTCATACTTTAGTGGCGTGGATATCAATCACTTGGTTAAGGTGATGTCTTCCAAGTTTCTCTACTTTAAGATTATTGTTTTTCCTTTTTAAATTGTTGAGTGATTTGATTATTCAGAGTCTAAATGTATAATTTATCATGAACATATGTAAATATTTTATCTTTATCAAATTTTCACCTAGTAGTTTCAGTATACATTAATGATTCATCCAGAATCAGTTTTTCCCATAATGGATGCAAAATGAGGATTTGTAAGTCTAGTTTCTTCATTTGTTGGTTGGTATTATTTCATAAGGAAGAATATTTATGTTTTTCTGTTTATCAGGGTCTATGAATTCTCTTTTATTTTGCTGGCTAAATTGGCCTAGTTTTTTCTGTTTGAGGCATTACAAATAGGCTTTTGTGATTCTTATCAGCATAACTCATCTAACCCATTTGTGTGTGTGTGTGTGTGTGTGTGTGTGTGTGTGTGGTATTAGGGATTGCACCAGAGCCTTGTATCTGATAGGCAAGTACTCTTCCTTAGAGCCAAGCCCAAGTCACACTGCTCAAGTACTTACTTTTTGGCATATTAGTATATGTCAGGCTTCTCCTGTATTTTTCCTGCCTTAGTCCTGTATCAGTCATTTTTCCAAAATTCCGATTTCTCTTGGTGAGGAATCATATTTGTTGCAGTTCTCCTGCATGGTTGCTGATAAATACTAAACAGCTTAAGAGAACAAGAGGTTTATTCTCTTACAATTGTCTGGTTATAGTTTTCAGTCCAGCTTGACAAGAGAGCTCACACCAGCACCAGGCCCAGGGAACTGGCCACCCATCTCTACATAGTGTTTGAGAGAGACAATCCTTACTTGCCAGACCAGCATGTTTGGCCAAATGTACACAAGGATGCCAACTTTTTCAGTCAGCTCTCTGAATTTAATTCCAGGGCCTAGTCCCACCCACCATGGGCTGGGTCTTCCCCATCAGCTAGACAATCTCCTGCAGGTTTGCTCTCAGGCTTAACTCAACCACCAGTTATCTACAAATGTGCCCAGAGCTCATACCCACAACTATCAAATTGACACCTGTGCTCAACTATGACAATATTATAGACCAGGATCTGAGAATAGAGAGGATTCACTCCTACTGGATTCTATTGTTTTCTAGGTCATTCTGTAGATCCTACCTAACAGTGCAGGTAGATGTGGCAATGGCCTGGAAATCGCCAGAGCAAACTGGCCCATCAGAATTATTTTGTAGGTGGTTTTAATTGGAGATGAAAGAGAAATTGAGACTGATTCTCAATGTCTTGGGCCTCCACTCATATGCATGTATATGCCTTACACATGTTGCCTCTCACATGTAAACTCATACACACACACACACACACACACACACATCCCATATGTGCAAACACATGAAAAAGTGGAAAAAAAACCAGATGTCATGTGGACATGGTGGCCTCATGCTTGTAATCCCAGGAGACTGAGGCTGATACAAGAAGATTGCGGCAAGTTCAAGGCTGGCCTGAATTGCATAATGAGACAGGCTCAAAACAAAATAAATAAAAAATGCATAAAAGATTAAAAAAATAGAATCTCTTTACTTTGTTATGATCATTTAAAAAATTTTTACAATTTCGTACACATATACAATGTATTTGATAATAGTTACCCCTTTCTTCTGGACATTCCTCTAGCATGTCCACTTCCCATTTTTATGTCGTTTTTAGACTATAATATAAAACAATATATGAGCAATAAAAGGAGATACAATTAGGATGTAGAGCTGTATGACTGAGCTTCTAGCTCTACATAGCTAAGAACCCCTCATAAAGCTAAAGAACAGCAGTTTTGTCAATCTCCTGTGAGACTGAGTTCACGGTGTGAGCGCTGAACCCAGCCCACAGGGACGCTGCCTGCATTGTGAGCACACACAGCCCCCTGACCAGGAGGATACCCTGTTGAAAACACACAGAGCCCTGGCCCGGGATGCTGCCCTCATGTGGACACATGGAGCCTGGCCCTGGGGAGGCTGTCCACACTGTCCATGTCAGAAGCCCAGGCAGCCCAGCCCATGTGAGTACAGAAATTTGGAATTCAGGGGGTTGGTAGGCAGTGTGGTCAGATTTCTAATCATTCAGATGTTCAGCGGGCAGAACACTGAATGTAGAAATAGTCTCGCTCCTTTCTGCTGCTGTCTGAGGCATGTGACACAGCCACTACGTGTGTAGTGCCTCTAAGGACAGTAGCTTTGTGATCTTTAACTCTGTTAGCCAGAACTTCTTTTATTATTTTTTTATTTTATTATTATTTATTATTATTTATTTATTTATTTATTTATTTATTTATTCAATTGTGTATGTGTGTGTGTGTGTATGTAGAACCACGGACGAATTCGGGAACCACCATGGACGCCTCCACCTCCTCCTCTTTGTTTACTCTGCCCCGGGATTCACAGGCTCCGCCCTACCAGGACCAGAAACGCAGGCTGCCCTTGCTTCTGCCCAGCGTCTATACGTGGGGTCTAGGATCAGAACTTGGGACCTTCCGCCTTCAAGGCAGAGGCTTAACCCCTGAGCCACCTCTCCAGCCTCCACTTCTTTTTTTAATATCAAAACTTTATTATTTCAAAAGATTTAAAATAGGAAGACACTTTACAAAAAGCTATGTAGGAAATAAATTGTCTAAACTATAAGTAGAAATGTTACATTACGGAGTATCTT
Organism: Typhlomys cinereus; assembly: GCA_023101885.1. Classification (NCBI taxonomy): domain Eukaryota; kingdom Metazoa; phylum Chordata; class Mammalia; order Rodentia; family Platacanthomyidae; genus Typhlomys; species Typhlomys cinereus. The sequence continues at coordinate 1,382,763 of JALPQD010000102.1, forward strand.
ATAAAATACAAAGAGAAATAATTACCTTCTTTCATTCCTCCCTCCTTCCCTCCCTCCCTCCCTCCCTCCCTCCCTCCCTCCCTTCTTTTTTTCCTTCCTTTCTTCTTTCTTTCTTTCCTTTTTTCTATTCCATCCAAAAATCCAACCAAATGCACAGTTCCCAGCTGAAAGGTTCACATCACATCACAAATCTTCCAACCCAGTAAGCAGAATCCATCGCCCAACTATGCATAACATCACCCTCCACCAAACCCTTGGCCATCCCTGCTGCAATCACACCAACACACCCAACCTTACCTCCAAATCCCACACAACAGAATCTGTCAGCTGACCAAGCATCTCAGGCCCATCAGTAGCTACAATACACTTAGCATATGCAGCAAGCTTCATAATCACATCAGAAATCCAAGCCAGATACACCAGATAAGAGTTTACTGCTATGATCCATGTATAAGAGACAACATGTGGCATTTATCTTTCTGTGTCTGTGCTAACTCATCTAACATTATATTTTCTAGATCCACCCATCTGCCAGCAAATTCTACAACCTTATCCTACCTGATAGCTCAATGGTATTCCATTGTGTATAGATACCACAGTTTCATTACCTGTTCCTCTACTGATAAGCATGTTGGTTGATTCCATTTTCTTGCTATTGTGAAGAGAGCTGCAATGGACATGGAAGAACAAGTATTTTTGTTGTAAGACAGAGTCCCTTGGGAATATTCCTAGAGGGGCATAGTTGGGTCATATGGTAATTCCATTTTTTAGCTTTCCAAAGAACCTCCATATTGATTTTCAAAGTGTCTAGCACTTTTTTTTGAAGAGAAAAAGAAAGGAACTCATAGATATGAATTCCATGAGGGCCAAAAGAGCTGCTAAGAACTCACAGACTCTGCCACAGAGACCTGAACCCCTACTAGAACAAACAATCCAGAAGGAACCCTGGGGTCCATAGAAGCAGATAGGCAAGAAGGTAGGACATAGTGGGATGGATTGATTAACGGGGGCGGGGGGGAAGGAGGGGAAAGGAAGGAGAGGGAAGGGATAAATACTCAATGTGCTTGTAAAGCTAAGAAGAAAATTACAAATTATGTATATATAAAGAACTCACAGCATGGAATTCAAGAGGGGCAAGGGAAATGAAAGGAACTCATAGACTCCAGAGTCCCATGAGAGGCAAGGGAGCCCTCAGCCAGCACTTTCTAAACCACTGTAGTTTGGCTTCTACACTCGTACCCCATGTGAAGGCGAGACAGCAGGTGACAACTCGCCCTCTCACATGAGCCTGCCAGGTGGTGGACACAGGGGCCAGGCCTCTAGGGGACTTTCTGGGTCAGGCTTCCAGAATGTCAGCATTATCCGGAGGCCCCCAGTGCTGACCGGGCTCAACAGTGGGGGAAAGCACCAGATGTTCTCCACTGTCTGGATGGTACATGCCGGCGTCTGAGCTGTGGGAGGCTGAATTCAGACTCCTGAGGTGACTTATTCCCAGTGGCACCCAGTTCCTAGGTGTGAGCAGCATGTATTTTCCTGCTTGGCCCTTTGATAGAAGGATGCCTTTGCCAGACTAGGTCATTTGCTCCCAGCACACAGACACAGGCGCACGTGTTCCCACACACACGCAAACCCGTATTCTCCGAAACCTGACTGTCCAAGCAGACGCTTTTGACATGTTGGGCCTAGTATCGCTTTCACCATTGACTGGAAGCACAGATGAGTTACAAATAAAAGTGAAACTCCCTTTGGCTGTGTTGTGAAGCTACCTGGAAAGTTCTCATTTTGGACTTTTCAGCAGTCACAAAATTGAATTAGGGGACAGAACAAGGATATGGTGAATGCTCAGAAGCAAACATCTGTTCCAGCGAGTCAAGGGAAATCCAAGTAGAGACCACGCTGTCAGCTCCACAAGATGCAGGATGACGAGGCAGCCAGACTTCCTCCCACTCTACTGTAGTATTCAGGTGGGCTGACCTCACTCACCACTATTTAGATAACAGGATTGAGAACTTTTAGTTTTGCTTTGTCTTTTGAAGCAGGGTCTTACTTTGTAGCTCTGGCTGGCCTTGAACTCACAGCAATGATCCTGCCTTGGCCTCCTGAGCTAGCACCTCATAGATGAACCGTGGTGACTGGCCAGAATTGGTTTTGAGCATTAAAGTTGGGGAGAAGTAGCCCTGATATCAAGTAGTCCTGATATCCTGATAGACTTCAGAACCTGCTTCAGTGGAGTGTTTTTTTTTTTTTTTTGGATTAAGGAGAGAAAGAACATGAATTCTGAGAGGGGCAAGAGAAATGTCTGATGGCTGCTCTAGTATGTTGTGTTCTTATATCTGGGGATTGAAGCAGGAAAATAGCGTAAGAGGATTAGAGGAGAAAAGAACTCAGGAACTCCAGACATGGGATTCCGTGAGGGGCAAGGAAACACCAGCGGAGCTTTCGAGCAAGCTTTGCGCGAGTCCTGGGTAGCTCAAGGCTGGCACTGCGGAGAAAAATCTTCAGGTGGTCAGTTTTGGTTTCTGACAGTAGTCAGAGGACACTCTCTGGGGGGTAGCATTGAGACCGGGTAGTGGGGTCATGAAGGCCAAGACAAAGAACCAGTTTAAAACAGTACACTGTACCATTGAGTTGGCTGACTAATGAAACAGAAATGGAAGGGGAGATGCGGTATTAAAGGTATCAACTAACTCATTGGTTGATTGCTAAATGAGTCTGGAACTGTTTTCTATGTTTTTCTTTTTTGGCGTATGTGTGTGTGTGTGTGTGTGAGAGAGAGTGTGTGTGTGTGTGTGAGAGAGAGAGAGAGAAAGAGAGAGAGAAAGAGAGAGAGAGAAAGAGAGACAGAGACAGAGGGACAGAAAGAGACAGAGACAGAGAGACAGAGAGAGGGCACTATGTGACCCTGTGGAGGACTAAGGGTGACTTCAGGAATCATCCTGGATTGCTTCCACCTGCCTTCTTGCTTTGCTCTGGGATTTCTTGCTACTGGAAAGTGCCGGAAGTGCAGACTGCCACCATTTTTGCCTGGTATTTTTGTGTGAGCCTGGGATCCGAACTCAGGACCTCTGCTTATGAGGCAGAGTCTTAACCACTGAGCCATCTCTCTAGCCCTTGATTTTTTTATTTTGAAAAATTCCATAAAAAATTCAAAGCCAGAAAAATCTCAAGGAAGGTATAATAAATCACTTTACAACCTTCCCCTATATTCATCATTTTTAATCTTTGGCTAAATTTTACAGATATGTTTCTAAGTCATTTGCAAGTTATTTGCAAGCACGAGGCCTTTATGTCTAAACACTTCAGCATGTGCCCTCTGAATATGACTACAAGGGCATTCCCCTACATAGCACAAGCAATAACCAAACTTTTAATTATTACATGACTTATTCATGTTCATATTCAGATTTCCTCAGTCATTCTGGTGGTATTCATTATAACTTCTTAACTTTTTGATCCAGGATCTCATTGAGGAGACTTTCTGTTAAAAGCAGATTAATAGTATGCATATTGTTTTGGAAACGACTTTTTACTGAGCTCCTTTTGTCCTCATTCTGTCAATGCACAATATCCTCTTGCTTATTTTATTTCTTTTACTGTGAAACTAATAGACACACTAATCAATGATTTCAGAATATAAGATAAAACACATACAACATTTCTTCTCATCTCTGCTTCCCAAGTTTTCTCTCTTGAAGTAACTCTAAGACTTTTCTTTTAATTACACGCCTTTCCAGAGCCTTCCATAAACACATGCATAAACTTTTTATGTAGCCACACAGAAACATTCTTTCTTTTTCATGAATAGTATTTAATTAATTATTACAACATAGTCAACCATACCCTATTATGTGGAAACTCAGGATTTTTGGTTCCAAATGTTCACAACAGTAAGGATGAATTGTGTGGTTAAGTTTTTGCATGCAACCATAATCATTTCCTTAAGACAACTTCCTGAAAAAGGAATTGCTAGAGTAACAGATATGCAAGAGGTCAAGGCTGTGCTGCCATGGCAAGGTTTGCCCCAGCTTCATAGTCTCACTAGAAGGCAGCTCAGAATTCTTAGAGACTTAATGAAGCATCAGACATTTGCGGTAAAGTTCAACAAGCAGGAGTTGGACTTCCCTTGTCCAAGATGGTAGCTGTTGGCTATGTGTAGCTGAAAGACCCCCAGTCTTTCACTCAGGAACAAGGCCGCTGAGAGAGAGACACCAAGACCTTTCTCGCTGCAAATGCATGAGGCTTTATTTAACGATGCGCTGGGTGGCTCCAGCAACTTCTTATGCAGGAGAGACTGAGCAACTCAGGCAAAGGGTTTTTAAGGGGTCTTGGGGTGGGGGTCGCTTAGCTGAGGAATTTTCCATGACTTTTACAGTCATCGGTCGGCAAGAGCTTGGGTGGAGTTGGCTCTTAGTGATCGTTCCAGTCCACCTGCTTAACCGCAGGCTGTTCATTCTGGGTGACAATTATTGATGAAATTCCCCTTTGTGCAAACTTGTTTTTCTAGAACTGAAGGGCTTGAGGTCACAAGGGGAGGGGATATATCTGCAAATAGCTCAAGGCTGTACATAGTTTTAAGCAATGGCTAGCAATGGATGTGCTTGGATGGCTATAAACAATGGCTAACAACAGCTATGCCTGAATGACTATAGGCAATGGCTATCTTCTTTTAGGGTGAGGGTCTCAGGGTCCCACATAGCCACTGAGCACTTGAAATGTGGCTAGTCCAAATTGAAACACGCTACAAGTGAAACATGCATTCCAAACTTCCAAGACTCAGGTCAGAAGAAATGCGTTAAAGTCTCTTGTTAATAAGTCTTCCTTTGTATGTGTGCATGTTTGTACACCTGTAATGTGTGTTCATGTGCAGGTGCATGTGTCTATGTGGACATATTGAGGACAGAGGTCAATACTGGATTTCATCTAGTATCTTTCTCCATCATAATTTTGTCTTTTTAAAATTCTCACATGTATGTGTGTGTAGTGTGTGAAAGTGTTTATGTGCCTGCATGTATGTGGAAACACCCATGTGTGCAAGTGTGTAGGCATATGTATGCACATGTAGCAACTCGAAGTTGATGCTGTGAATCTTCCTCCATTGTTCTTCCATTTTATTCTTTCAAGCAGAGTCTCTCAATCAATCTCAGAGTTCACCAGTTTGACTAGTCTTGCTAGTTGACCTGCTCTGGGGATTCCCTCTCTCTGACCTTCTGAGGCTGGCACTATAGGCGGAACTCTACGCCTACTCAGCACCTATGTGAGTTCTGAACCCCAGTCCTCTTCTGGCGCAGCAAGTGTTTTAACCTCAAAATCATCTCCTCAGCCCTTTCCGTCTTATTTATTTGAGGAAAAAGTCTCCCACTGCACCTGTAGCTCACACATTCAGCTATGCCAACTGGCCAATGAGCTTCAGGGCTCTTCTTGTCTCTGCCCCATGAGCGCTGGGATCATAGGAGTGCGACACTATACCCAGCTTTTTTTTTTTTTTGAAAGTTTTCTATCTATCCCTACTTTTATTTTTTTAACTTTTTTATTATTATTATTTCCGCTCATACAAACTTAACAGGTACACTGGTCCCCTCCCTCCTTCCACCTCCCCCTGACCCCCTTGCTCCCCTCTCCCCTCTCCCCTCCTTCCCCATCCCCCAGTGCCCCCCCCCCCCGCAATCCCCGGAGTATCCTTTAATGTGCATGCAAACTCTCTTCTGGGTCCTTCTCTCCAATGGGTGCAAGAACCCAGGGGCATTTCCCAGAACCCTTTCCTGTGTTCCTGTTAGGCTTAGGGACACTACTGTGACTGTCAGTCCCTAGCCTCCAAGGATCCTGAACTATACCCAGCTTTTTATGTGGGCACTGGGGATCCAAACTCAGGTCTTCATACTAGAGCAGCAAGTACTTTTTCCACTGAACTATCCCCACAACACTGTCATTAATAATTCTTATGCCAGTGTTGAGATGATATTTTTGGTATATTACATTAAGTAAAATGTATTAAAATTAGTTTTACTTATTTCCTTTCATTCTTTAAATGTGGCTGCTAGGAACATTTTAATTACCTTGTGACTTGCACTATAATGTATCATATTTCTAGCAGCATCATAAACTCAGACCAGGAAATGACTCCCCCACTTATGGTCCCTGTCACCTCCACTCCACCTTCCTGCTTGCTCAGGTCCTGCGCTCCTGTCCCTCTTGTCCATCTGTCTGTGCCTCAATTATGCCCAGAACTCTTAGAACTAATGAAGCTCTTTCAGCGTTCCAGGATTTTTGCAGGAATAAGCAGTAGACAGGTCAGGATGCCTACTTATAAAGGTAAGGAGACTGCATATTAAGAAGGTGGCTTTCTAGACCCTCTTACTGCTTTAAAAAAAACCCTTTAACTTGCATTATGATCACTTAATCAATTGGAGAGAATGTATAAGAATTTAGGCTTTCAGGGGCACTACTGAGCTCAACTTCATGCTCCTATACATGTGCACAGGTAGGGTGGGCACGGAGGGAATGCCTGTATGTGAGAGTCAGGGCATTAGTCAACTGTGTGCCCCCCTTTTTTTCCATGATAGGGGGATAATAGAATGACGTAAGTAGTTTTAGCAAGTGCGATCGGCACTGTGTAAACACTGGAAGGAAGAGAGATTGTCAGTATCCAGCTGGGACTCTGGCTTCCACGCAGGAACCTCCATTCTCTCTCATCCTCAGCTTTCCCTTCAGCTTGTCTGCCACCTGATACACTCTGGACACACACCTTTGCACCAAACACAAATGCTGATCACAAATAAGCTGTGCACTCTATTCTCACCCAATCCTTCTCTTCCAGGGTCAGAGAGAAATTGTAGGTAAGTGAGAAGAAACAGCCCCTGGGTCGAACCTTTAGATCTACCTTGTTCTGCCCTATTGGTTACTTCATCTTGTTTCTCGATTCACTTCTTCATTGGACCCAGCTTCATAGCGAAAAACAAAGCCACAGTAAATGGCTACAAAAATACACCTTAAAGTATTTTCAACTCAGTTGCATACTCGGCTGTTTGGAATGGGGCCCCAGCCCTTGCTTCGTTTTTTGATTACGGTAGAAAGGCTTCTGTCAGAAAGCTGCTCAGGCAAAAAGAATTAAAAATAAAAGCCTCTGTTCTGACTTGTCCACCATGCTTTTTGTTTAGTTTTGTTTTGCTTCTGCATGATGATAAAGTTGGAGAGAATAATGTTCCTAGTCTTTGGAATGCCTCACCTCGAGTTTCTTAATAATAATAATAAAAAAACCCCACAGCACTAAAGAGCTAATGGAACCTTTAAAAAGAATGCGCACTGTCCATGAACGCCTTTGCCGCACACGAGTAAGGGGCACGTCTTGGTAGGATTTTGACTGAGGACTTAAGAGGGGCATCTTCATTCTGTTAGTCTAGACCTATTAGATGAACCTGAGTAAATGTCTTCTGAATCTTTATTTTTCCACCTGGGAATGGGAAGCACAGTCTTCTCCTTCCTCTGGCCTGTTCAGATGTTCACTGCAATAAAGGCAATAAGCTAAAGCCAAAGAATTCATTACTCCTTGAGCTACTGTTGACTTGCCTGATCTCTCCTCTCTCTCTCTCTCTCTCTCTCTCTCTCTCTCTCTCTCTCTCTCTCTCTGTCTCTTTCCAGGTTTCTATCTTAGTTTACTCAACAGGTCCAAGTCTCCTTAGTGGGCACATCCCAAATGCAAGCTCAGATTTCCTCTTGTTCTGGTGAAGCCCACCCCAGCCACCTTGGGGTTGGTGCGGGGGCTGCACACTGATAAGGGGAGGCATGGCCATTAGCATTGCATTAGAAAGGCTGGAGACACTGCTCCTGAAAAGCATCCCTTCACTCAGGCTCTGCTTTCTCTCCACAGAATGACATCTTCGAGTGGGCCAGGGACCACCGAGCCCACCACAAGTACTCAGAGACAGATGCGGACCCCCACAATGCCCAGCGAGGCTTCTTCTTCTCCCACATCGGGTGGCTGTTGGTTCGCAAGCATCCAGATGTCATTGAGAAGGGCAGGAAGCTTGATGTCACAGACCTACTCGCTGACCCTGTGGTCCAGTTCCAGAGAAAGTAAGTGAGTGGACGTCAAAGGGAGCGGCCCTCAGGGGCCAGGCGAGAAGACAGACAGCACAGTGGGACACCGGAATCTCCCCTCACATTCTCCTCGACCTTTGCCCTTTGACTGGGCCTTATTCTGAGGCTTTGACCCTGCTTATTATTTTTTTTCCTCATTGAGTTCTTCCCATTGGAAAGTTTGTTTTGAAATTCTATTTCGTTTGCATGGATCTCCATTAGGCCAGCATCATTCCTTCTGACTAATCTCATGGAGTCTGTTTCCTGTCTCTACCATACTAGTTTGACTGGAGTGGCAGAAGGGTGGGTCTTGCTTCATTTTAGTGATAACACACTTAACGCCAACAGAACAGACTTAGTCCAAGTGTCCTGCTCAGATCTCCAGCAGTTTCCCTTTTGCTCTATGACAAAGTAATGCCAGCAGGTTTCTGTGCAGAGAACACAAGACCTTTAACAGGAGCCTCCAAGGGCCATGTGCCCGTGTGGTATTGGCTAAGCATGTTTAGCCAGTCGACATTTGCAGGGTGAAATTGCTTTCAGCAAGCACATGAAGAAAGAATGCCTAGAATACTATTGACAAGAAGGAAGGATTTCTTGTTAATCTTTTAAAAATACTTCATTTACTTATGAGAAAGAGAGAACATGCTACAACATGCATATGTTCATGAAAGAACAAGTTTTAGAAGTTAGTTCTTTCCTTCTACCATGTGAGGTTCTGGGAGCAGAATTCGGATGGTTGCCAGGTTTGAATGCAGGTACCTTCACCTCCCCCCCAACCTTCCTGGCCCTCTAATGGTTCCATCAGTTATCTAACCATTCAGGTTTTCATTAGAAAGTCTCCACACACTGTGTCCATGTTAGTGCAGGTCTGTAATGTCCGCCACTCTGAGAACATTTATCAATGGGCAATAGATTGATGATTAAAGAAGCCAGGTTTGGGGCCATGTCATCGTCAGAGTTTTGCCACGACACAGGGAATAAGGAACCACTCCACCATGTGCTAGGGCAGGTTGGAATCACAAGAAGCCTCATCGGTAGGGCTGGAGAGGTGGCTCAGGGGTTAAGCCTCCGCCTTGCAGGCGGAAGGTCCTGAGTTCGGATCCCAGATCCCACGTATAGACGCCAGGCAGAAGCGGGGGCGGCCTGCGCTTCTGGTCCTGGTAGGGCGGAGCCTATGAATCCCGGGACAGAAGGAGGTGGAGGCGTCCATGGTGGTTCGCGAATTCCTCCGTAGTTCTACATACACAGACACACACACACACAGACACACAGACACACACACACACACACACACACACACGGAGACACACACACACACACACACATGCACATATACACGCACATGCGCACAGTTGAATAAAAAAAAAAAAGAAAAAAAGAAGCCTCCTCCGTACAGAAGCTGTTCAGGCTGAAACGGGGAACCGAGGCCGTGCCCTTGTGTGACACGGGCGTCCTCGCATGAAAGGACGCGCAGCTCAGAGGCTGCTCCCTACAGAGGAGGGAGCACGGTGAATGAGGAAGCGGCAGACCACGGAGGAGGACTTCCCTGATCTGAGGCTGTGCTCCCTCCTTGCCAGCAGATGAGTTCCCCACTGTGTCAAAGGGTTCTTATCGTCCACAGTTTTCCCAGAGACACAGTAAAACCATGAGAAATGCCTGGCATGTGGTCGGAGCTCGTGAATGGCAGTGATGATGGTTCTACAGGCAGTTGTTGGTCTGGACTTCTGTCGGCCTCACCATGGGGTCTTTACTGTGTGTCTTAACATTACATTTTCAGGCATACATAGTCATCATTGATGGTAAACGTTTCAGAGCACAATATAACAAGGTGCTTCCACTTGGCAACTAAATAATTTGTTAACTTTGATATCTCACGCTGAAAGTAAAATATTAAAGCTCACGGGGCTGGGGATATAACTGAGCGGTAGGGTGTCTGCCCAGTATACACAATGCCATGGGTCTGATTCCCAGTACTAGAAAGAGAGAGATGGGGTGAGAGAGGGTTGATAGTCAGAGACAAAAAGAAAAGGATGTTTTAGAGGTAAAGCTAAATATTCAGAGACAAGAATCACAGTCCTAATATATAAATGCAGGGGCTGGAGAGATGGCTCAGGGGTTAAGACTCTGCCTCACAAGTAGAAGATCCTGAGTTCGGATCCCAGGACCCTTGTAAAAATACCAGGTAGAAAGGGGGGAGACTTGCACTTCCAGCCCTGGTGGGTGGAGCTTGGGAAATTCCAGAGTGAAATAAAAAGGAGGTAGAAGCAATCCAAGATGATTCCTGAAGTCACCCTTGGTCCTCCATGGGGACACACAGTTCTCTCTCTCTCTCTCTATCTCTCTCTCACACACACACACATACCAATAAATAAATAAATAAGTAAACATTTAAAAAACACAGTCCTTATTAATATCAGGCCATCTCCTATTCGTAGGAATATATTTGATATATTTGGCACAAGGCAGTTATACCACATATGGAATTTCATGGCTTGCTTTCACCTTTAGATTATATAGTAGACACTGCTATGAAAGTCTGTGGGTCTATCTGTTGGTGGAATGTGTTTATTTATCCATTGCTGTGGTTGGATATACATGTCATTTCCAGTTCTGTGATCTAAAGGATGCTGCCGTACAGTTAGGGATGCTTTGGGTCAATCAGACCTGACTTGATGGTTTCAGACAAGAAAGCAACATTCTTCTGCTCTAGTCATAAGAACTGAGTTGTGAGTTATAGTCTGGGTTTTGCAGAGCATAAAAATTGAAGTTTTTTTTTTTTTTCATCTGTTCCCTTAAAAATGTTGCAATCTGACTCACTCTGTGTGTACTGGTGTGTACACATGCCCAGAGGCTGCAGGCTGAAGAACAGAGACTATTTCAGCAAGTTCCTTGAATAATTAGCCGGGAATGTCTTTCACTAATCCAGTGATCAAAGGGGGCTATGACCATCAGAAACCAAACGCTTACAACATCTCCGTGTAGATTTGTGGTCTCCTTGAGTTTGTGCTGCAGAGACAGGCCTGAAAATTAGCATCTGTCCGCCCACATTTGCGGGGACCCACACATGAATTTACTGACACTTATACCGACTGGGAGGAGTGCTGTGACATAGCGCAGGATTCTGTGGGAGCAGAGAGCTGGCTCCTAACCCACACTGCAGGGGCTAGGCCTAGGCCTCTAGAGAGACATAGCTCCTGAGCCAAGGAGGAAGTGGTCAGGGAAAGGATACATAACGTGCCCACCAGTTCACAGAACCGTATCAAAGCGTTGAATTTCAGTAGGAGAAGGGACATTATGGATAGCTTGACCCATGCCTTCTATTTATACTTTTTTTTTTTTGCATGCCTGTATGTGTGTACTGGAGAGCACTTGAGTGTGTACACCTGTGGAGGTCCAAGGGTGACATGGGAAATCCTTCTGATTGCTCTACCTCCTTGTTGCTTTGCTTTGGGGTTTCCCAGGCTTCTGTTTTCCAGGGTCAGAATTGCAGGCTATTATCATAATGTCATATGCACCCAGCATTTTTATGTGGGGTCTGGGGACCCAAACTCAGATCCTTTTGCTTGTGAAGCAAAGGCTAAGCTAAACTACCTCCTCAGCCTATTTTACTTAATTTCATTTCATTTTTATGTAGCGATCAATTAGATGTGAATACAGGTAGAAGAGACCTAGGAATATGAAGCTCATGACACTTACAGGTCCTGAACGCGAGAGGCTTGTTATTCCAGTTTGGGGGAGCCTGAAGAACAGAGGAGAAACTGAGGTTAGAGCCTTCATTGAGACCTACTTGGGAAAGGAAGGGCAGGGCAGGTGAGGAGAACAGCTTAGGACTAGTCAGTCTGAACAATTTGCACAGCTGTAGGCTATAGCAGCGATCCCTAGTTGCCCAATGTGTCCTAGGAGAAATATTGCCCCTCAAGTGCTCTGGGCCACACAGAGGTGTGGTTAGTTTGTTTGTTCCAGGCAGGCTTTAGAACTAACGTCAATGCTGTCCTCAGGATCGGCTGACCCTGAGGACAGTCTCTCAAAAGTCAGAAAGCTGTTAAAGCATCATTACAGAAAATAATAAACACACAGCATATATGAGGAGAGTAAGAAATGAATGTGGGCATCGAGCTAGAGCGAGAAGGCCCTGCATCTCATGGTTTGCCCAGTGCTTCCAGTTGCACCTGGCTGTCTGAAAGACAAGCACTTGTTAGACTCCTGTGCTTTGGCAATTATCCAGACAAGAGATCATAGAGAGCCACCAACCGAAATAAGCCTTAGACTCATGGACTGAATGAAGGAAGCCCACACGGCAGGGTAGATTTTTCTTGTATATAGGAGATCTGCTTTTCCAGGTTCTGCCAGTCAGGATGAGTGGACCAGATGGCTTCCTTACAGGAACTGAAGTCGTGCTATGCTGGGGAAGGTGGGGGAGGAGCCTGTTGTCAGAGGCCCCGCCCCACCTGTTCAGAGTCCTTGTCCTGGGCTGAGGAACAGCAGGCTTGCTGAGTGATGGAGAAGTGTGATCAGCTGCTCTGGAGGGTGAACCTTGTAGAGTGCCTCCCCCACTGAATTCCAGTTGCTTCCTGTCTGATTCTTTCAGGACACTTGTCCCTGTTCTGGTTTGGGGGTTCACAGCTGACTCTACTGTGAGAAGCTTGTGCAGGCATGAAGATTCAGCCAACTACAATGTTGGAGAGTTTCTGGAGATAGGCAACGTACAAAAAGGCAAAAACTAAGGGTGGGAGGTGCTTCTTCAATCCATTAGCAGAGATATTGTTCAGTCACGTGCATGTTGGAGGGTTTCTGGAGACAGGCAATTGTACAAATGACAAAACTAAGGATGGGAGGTGCTTCTTCAATCCACTAACAGAGGCATTGTAGGTGATTGGCAGATAATCCTACCCTTTGTTCTCCTAATGACAACTACTGAAGAAAAGTATCAGGGCTTAGTTGCCTTTAAGTTATATTGCCTAATGAAAGAAGAAGATAGCTCTAACAATAACAAGAAGATATCTCAGTCCAAGCCATAGAACAGGCTTCCCCATTAAAAGGTCATTTTCCCAAGGCCACTGTAGCAGTTTACCTGTATGGTTGCTGATAAATCACCATCAAACGGCTTAAGGGAACAAGAGGTTTATTTTTTCTTACAATTGTCTGGTTACAGTTCTCAGTCAAACTTGACAGGAGAGCTCACACCAACACCAAGGTGGAGGGAACTGGCCACACCATCTCTGCATAATAACTGAGAGAAGGACAATCCTTAATTACCAGATTAGCATGTGTTGCCAAGTATACATAAGGATGCCAACTTTCTCAACCAGCTGTCTGTATTTTATTCCAGGGCCTAGTCCCACCCACTATGGCCTGGGCCTTCCCCATCAGCTAGACAGTTTCCTGCAGATTTGCTCTGTGGTTAATAACTAATTCTCTACATATGTGCCCAGAGCGCAAACCCTCAACTGTCAAGTTGACTGACACCTGTGCCTAACTATGACAGCTGTTATAGCAAGTAGTTAACTAGACTACTTCACAATGTGTGTAACTATTTAGTTGTGGTTGCTGAAGTCAGGCAGTAGAAGCTGAAAGAGAGAAATAAATGGTGTTGCATTTGGACTCTGAAAGGCAGATCTTGTACCTTGAATCAGTATCCTGCTCTCCTGAGGGTAAGCGCATCACAGGGTCACCTGGAACTTTCTGAACCCCATGCATGGTATGGTAAGCATCCCTGCCAGTATCTGGGGCCACATTCCAGAGCTTGCACCAGCTTCTTCTAGGACTCCTTTCACCCCGTCCTGACAGGCTACAGTAGGCATCATTGAGACTCAAGCTAGAAAGTATGTGCTTGGATACGCACAGGCTCACTAGAGCTAGATGTGGCAAGAGGCAGGCCAGGGTAGGAGCTTCCACCTATCCTTTGGCTTGAGACCTGCAAGTATTGGGGTGGACTTGAAAGTGATGCATGCCTAAGGCAGAAATCTGGTTTGGCTTAAACAAGGCAGAATAGTGACATGAACCTGTAATTCTAACACTGGACTTGAGGCCAGATTGAACTGTACAGTGAGAATTGGCCTCATAAAATGAGATAGAGATAGGGATAGAGCGATAGAATGAGAATATTCTGGAAGCAAGTTCTGGCTGTGAATGACGGCGGCACCACATCAGTAGATGATAGGATTCTTCTCTTTCTACTCAACCATCTTCACCATGTGATATTTGTTCTCAATGTCATTTAATGGTCCAAGCTAACAACTAAGCTCCAAATAGAAGCCTACTAGAGGCAACGAGACAGGAACACCATTGGCTTGAGTCAGTTTCTTTTCAGGAGTCTTCTCAACTCACACAGCCTGCCCACTTTTTCTCGTTGACTACATCTGCCCTTGAGAGAAATGGTGAAAGGTGTTATCTTAGTTAATCTGTTGCATCCTTGAATGAATTCCCTACTTTGCTTCTAAGGATGGAAAGACAGCCAGCTGTGGGGTGAGCACTTATCCACAGTTGTTGGTCACACATGATGCTCAGTCACATAACTCTGTGAAGCAACTGGAACATCTGGAGAGGGCAGAATGAAAATGCAGATCCAAAGACACTGCCATGCGCACTTGTGAAGTACCCAGGAGAGGACGCTAGTCCAGAGGCTTGCAAAGAAGGACCTGGCCTCATCATCATGGTGAGGAGATGAAGGAAGAGAAAGCAAATGGGAGGCTTCAGAACATAAAAGCTCTTCTGTTTAATGCTGGGGAAGAGATGTCTTCTAGTTTGTTATTGTTAGTCCTTTTTTATTCCCAAGAAGGAGCATTCTCTATCTCTGTTTCTATCTCTTTGCATACACGTAAAGACTATTTTAAAAATATTTTATTTATGAGAGAAAGAGAGAGAACATGTGTGCTATTATGAGCAGGTGGAGGTCAGAGAGCAACTTTCCTTCCCCATATGGGTTTCCAGGGATCGAACTTAGCTCACCAAGTATGCAAGCAGGCGCCTTACCCAGTTTTACCTAGTCTTGAAAAATAGTTTAAGAGTCACAGAAAAATTAGAGGAAGATACAGGGATTTCCCACATACCCTGGCTGCAGCACACACCCCTCCCCAATTACCAGTAAATACCAGTAGTGCTCCCTAGAGTGGCATATTTGTTCCAGCTGAGGAAGGTCCACTGCCCACCATGCTTAGAGCCCATGGTTTACATCAGGACTTACTCTTGGTATTCTGTGTGTTTGGTCAAATGTGTAGTGACAGGGGCATTTGTTCTAAATTTTACAACCCTGAAAGTGCATCAAGCCCTCGTCATGGTCATATACAGGTATCAATTTGATGGTTGAGGGTTTGAGCTTTGGGCACATTTGTAGAGAATTAGTAGTTGAGTTAAGCCCAGAGCAAACCTGAAGGAGATTGTCTAGTTGATGGGACAGACCCAACCCATGGTGGGTGGGACTAGGTCCTGAATAGGTAAATAAAATACAGAGAATTGGTTGAGGAAGTTGGCATCCTTGTGTACACTTGGCCCGACATGCTGGTCTGGCAAGTAAGGATTGTCCTTCTTTCAGCTGTTATATAGAGATGATGTGGCCAGTTCCCTCAGTCCTAGTGTTGGTGGATGCTTTCCCGTCCAGCTGGACTACAGACTGTAACTGAACTATCAGTAAGAAAATAAATCCCTTGTTCCCTTAAGCCATTTGATGGTGATTTATCAGCAACCATAAAGGCGAACCGCAACACCTCTCTTTACCCTTTTCAACTCCCCATCCCACTGCTGGCAACCACTGATTATTTCACTGTCTCTGTAGTATTTTTGCCAGAATATGGTACAGTTGGGATTGTACACTATGCCACTCTTTTGGGTTGCCTTCTTCCATGAAATAATACACTATGAGGTTTCCTCCATGTCTTTTGTGGCTTGATGGCTCATTACTGTTTAGCATTAAATAATAACCTCAATATTGGTCTGGATAGTCCACAATGTATTCATCCAGTCATCCACTAAAAGACAGGTGCCTCTAAGACTTAGCAGTTATTAATAAAGTTACCCAAAACACCCATAGATCCTTGTGTGAATGTCAGCTCTTGACTCATTTGAGTAAATGCCAAGAAGCTCAACTGCCAGATTATGCAGTAAGAATATGTTTAATTTTGGAAAAATGAGCCAGACGGCTTCCCAAAGTCTCTGCATTGCTGTGCATTCTTACCTGCAGCAGTGCACGCACTGGCGTCATCAGTCACTGAAACAGATGTGGCATTTCGTTGTTTTCACTTGCTCTCCCATGACGGCATGTGTCGGAGCCTCTGTCATAGGCTGATTTTCCATCTGTGTCTCTCCTTGATGGTTGTTAGGATCCTAGGTGCATTTTAAAGTTGAGCTGTTTGTTGTCCGCCACGTATGCTTCCAATACCTGTTCAGTTTCTTCAGGTTGATTTTGCCTTTGTCTTTAAGTAATTTTTTTTCTTGCTGCCTGGACACGAATACCGAGTAAAAACTGTGTTTCAGCCCAGCCTTCAGCAGGGCAGAAATAAGGAGCGGAGGAGGGGAAGCCTTACATAGTTCTGTCCCTTAGAGGCCCTACACCCTGGATTAGGAAGGCCAAAAGTGGTTCTTAGATTTGGGGTCCCCTTTTTTAAAAAAAAGCAGCAAAAATGACTGAAAGATCATCAGTGCTGAACAATGACTGACAGGCGTTTTGGGTACATCTTTTCGTCTCTGTAATGAATGACTCCAGTATTCTAGGGGAACGAGAGGATTTTTACTGCAGCTTGTGGTTCTAGATTACATCCATCTTGGCAGGAGAATTACCATCAGGGGCCGAAGGAGTTGGCCACAGCACATTCTTAGGAAGAGGGGCAAGGATCCAAGCATATCATCTAGCTTCCCGTCTGTCAAATTCTAACCAGCTCTCTCTCTCTCTCTCTCTCTCCCACCTGCCCAGGGAATGGTCCCACCTCCTATGGATTGAGTTCTCCCGCATCAGTTAGATAATCTCCTCTAGGCTCACTCAGAGATTTGCCTTAGCTACCATAATTCTTTGTAGGTGTGTCTAAAGGCTCAGTTCTCAGTTGTCAAGTTGAAACCTGAAAGTAACTGCCGCCGTTAGCTATTTTCCCGCTCCCACGCAGAAGGCTACAGCTAGCTTCAGCTGGCTATTTTCCTTCATAAAAGTTGATTCTGCTCTGATAAAATACCACCAGCATGCTCTAGTTAGCATGCTTCCCTTAGGGTAGACATTGTTAAGAACAGAACGCTCTGGTTTATTAAAAATGACTCCTTTTCCCTCCTCCTACTAGAAGCACGAGAAGACTTTCCTGGGTCACTTACAGTGAAACTTAGCCAGACTCCTAGGGGTGGAACTCACAATCACCAGGGCCACTCTTGACTCGGTGTCTCTAGCCTTTCACGCACCCACCTGTCACCAGCGAGTCGCTGATTAAGTCCAGACTCTCCTCCATCAGCTGTCTGTCTCCCCTGGATGTTCCTGCCCCAGCGCGTTGTGACTAGCTGTATCTAACACTCTGCCCCTCCAAGTCCTTCACGTATCACTTGTTCAACTCACTCACTATATGCTCGACGTACTTGAGGACTGAGCAGTGCACAAGACATCAATGCTGAGAAGACCCCTTGCCTTTTCTTTCTGTCTAGGGTCTAGAGTGCAAGAGAACGACACCCGCCAGACATCCGCTTGCTGCCTGCAGGTTCCTCTTTTTCACGTCTCCCTGTGTGACCCATCTCTGTTCCGTGGGTGTATTTTTGGTTCACTCCCTCTTGATTGTTTCCCTTCTGTCTCTGAGGCCTTTGGTTTGTTTTCAACATGCTAGTGAGCGTTGTTTCTGTGTGCACGTACATGTGTCTGTGTCCTTCTCTGAATGAGGACATTTCCCCTCATCTATCACACTGTGTTTTCAAATTAGAGACCAAAGTCATTTAACTTGTATTTAGCCTATTGCCCAGTCAGTATGTTCTTTTACCTTGGATGGGAAGATAGAGAGTTTGAGTTTCCGGGCCTCTTATATTCCGTCCTCTGCTCTGATTCAGTCTTTTGGAACATCCCTCGGGAATGTCATACCCCCTCTTCACGGTCTCTGGTCGATTTTGGAGTCTGTCATTGGTTGACAGTCCTGAGCCCCAGACTTTCTCGCTCCATCTCAACTCAAGAGACTGTAGCTTGTCCTTGCTCTCCATAAATCTCAAGGATGAAGTCATTTTGCTTCTTTGAATATTATTTCTCTGCATCCAAATATCCTTGTCAAACATGAACATTCTAAACCTTTCAGGTCCAAAGACATGAGCAAAATCAACAAACCAAATATATATTGTATTTTGTTATATCCCTTTTGTTGAAAGCAAACAAAAAAATGAAAATCTCTTTTATTTCCTTTGTTAAGTTTTTGGCCTTTCCAAGAAGATTTTCACTGTAGTAGCAAACAGCTGAGTTCTGCTCTGAAGACAGAGATGATTTCGTGTTGGAGTCATGACACCAACTCTAAAGGTTCCTTCTTGTACTGGCTCAAATTGTGAGCAGACAGTTCAGCTGCTTGTTATGACTTTTAAAAAGTTTCCAAGTGAAACTATCAGTTGTTTGTCTTATAAGAGGTGCTTTTCCTAAATGGCACTTTGGGAGAATATGGGCATGCCTGCGCGTGTGTGCACTAATCAAGTGAATTGGTAGTCAGTTCTCTTTTCCTGCATTGACCATTCAAGAAACTCCCTTGGCCAAATGAAGAGACATTTCCTCAAATTTCTGGAACCCAAGTCCTTTGAGTGTCAACAGGGGAAACCTCTCAAGTGTCGGTAGATTCTGGAACTGCTGCTGGTGAAATCCTGGGTTACCTTCATGGATGTCAGTAACCAGTTTTCACTCCGTAACCAATAACAGCCCCCTTTTCAGACATGCTGTCTTCACACACATTATCTCTGACCCTTTCAATAATTTTGCCATGCAGATGATGGAATTTGGATTAGGGCCTGAAATCTAAATATCCAGGCTTCCTTCCTCTTGGTCAACTAAATCAAAAGAAGTGCTTGTTTGTGCTAAGTTATTCTCTCTCGCGCAAATACTTCCTAGAGGATGTAGGGAATGCGTTCTACGCGGCAGACTGAGGGTCTGCTGATTTAATGTCAGTCAGAGGCATTGACCCATTTCCTCTGTGGTCCGAGAACTGACCAGCCCCAGCTGGGTGGGAAAGCGGGTTCTGCCCTGCCACAAGTCATATGGCATTCTGCTGGGGCGATGCAAAAATGAAGGAAAAGACACAAAATACAAGAAAAGAGTGGGACCAGGTGGTCTGCACAGACCCTGACGAGGACTGGACCCGAGCATTTATTATTTATAGACAAACTGTGTCAGCGGTGCATCAGAAGGGCACCAAGGGCAGAGAACGTGGGAGGCTGTGGGTCTCTATGCACATACAATGCCATCTGAAGGGAAGTCAAAACCAAGCATAAGCATCTCACATGGAAAAGACGAGGCAGACAGGGCTCCGTCCAATCACGTCCTGCTCCAGCTTGGAAGCGGGCTGACCTTGCCAAGGTCACACTTCCCCGCCTCAGCTTTGGGGCAGGCTGGCTCTGCCAGGCCACAGCTCGCTGCCATGGCTTTGCTGGTCTACGTTATGATGCAGCTTTGCCTTCTACGTTGCAGCGGCTCCCCGCGCTGCCCCTCCCCTGGCCTTTAGCTCTCACGCCGCTGCTGAAGCAGCAGCAACTTGTGAATGAATATTTTTCCTTATCTCCGGCTCCAAACTGGATGGTCTTTCTACGTGATGTGAACTCGAAGTCACACTCTGGAAACTGCTGTAAAGTCAAAAGCCTCCTTTGTTGGGGGTGGGGCAGAGGGCTCTGTGGATTCAGAGGCTTTGGACAGATTTCTCTGAAGGCAGAACCCCTGTCTTGCTACACACCATAGCTGTCTGCACTGTTCTCATGCTCTCCTTTTCAAGGCCTGACCAGAGCCCCATGGGCTGCAAATTCTCTCTTCTAATAGAGTTTATTTGGAAGGGCAATCTCATATTAACTTCCTTATCCAGGGTGGACCCCAACTTGCCTTTCCTGTTTTCTTTGTTATAATACTATCCTGGATATTTTCTTGGAATAAACAACCCTTCAAGATAGGTAATGGTCTAGCTCCAAGTCTTTAGCCAAAACATTTTATAGCATTTATTAGAGATCTTTATTCAGTCCTTATTCTTTATGAAGAGTTAGCTGTATTGTCATTGGTGTGTGCATGAAAGAGAAAGGCTCTTTTTGACTCTTTGTGGTCTCATCTTCTTTATCACATAAGTCAATAAATATTGAGGCCCTTTCATTACAACAGAAAATTTATGATAATTATAACTTCTTCATCTAGCAATTAGCGTGACAACCCCAGAGCCCACCTGGTGGGAGGAAAGAATTGACTCCCACAAACTGTCCATATGTGACATACAGGATAGAATTAATTTTTTAAATTTAAAAGTAGAACATAGTAAACTACATTTATGCTTGAGAATGAACATACTTCTTTTTTTCAGACATTATTCTGTGGAGGGGTGCAGAGTAAGGGAGGGAGGGGTGAGTCAAATAACCAGGAGCTGAGCTGCATTTAGATTTTGTCATTGCTGCAGTTGGCTTGGATGCGCCACAGACTCGAGGAGCTGACTGTTGTCGCTGTTGTCCCCAGAGCCTGGGTCGAGATTCTAAACACTCAGCCCTCAACTGAGACCCTCTCCCTGCGCTTGCTCCTTCCAAGGCTGGGTTCGATTGCTCCTTGCCCTGCGCATGGCTTGTTGCAAGCTCATGAGGTTTCTTGTTGTCCTGGTCTAGACTCGCCCTCCAGCAAGCCTCATTTGTCTGAAGCTTGGGGCTCAGATTCCCTGCGTCTCCTGTGGTAGTTCCAGTCCTCTGCTTTGACATCAGGCTTCTAGGCAAAGGGGATTTCCTGTCCCTTCGGTCAGGAGCCAGAGGTTTTGCTCCTACTCCTTGCTGAGCAGAGATGGCTGTGTGCCATTCTCGAGGGTGGGGAGGTGAGTGATTGAGAGTTCCTCACCCCTTCTTTGCAGCTGGGTTACTTCATTGCTCTCTTAGAATCTATTCTTGTCCTAGGGCCCAGGTTTTCTGCCTTTCTAAATGGCTTATGACTTTCACCTTGCAAGAAATTGCTCTGAGGAAGAAGGTGAGGCCCTCTGATGGTCCCTCCAGAACCACCGTCTCCCACTACCACTGTTGACCCCCAAACAGCTGGTCATAGCAAAAGGTGATCTCCTATCCTGTCCCTGTCTTCCTTGTAAGACCTTAGCATGGGTCCTTAGAAAACAGCTTGAGAGTTAAATACAAACTCTTTCTCTCCTTGAAAGAAGGTATAGGATCGACAAAAACCTGGTTTACTGTGCTACGTGAGACCCCCCCCCATCTCCAAAAACAGAAACCCAAAATACAGAAAACCTTAATCTAGATGGTACTTTAACAGCCACGTGTTTCTTGCCTTTACTTTGTCCTGGCCTTTCCTGGACTCTTGATTGAAATTCAGGGCACCAGGCTTGATGACTAACTAAGACGGACAGTCACTCCTTAGGTGGCGGTAATCATCTTAGTGTTGTTTCGCTTCACGAAAGACTCTTAAGGAAGGATCCAGCTGACACCAAGTTAGGAAGAGAGCAGTAGAAAAGTGTTTAGACGAAAGACATCAGAAGCCTCAGTGATGTGTCAAGCAAGAAATAGACTGGTTAGCGCGAACAAGTCTGTTATTCGGCTGCCCAACTCATTGTTCTTTCTTCCCAAGAGATGATGTATGAGCTTGGTGTCCTTGTGACAGCTAGATTTTGAAAATATTAAATGACTCTGGGTCCTCTTTTAACACCCAAGGAATGTGATTCATGCACATTTGAGAATGTTCTTTCTTACTGATGCAAACTGCTGAGAGCTATGCACGATGTAGACCGTTTGTCAGCTGACAGTCGAAGTGAAAATATTGTCCCAAGTAATGAATGTGCTGATAGCTGTTCAACTCACTGCCCCAATTAATATTTAGATCAGTCTTGTGCAAGCTGTCATGTCAGAAGTATTGGGGAGATTTCCCTATGACATAATGTATTCTAATTCCTTGCTCCCCATCTCATCCTGTTATGCAATATCAAGTGTGTTGGGGGATGAGTAGGCTGAGAGAGCATAGGTTTTATCATTGGTACAATTTCCACTGAAGAAATTCGGCTGTGCCTGAACAAGCCTGAGTAGAATGCCTCAGCGCGCGTGCGTGCGTTTGTGTGTGTGTGTGTGTGTGTGTGTGTGTGTGTGTTTGCCATAGCACATGTGTAGAGGGAATTGGTTCTTTCTTTCTACCATGTGGACTCTGGGATTCAAACTCAGATCATCAGGCTTGGTTGCAAATGGCTTTTTCCCCACTGAGCCAGCTCACTGGCCCGTGTTTCCTACTGGGTTTTAAGACAATCTGTATATGTTGTCACTGTCAACGGGAATCACTGACAGTGAGGAGATGTACAAATGCCTCCCTTAACAAGAGGTGGGAGGCCTCCAGGTGAGCTGCAGGGTGCCATGAGAACCACACCCCACAGATGTCATCTGGTGGTTGCTCAGAGAAATGCTGGTGGGAGCAGAAGGCTTCCAGCAGAGGCTCGCTGTCTAGATATTTGATGTAACCCAGCCTTGGGACAGGAAATTCACCTTCTCTCTCTGCTTATCTCAAAGAAACGCTTCCCTGGGTTCAGAAGATCTTCACCATCAGGAGGCACACGGGCAAGCTCCCTTCCTAGGGCAAGAACACTTTGTTGCAAAGGCTGTGCCAAGAGTCTTAGCCTAATACTAAATTTTCAAAGATTAAAAGGATGCAGAGATCAAAGCAATCAGTGTGCACCTGGGAGCTGAGGATGATCCTTGTCAGAACTTTGCTTTGGATAGATGGCTCACCAGGCCTGTTTCCTATAAACTAACAAGTCTCACTGACAGACGAAGATCAGTGCTGAGATAATGAGATCTGTCAGAGCATGTCCTGGACTCCAGGAAAGCATGTATCCCTCATGTTATCTGGCTTTCTCTTAAACCTCCTCTTAGGGCCCAGAAGAGAGTCAGGCATGCACAATAAAGGACTCTCTGGGAATTGGGGCGGGAGGCACTGGAGGATGGGGAGGGAGGGATGAGGGGAGGGGGAGCAGGGGGTTCGGGGGGAGGAGGAGGGAGGGAGGGAACTGGTGTACCTATTAAGTTTGTATGAGCTGAAATAATAATAAAAAAGGTATTAAAAAAAAACCTCCTCTTGTCTGCCTTCCATTTCAAAGAAGGCAAAAGTAATTACTATTAAGAGATTTAAGAAACTACATACAGTTTAGTATATATCAGTTTGGCAGAAAGTGAAAGTCTATTTAACCTCAGAAACACACACACACACACACACACACACACACACACACACACACACACATATACTCACAGATTTCCAAGTTCTGCTCAACTAAGAACCTGGATTTTGGGGGGAAATGGAAAAAGAATTACTTACCCTCTGTCAATATTTGCTTGAGTGGACAGACAGACATCATGTGTGACTATGGTTACCAAACTTCAGGGCAAGAATGAGATAATGAGACTCTCAGAATCCCAGGTGGTGGCGAGGGGATTTCTAGATCTTAAAGGCCAAGTGTTCCCAGAGAAAAAGAGGAATAGAAATTAGGAAACACCCCTAATGTGGGGACTCGGTCAGGGAGAGAGTTTTAAAATGGAAAGGACTTTGGTTAATATGCATTTTTCCCTCAGTTTTTGGGGCCTTTCCTCTTTATTACTTGTACCAGCTGCCGGGAGAACACGAAGAAGGAGCGTAGGCTTGGAAGCGTTCAAGCTCTGTATTCAAAGTGTTGTGCTTGAAGCAGGGATGACTGACTCCAAATCTGAGGTCTTTCTCTGGCATCTTGCATCCCCACCTCCCCTATTCCTGGGGGTAGCTGTGAGCTGACACTGCCTTTCCCACAAGCAGGCCAGGCATCCCTTCAAGGTGATTCCCTTCACGTGCTCATTCGAATACTTTGCTCTTGAAATATATGAAAATCCTAATAAGCTGAGTATGAGTCTACATCCACCCTTAATAATGAGAGTTTCTGGCCATCGCTTATTTTATTTTTTTTTTTGAGGATTAAGGTAGAGTTATTAGAAAAGGGAAAGGTTGGAACTCATGGACTCCAGATGTGGAGTGCCAAGAGGGGCTAGGACGCCTCCATGAGAAGCCGAAATGAAACAGAGCTCATGGCCCTGGCCATGGCTTATAATCCTATAACATTCCGTATTCTGTGTGTGTAGTCCTCACTGTGCCAAGCACTACGTGCTATGGCGCTTGTGTGGTGCCCATCTTTGTATGTGGCAGAATCTGAAGCGCTGGCTCAGGAGTGTCTGGTTAGTAGCAGGCACGTGCTCTTTCTGCGAGCCATACTCCAAGAATACAGAGAACATTTTCATTCTTCTCCACTTCACCCTGTTGTCTGCTTGTTGGATTTGCACTCCCTACTGTAATTTTATTGCTGTTTTGGGTTATTCAGAGACATGTTATGAATTGCCAATCCTGCATAAATCCTGTCAATAACTTCCCCTTGGGAAAATTCATTTGTTGCCCCGCCCCCATGATGGACACGATGCCTTTCCACCCTGTTCTTCATGCTCGGTCAGTCTCTTCCCCTGGCTCTTCTTGCACCGAGGCCCTGCTTCTGGGTCAATCTGTAGTAGCTGGGATTTTGCTACAATTGCAGGATCCCCCCAGCCTGCTAGTGACTAGATGTATCACGGATTGAAAGGTCGTCGCTTAAAATGATCTTGATACGCTTGGCACACAGCCAGCTCTTCTTCTTCAAAGCTCACTCCAGGAAGCTGAGGCGAGCAACTCTCAATGCTGGTCCAAGGACGCAGTACGGGAGGGGCAGACTCTTTCAGGACCCTTTCCAACTGCACACCTGTGTGAGGCACATTTTCTTGCTAGGCTTCAGCAAAAGCAGTCATGCCACACTTCCATCTGCCTGGAGACACCCAGTGTGCCACCCCTTAGTTCACGTCGGCAGGATTCTTGGATGGCTGACACAGCAAAGATGGATTTCAAGGGCACAGACAGTGTCACTCATCTTCTAGTACAAATCCAGCTGTAGAACCCTGTCTGTGGTTGGATGGGGACAGATCAAAGTTCAACTGATGCCATCGAAGCTGCTGGGAGGTATGACTGTCATATTTCTAGGCAGGCCACACATTCCCACTACCATTTACTTCATCAGTAAAAACCCATGTCCCTTCCCATCATTCCAGATTCTGCAGAGCTGACTTAGACTAAGATAACTAAAGCATCCTAATAGACCTTTGACGCATGAGCTATGGTGGCTTGTCCAATGTTGACTAAGCTGCCTGCAGAGTGGCTACCTCATCAGAGCAGATAGTATGTTAATGAACTCCCCCTATGGTGAAGGATAAAACACATGCATATATACACTCTTAGCATGTGCACATCTCAAATTGCTACATTTGTTTATAGTGTAGGGTGCACACACACATATGCATATATACAAGTACATGCGTGCAAGTACCTGCAAAGGCCAGAAATTGACATCCAGTTTCTTCTTTAGATGTTCTCCGCTTTTTTTTTTTTAGACAGAATCTCTCACTCAACTTAGAGCTGTCTAATTTGGTAAATTTGGTTAGACTCTGGCCAACAAGCCCCAGAAATCCTCCTATCTCACCCTCCTAGACACTGATGGTTATTGACCTGAATTGTCACCTTGTCTAGATTAAGAGATGTTAAGGACTGGTGAACTGCATGTATTTATGGGGGGCATTTACAGACAGGACTGAGAGGGAGCAGGAGAAGACATATTAAGACCCTCGTATGGACAAATCACCCAGGCAGTGTAAGAAAGGCAGTAGGCAACTTCGAAGTCTCTTTCTGTTCTGAGTGATCATGTCTATCTCTGCCACCCGCTGCTGTCAGACTTAAGCTCCTTCTGACTTTAACACAGATTCCACCGCTGCTGCTCTCCAGGGGGCGACCAAGTTTTCAGTGTTAGATTGGAACTGCTAAAGAATCCCTCCTCCTGGCTAGAGAACCAGCTTCTCTGCCTGTCTAGCATGTAGATGGCCATTGCTGCACCTCCCAGACCTTCCAGCGCGAGTCAATTCAATACAGTTCCTCTTGCAGTCTCAACACATGCATCCTATCAGTTCTGCTTCACCAGAGATCACTGACTACTACACTCAGTGCAGAACTCTCAACACCACTGGGAAGGTCAAGTTTTGTCACATTAACTCTGTGATTAAAAGAGCAGAAAAATGAATAATGATATCCATTGCTATAGGGTTTATTGATGTTGTTTTATTTATAGTTTTTGAGGCATGGCCTTACCATATGACTCAGGTTGACCTTGAACTTACACAGCCTAGACTGGCTGAGCCTCCCAAGTGCCAAGATTATAGGTATGTGCCATCATGTTCTGCGTACAAACTTCCTTCCTTCCTTCCTTCCTTCCTTCCTTCCTTCCTTCCTTCCTTCCTTCCTTCCTTCCTTCCTCCTTCCTCCTCCCTCCCTCCCTCCCTCCCTCCCTCCCTCCCTTCCTTCCTCTTTCCCTTCCTCCTTCCCTCCCTCCTTCCCTCTTTCTCTTTCTTTTTCTCTCTCTCTCTCTCTCTTTCTTTCTTTCTCTTCTTTCCTTTCTTTTGTTAATTTAGGTAACTGAACATGTCAGCTCTCAATGAGCAGGAACCCCAGCTATCTAAAATGATTCTCTTTTGGAGTTTTTACAATACCCTTGCAGTGAAGGTTGTAAAAAGTGCAGCAACTGTCCTCAACTTATCTGGCAGAGTAGGCTTTCTATAGGAAATCTATTCTGAGATTTTTGAAGAGTGGTAGAGATATGAAAGGACAACACAGCTCAGGTATAGGAATGGAACCTGTGTGACATTTAGTAAGCATGTGTTGTCCAAGGGGCATCGTGACTTCTACATGCAAACGAAGCAGTCATGTCACATTACCTCTTTACTTTTGCCTCAGTGACAACAATGGTCTGTCCACATAATCAGTTCAGCTGCAGTGGGAGAGTTATTGATCATGGCAGCTTAGACGGCTCCATTGGCTCTTTTCCCTGAGAGCTGATTGTCTGCTGAGGAGTAGTTTATCATTCACACAGATGGTACTTTCAGAATGAAGTGTCCTCCCTTGAGGGAGAATGAAGATTGTACTGTCAGTTGGCGATTGTCCTTTCTGCATAAAAACTGCACATATATGGGCCAGAATGATAACCATGAAACGTGTGTACAGCCGCATCCACATGCCATTGTCTACAATTACTGGGATTCCCTTTTCACTTTTTTACTCCCCAAAATAAAGATGCTACCTCATTTTAAAATGACCACTCTTAAAATTAAATTAAAATTGCCTCATTAAATTCTAGACCAGCTCCTAAAATAAGCTCATAAAAGGTACCGTACTTAACAGTTTATTATCAAAGAAAGCAGTAGTTCACCTACAAGGGGACTGGACTTTCATTCCTTTGAAGAGCAGATCTCTTCGGCAAGTTGATGAAAGTCATAACCTTTGCCCCTTCCCCTTCCCCAAGAAGAATGGAAATACAAGAATGAGTTTTGCATTCGATTTCATGGGTCCTGGATTAGGAAAAGTAGCTGTTTTCTTCTGAAGGGATCAGTTGATCTCTGAATGAAGGGGAAAGTGGAATGAGGTTTTAAGGGTGCTGAAAAGTAGAAATACAGATGTGGTATTAAAAAAAGGGGTTACCAAATGTTTTTTGGTTATTTATGCTATAGACCACTTGAAATTGTACTATTGTTCATATATATATATATTTATTTATTAAGAATACCTAATAACTAATAGGAACTATTTACAGAAATACACTGATCTCATGGATTCAGATTTGTACTGAGAGGACTAGAGAAACTCTCATCTCAACCCACAGAAGGGGTCTGACCTCACTGTACTTGCCAAAGACAAGTTGCTCTTCACCCTTACTTCTTTCTGGTGTGGTCCATCCGTTCACCTGCCTCCTGGTTCCTATAGTGTGGATGAGCACTTATATATCATGAAAGTAAAGCTTTAATATGGGGAGGAAAATCAGTTGGGGGGGAATCTGTTTTTCATTCCTTCATACCAGTCAACAATTGCTGCCTGGGTAATTTTTAAGCACTTCCTTTAAAGGAAGTTAAGAAAAAAGGGGCTGCTTTTGTGTTGAAATTGTAAAAATGATTTGTATTTGAAGACTGCTTGGTAAGTGGGTTGTACAAAGATACATTCAAATAGCTGCCCCTCTCCCCACATTCAGACCTCAAAAGCTTTAAAGACAAAGCAGAAAGAAAATAAAACCATACCACTTTTTTCCACTGCACTGCTTTGCAAAGTCTCATAGATGCTTTGGTCTAGTAGGGGATTTGCCATCTTTCCTTCCTGTGCTGGAGAAAAAATACAGCCAAAAGATGAGGGTTGTGCATCGAGCTAGCCCAAAGAAAAGGTTTTTTCCCACAAGACTACTTCCCATGGAGCAGCTCAGGACATGTGATATTAAGACGCATCAAGGGTGAGGGTTTGTCCGTTTATTCTGATTGCAGCTTTCAGAAAATACTTTCAACACATGGTCACAAGTGCTTTTACTTGGATGCTGCAAATGAAAGACAAAGCCCAGCTTTAGCTGAAACAATTCAGGTAAGTCTGGGAGATTTTAAAAAAAGTCTAGGAGATTTTCCACAAGCTTCCCAAAAACTTGCCTGTGAGAAGGCTTATATGTCCATCCAGGTCCATAACCCAACACATAACATGTTACACACATACACACACACACACACACACACACACACACACACACACACACACACACACGTGTTGCCAGAGGAAGAGAATATTCCATCCATTTACACACTGCTAGGGTGTGTCATTTATCCTCCAAATAAATGTTCAGGAAGCATCCACATTATTTTTCTTGGTGTACTATAACGTGGAGGAAAGAAAAATAAAAAGAAGGGAAAATGAGTTTCCCATGAGATTTTGCGTGAAATCTCAGAAGCAAACATATTTAATCAAGATGCCCATGACAGCTCATCATTCACCATTTTGATCCATTAGTGGGGCTGTAATTTCTTTCTCACCCGTCAATGGGTTTGCACTTCCCACATTCCCTCGGCTCTCCCCGTTCCTTCATGCTCTGATAGATTTCTCTGTCAAGGTCTTACCCACCACCAGATGCACTGAGGAGGATGTTTCCAGACCATGAACAGCAGTTTCTCTTTCATCCAAAGGAAAATGAGAACTTCAAGGCGCTTTTCAACACCCAGACTGAGGATGAGAAAAAAAATTCCCCAAATCACACATCTGTGTAGAACACATGCTTCTGACTTTTAATTGCTGCTCCACTCTCTTTTCTATAACTGTTCATTGAAATGAGAATCATCTTCCACGAGTCGAAGAGACTAAAAAGGTTTAGCACTCATATTTGTATTTGCATAAGGCAATCAAAGCCTACTTGGATGGAGGTGTTAGTGTGTGATGTCATTTGGTTATATGAAAACAGACTTTTTAAGGTTTTTTTTTTTTTTTCTGAGACAAGATCTTGAATTCATGATTGTCCTGTTTTGGCCTCCTAGATCTTGGGATTATAAATAGTCCTGCCACATGCAGCAAGAAAATGGACTCTTTGTCCTGACCCAAGAACTCAGGAGCATCCTTCAAATTGTGGTATCCGTGTGATGGGAACTTGCTGGAGGTGTGGGAAAAGAAAGTTTTCTCACATCTATTGTCATTGCTGACCTGTGCTATGCTGTCATCGAGCAGTGGAAAACAGCTGTAGAGTCTTTCCCCAAGATGCTCGGAATGCTTTTATTTTGTGTCTCTGACTAATGTTTGTGAGCTTCTCACCTTATATCCGTGAGAACAGCCATGATATTCTGTGAGGTTTTTCTTGGTTCTCTACCTACCACCTTTCTCTCTAGTCTCTCTCCCTTATTCATTCTCTCTCTCTCTCTCTCTCTCTCTCTTTCTCTCTCTTTCTGATCTTAGGAACCTTCTAGTCCTAGAATGTTTAGAAAGGTGGGAAGGAAGCTACTCAGGAGCCAAACCAAACCTGTGAAAGTGGCCATCAATCTTACTGTTAAATTTTACTATATTTTACCGCTTAGAGAATGATCTAGGATCTCTGAGTTAGAGATTATTCTCAAATTAGGGATAGGAAACCTTCTCAAAGAGCTGGAGTCAGCTCTTGGGAAGGCAAACTGCCTTCTGTCAGGCTGTTAAGCCTTATGTGTTCGATGCCTATACTGGCATTGACCCAAGAGAAAAGCGTCTTGTGGGGAACCCAGAAGCAGGCTGCACATTTATTGTGGGGCCATCTTTTTAAATCCTGGTAGTTTAGCTATCTGTCCTGCTAAAAAGATCACCATGGTGCTTTTATTTTGTCAAGAAGTTATTTATTTACTAAAATATCATTTATTTAATTATTCCATAAGTATTTAATAGAGCGCTCTGCATAGGAGGCTCCTGGCTGGGTCCAGAAAAGCCTGTCTTTCTGGTGGATCGGGCTGCCACAGCCAGGCATCCATGTCGAGGGTTTACTCACCTCAGGAGCTGGCTCAGAGGTGGACAGTCACCTTGCAGGACTCTTACCTGGGCACATCCTCCAGATCAACCAGCAGGACTAGGCAAATGAAGAAGCCGGGCTCTGCTCTCTGCCAATGGCAGCATGCACCTTGACTACTGATCACCTGCTCTCGTTGGCCAAGCGCGGGCACCTACATCATCAGGGAGCAGGCCCAGTGACCCAGAAGCTCCTCTACCACAGGAGTCCTGCCGGCACCCGGGAAGCGGCTTCGTCATCAAAGAGGACGTCCTGTCCACACTAAGGTGCTGGAGTGCTTTCAGCAACACCACAGAAAACCCCGATTCCAAGCAGAAACCATCGTCAGGACTGGCTGGTGCGGGGGCTCAGCTACATTCTCCATCTTTCTGTTCTGGCAGCCCAAGGCATCAAGTGTTTCCCAGGCTTCTCCTCCCTGTTGCAGCCACAGCCAGCTATAGTGAGACAGGGTGTCACTGTGAGACAGAGAAAACACCTTGGTCCCAGAGCCCCTTTTATGATTGAGGAAGCTATTTTCTCATCACTTTCTTCTGTTGCTGTGCTTTAACATTTATGACATGATATTGACCATTTTGGTCACTCATAAAAGTACTTTTCTGTGGCATTAAGTACATTCTCAGTGTTATGTCACCATTGTGCACATAAAACTGTCACTTATTGGGGCTGGAGAGGTGGCTCAGGGGTTAAGCCTCTGCCTTGCAGGTGGAGGGTCCTGAGTTCGGATCCCAGATCCCACGTATAGACGCCGGGCGGAAGCGGGGGCGGCCTGCGCTTCTGGTCCTGGTAGGGCGGAGCCTGTGAATCCTGGGGCAGAAGGAGGTGGAGGCGGCCATGGTGGTACCCGAATTCGTCCGTGGTTCTACACACACACACACACACACACACACACACACAGACGCGCGCACGCACATACACACGCATATGCACACAGTTGAATAAATAATAATAATAATAATAAATATTTAAAAAAAAACAAGAAAAACTGTCACCTATTAAACAGAATGTCCCCTTCCCTTCCTTCCAGCTCCCAACTGTTGGCCTATCCTGAACAGTGTGTGCCAACGCCCTTTTGCTTATCCATTCATTCGGTCCATGAACATTTGGGTTTTCTCTATATTTGGCCACTGTAAATAGCACTGTCAGTGAATACACATCTCTCTGAATCTTTGCTTTCTATTCTCTTGGATGTATACCTAAGAGTGAAATTGCTGAACCATATAATAAGTTGACATGTAACTTTTTTTGCTTGTGTAGGTGTGGGTGGGCATAAGTGTGTGTGGAAGGGCATTGTTCATGCCTGTGAGACCCAAGGGTGACATAAGGAATTATCCTAGATTGTTCTACCTTCTTAATGCTTTGCTCTGAGGTTTCCCAGACTCTGCCTTCCAGGGTTGAAGGTACAGGCTACTGTCATTTCTGTCTAGCATTTTTATGTGGAGTCTGGAATCTGAACTTAGTTTCCAAGGCAAAGGCTTAACCCCTGGGCCATCTCTCCAGCTTCAACATTTAACTTTTTGTGTTTTTAACAGCAGCTGCACCTTTGAACATTCCGACCGATAATGTGTTTGGATTTCTATATTCCTCACCAATACCTTTTTTTTTTTAAGTAGCCATCCTTTCTCTCATATCCTCTTGGCCATTGTTTTGTTGCATGCCTATTCTTTTTTTTTTTTAATTTTATTATTTATTCAATTGTGCGTGTATGCGTGTGTACGCGTGTGTATGTAGAACCACGGATGAATTCGGGAACCACCATGGACGCCTCCACCTCCTCGTTTACTGTGCTCCGGGATTCACAGGCTCCGCCTACCAGGACCAGAAACGCAGGCCGCCCCCACTTCCGCCCGGCGTCCTTACGTGGGGTCTAGGATCCAAACTCAGGACCTTCCACCTGCAAGGCAGAGGCTTAACCCCTGAGCCACCTCTCCAGCCCGCATGCCTATTCTTAAACTTCTCCTTGGAAAAGTGGATTAGATCTCCACAATTGGTTTGAGTCAATTAGGACATATCTTAGATAGAGTTAGAGGACATGGTTTTAGGGAGGTTGGATGGATGGATTCCTGAACAAAATCAGAACATTCCAGCAAGCAAGTCAGAATGGGTGTGGATTAGATAGAAGAAAGATAGTGTCTATGTTTGCAATTTAACAAGACAGCAGTGTTTACTGGGTTCAGTTGGCAAACTCAATTCTTTAAAACAATAAATAAGCACCATTGGAGTCAAGGCAGGACTGCTGATCCAGGAACTCACTGCAGTGAGACTTGTCCTTAGCAGACCTGCATAATGATTGACATACCAACATGCCCCCATAGATTATCAAGGAACTCAAAATAAGAAAACACAATGGAAACCTTAGGGACTAGAGCTGATAGTGAAGGGAAATGCCCCTATCAGTGGGATGGCCCAAAGAGGGGCAACTTGGTATGCCACAGAGGCCTGAACCTTCACAAGAGTAGACAAGCCAGAGGGAACCCTGGGGTTCATAGAAGCAGCCAGGCAGGAGGGTAGAAGGGAGTGGAATGGATTGACAGAGGAAGGGAGAGTGATGGTGGGGAGGGAAGATGGAGGGAAGCAGGGATTAGTACTTAATATACTTGTAAAGCTAAATAATTTTTAAAAAGTCAGGTAGGGTTTGCACACTTGCAATCCTAGCCCTGGGGAAGCACAGACAGGAGACCCCTGGGGTTCAGAGGACCATCAGCCTAGCCTGATCAGGCTAGTGAGAGAGCTTGTTTCAAATAATAGTTGGGCAGCATCTAACAAATATCAGATTTGACCTCTGACCGCCACATGCATGTTCATACACATCCAAATGTGTACACACACACACACACACACACAAATAGCAACAGTATCCAGACCAAAGTCCTGATTTAGCCTGTCCACTGTTGGTCCTTTTTCAATGTTTTTCAGCTGCTTGTCTTTAAAAAGAAAAACTTAATTTATGTGTGTGTGTGTGTGTGTGTGTGTGTGTGTGTGTGTGTGTACACATTTGGATGTGCAGTTCATGGAGCAGAGGTGAGAACGGACATTTCCAACCCAGGTCATCTCTTGGCAAATTTCCCTTCCCCTGTGACCTTGGAGGCTGACTGAAAGTAGCAGGTTGTACTTGAGTGACAGGCATTTGGGGGTTAGGGACTGAATTTGGCCCGGACTCTGTTCAGGTGTGACTGTGAGAAAATCCCGAGAGTCCTTTGGACCTCTGCCACAGCAAAGATGATAAAATTGCTTTATGGACAGTTACAGTGCTCAGACGAGGAAAGTGTGTGTGTGTGTGTGTGTGTGTGTGTGTGTGTGTGTGTGTGTGTAGCATATGTTAATATGCTGACAGGTTCCAAATGTCTATTGCTACCACCTTCTGTCTCTGGAGCCCCTGTGGACTCCAGCCGTGTACGTTGACACCCCCTACTTGGCATCCCTGGATCTTACTTCCTGGGTCCAAGACCGAGCTGAGTACTCATGTGCGCTTGCTTCCCAACCAGCTCCTCCTCCTCCCTCCACATGTCAATCAAGGCAGCTCCATCTGCCTTGGTGTCATTCCACCTCCTTTCTCTAGCATCAAGGCTGTTGAAGAATCTTGTCACGAGTTTTCTGAAATAGATGCAGAAGCTGACCCCTCTCTATCTCTATTCCCGTTAGCCTCCTGGATCAGCCTCCATTCTCTTACCTGGATTATGGTGGTGGCCGCCTATGAGATCCTCCACACTT
The DNA here is from genome assembly GCA_023101885.1 of Typhlomys cinereus. Taxonomy (NCBI): domain Eukaryota; kingdom Metazoa; phylum Chordata; class Mammalia; order Rodentia; family Platacanthomyidae; genus Typhlomys; species Typhlomys cinereus. The sequence continues at coordinate 1,417,088 of JALPQD010000102.1, forward strand.
TTCCGCACTTTCCCATCCCCTAACCTTCTTCTGCTCTTCCCCTTGTTCATCTGTTCCGCCCCACCCCTCCTGCTGTTCCTAGAGTATCTCCAGGGCTTTGTGCTACTGCTTTCCTCACGCTAACCTCTCACTTCCCTTAAGTCTTTACTGAAAATGTAGCATTGTAAGGCCTTCCCTAGATTCCTTATTCCAAATTGCAAGTGTCTATCCTTAATGTATCAGATTCTCTTCCTCTTCTTTTCTGTCTGAATGTTTATGTCTGGCATGTTCTATGTTTGGTCTATTTCTGTTGTCTATTGTCTGTCTTTCTCATCAAGGTATATCAGAGAGCTAGGTCTCTGCCAGAGTGCCCCTCTTCCACAGGGAAGTGATTTTTGTCGGTTCATTTCACCGTGTGTCTGAAAGCTAGGGCAGAGCCTGGCGCGTGGCAAGCTCTTACTAAATCCATCACTACAACATTTCACGGAGGAGAAAGCTGAGGTTTGGCGCTATTAAACGATCCATGCGAGGTCACACCACTAGGAAGTGGCCAAGTGGGTAGTTAAATGCTCTCCAGTGCTTTACAACCTAAAAAGCCCATTTAGCAAAAAGCCAGATGACCCCAATAGCGCCTCTCCAACCCTCCTTCCAACCCATGGTTGAAGAATAGAGCTTTCAATGAGGAGGGCTTCGGGCTGGAATACTCCCTGGCGTTCTCCTGCAGACCGTGGGCAAAGCACTCAGATCTAGTGTTAGGAGCTGGGGAGCCATCTCGGGACTCTGCTTGTTTTGAGGCTAAAATAGAGACCGGCTGCTCCAGGCTGGTGCTGGGTGGGAGCAGGGCGGCAGCTCCATGCACTTGGGACAGACTTGTCGAGTCTGTTTGCTGTGGTCACACGCTGACGTCACACTTGGATTTGCTGAGCCCCTGACATTCCTCCTCTTGGCCAGGCTCGTGAGCTTAGCCCCGGCCAGGAAAGGTGACCAGAGCAACCTGGTAACTGGGTCTGCTGAGGATCTGTGAGGATGACAAGGATCTGCCTGGTTCGTATTGTCTCGGTAAGAAGCCCCGTTTCTGAAGAGGGAATGTGGCTGTAGTAGCAGTTACTCCGCATGTTGCTGATACATTCATGACCGACAGACTTAAGGGGACAAGGGATTTTCATTTTTGGCTTGAACTTGTTTGTCTGATTACAGTTCCTGTCCAGCTTGGCAGGAGAGTCCACACCAACACGGAGGACTCAGGGAACTGGCCGCACCATATCCACAGGACTGCTGAGAGGGACGATCCTCACTTGCCAGACCAGCATGGCTGGCCAAGGATACAGCAGGATGCCGACTTCCCTAACCAGTTCCCTCCATCTTATTCACCTGCCCAGGGACTCGTCCCACTCACCAGGGACTGAGTCTTTCCCATCAACTACACGATCTCTTGCAGGCTTGCGTTGGACCTAACCCAACCACTCATTCTCTGCAACTGTGCCCAGAGCTCAAACCATCAGCTGTCAAGTTGACGCCTGTGCCTAAGTATGACACTGGACAACTCAATGTGGTTGTGCTAACTAGCAAAGCCCCGCTTCCTTTTCTTTCACACCCGGGAAACCATGTTGTAGACTTTGTCCCTTCACGGGGTGTCAGGCGCTTTGGCAGACTGCAGCCTTGCGAACTGGAGTCAAAGCCAATGGGTAGCTTTTCACTAATTCAGAGGGAGGAGGGAAACCTCAAGGAAGCTGAGTCCTCCAGGCCGCAGCCAGAGATATCCCACCACAGACTGGGACGGCTGGAGAGCCACAGCAGTTCCTGAGCCATGGGACCTTGACTGCTGGCACACCTGCCCAAGTCCCCTTAAATCTAAGTCAGAGGCCCATAGTCTGCCAGAGAGGCTGCTTTGAAAAACCTGGGTTGTAACCTAGAGAAAGGGAGAGGAAGAAGGACCCATTTAGCCCTGCAAAATGCCTGTTTAACAGTGGTGTTTCTTCTCTTCACTTCCCATGCAGAGTCCTCTCCCATACCAGTTTTTTTTTTTTTTTTTGTGTGTGTGTGTGTGTGTGTGTGTGTGTGTGTGTGTGTGTGTTTTAGTTTCCTTACACATTGCTTGAACAAAAGGGCTGATATGGGCTGGGGAGGCGGAAGCCCAAAGACCTGAGTTCGCTAATCCCATGTGAAATGGCCAGCTGTTTTGGAAGCCTCAGAGCAAGCTGTCTAGCCGGACGAGCCACAATAACATGCCACTGAAGTTCGCTTCATGTTCCAAGCACAGAGTGGGGGCACTCAGGTGTGGGGGACAAGGACCGGAGGAGTGGGCAACTTAAAGGGAACAAAAGGTTTATTCTTGCTTACGACAGTTGGTTACACTTCATCAACATGGCAGTACTGGGTTTACAGACCTGTGCCATTACGCCTGCCATCACTTGTTTTCCCCAGGGGAGGGATTTCCAACTTACAGAATTATATGCCTAGAAATTATTCAAGAAACGCTGAATATTTCTTAAGATTATTCAAGAAAGCCTGACTGTCAGGTTGCTCGATGAAGAAATCTGCATCTCAAACTCCTGGCTTGTAGGATCAATGCATCTCTGAGATTATTTTGTGGAAATTCTTCTGACCGCTTCCTTTCGTGTTCTCCCTTTCCCCCCAGATCTGTTGTTACTTGCCTGGAGAGCCCAGGCTTGTGGTCTCCTCTCAGAGCGACTCACAGTAGGTTCTCCTTATGTCGACAGAGCTGACAGCCACAGTGCGCACCTGGAGAGGGTTTCACTCACCCAGTCCCATGCCCACCATTCTTGCCCCCATGGATGGTGTCCAGTGCTGATGCCATGTCCTTCCTTGTAGGCACTACAAGGCCAGCGTGGTGCTCCTGTGCTTTGCGTTGCCCGCGCTGGTGCCCTGGTACGCTTGGGGTGAGAGTCTGTGGAACTCCTACTTCTTGGCCTCCATCCTCCGTTACACCATCGCCCTCAATAGCACCTGGCTGGTCAACAGCGCTGCCCACATGTACGGAAACCGGCCCTATGACAAGCATATCAGCCCTCGGCAGAACCCGCTGGTCGCCCTGGGAGCCATTGGTGAGTAAGGGGTGTGGCAACCCAGATTTTACTAACCTGGTGTTGGTTTTACAGGAAGGAGAGTTTATGACTGTAAGGAAAGGGAGTGGAGGAGCCTGGGGAAACTTGATCTTCGGCCTTTAGTACCCTGACTCCTAGACAAATCATGTAATCGCTCTGAATTTTACAATTTTCTTATCTGGGCAGTGACATAGCAATGGCTCCTTCGTAGGAACATGCAGGCCGTTGGGTTCAGTGCTTGGCGTATAAGGAGTGTTGGACAAACAGTTCTGATTTTCCCCGGGGAAGTTTTTCCAAAGAACAACAGTTGCTTTTCTCTCAAACGGTCCTCACATCCTAGCTGTGGCTTTCTAGTCTTTTGGTAGAAAAATAAAGGGAAGTCCGTCCTTTAAGCAGAGAGACAGAAAGACAGGGAACCTATGGGATCACAAAGTAACGAAGAGGAGGGTCAGCAGAGTCATTGAATTCATTGAGTCCTGATCCCTCCACTTGCTCTCTGGAAAGCCGTGCTCCACATCTCATGCCTTATCTGTAATAAGATACTGAGTATCCCTTCCCTCTTCCCAGAGTCACTGGGAGCAAGATGAGTTAATGCACAGTGCTCGTGGCGGCCCTTGCTGAGAAACAGGCCTTCTATGCCATTGCCTTTTATTACTGATTTTATGCTGCTAGGCAGGTTGTTTGTCCACCTTGTGCATTTCTGTCCTTCTTTTAAAAATGGAGATCATCACAGCAGTTCACCGAAAGGTGTGAAAATCACTGGAGTTAATACTTGGCACTTAGCGCTGAGTCATAAAGTTTAGCTACCTTGTGGAAGCAACTCCGGCTCCTAGGGAAGCGGAGCCCTGAACAGAGATGAAACCAGGAAGGGAAGTTCACAGCTGCCGGTAGACATGGACTGTGTCTCTCAGCGGTGAGTATGTGCCACTATTTATGGCTCATCCATGAAGACCTCAGGGATGCTAGGATTCATTTTTTTTCATTTAAAAATATTTATTTGAGGAGAGAGAGAGAGATTATGCATATGTATGCCATGCACACAGGTGGTAGTCACAGGGCTGCAGCTTCCATTTGGACATCTGTGGCTCCCACTGAATGTATGTCTGAGTCTGTGCTCCCCACCTTCAGTGTGGTTCTTAGCGTTTAAAACTACTACAGAGCCACTGATTTTTAAAAAATGCTGTGTCTAAGTGAAAGAGAATCAATATTTTACTAAAAATATATTTGAAAGTTGGGAATTCTACCTTTTCTAAGACTTAAGTATTCCTATGGATGGTATTGAAAGAAGTATTTGGTCTTGCAAATCTCCTTGATTTTTTCCCTCTTTATAGAATTCCAGCCTTATTAATGATTTCTTCAATCATATTTACAAATCCTCAAAACTTTTAAATGGGATCTCCAGGTTATGATATACATATGCAAATTACATTCAAATGAAGATCCTGGCTTATTTCCCCAAAGTATATAGAACACAATTACTTTTCTTTTTTTATGGTAATTTGTTTATTGTATTTTTATACAAATAGAACTTTTTTATTATTATTATTTCCGCTCATACAATTAACAGGTACTCCTCCCTCCTTCCACCTCCCCTCCCTCCTCCTCCCCCTCTCCTCCCCATCTCCCAGTGCCTCCCCCCAATCCTTTACTGTGCATGCCAAACTCACCTCTGGGTCCTCCTCTCTGATGAGGTGCAAGGACCCAGGGGGATTAGGGATGCTAGGATTCTTACTGGTTTGTGTTGACAACAGTAATATATGGTGGAGCAAACACCAAAGTCAGCCATGTTCTCATGGGGAAGGGAAGGGTATTGTAGAGCAAACACAACATTATTCACAATAACTGAAAAGCAGAAAAGAACCCAAATGTCCATCAACTGTTGGATAGGTGAATGCAATGCAGTGTGCTCACTCACTCCCTGCTCAGCCACAAAAAGGAAGAGAGTTGTGATATATACTGTATAATGTAATGTTTTCAAGGTAACATTGTACTAAGTGAAAGAAGCCAGTCACAAAGGACTACACAGTGTATGATTTCATTTACATAGACCATCAAAGCAAACACATCTACAGAGACAGAAATAGGTCCCGAAGGGGTTGGGGATAGTGGCTAAGAATGTGAATAATGAATAAAGAAAATGTTATAAAGGTTGCCATGGTGACAGATACACAAACCTGCGAAAGTTGTAAAGGCCACTAACTTAAAACTCCAAACAGTGGTTCTGTGGCACAGGCTTTGTATCTCAATGAAGCTCTTTTTAAAAGCAAATCACATGAGAATCACGATGAACTCACTTTCCTTAGAATAACAATTACCAGAAAGATGAAAGATGTCAAGAATTGGTAAGGATGTGGCAAAAAAAGAATCCTTGTGGTTGGAAGGATTATAAATCATTAAGAAAAGCAGTCTATGTGTGTATCTATCTACACATATGATTTGTCAATTTAAAAAGATAAATGGAAGAAATATAAAAATTCAGATAAGAGGAATTCTCATACCTCTTATGAGTAAGGCTTTAAAGAAAATGTAAGCAGGGAAGCAACTGAGTAGAGAGGGGGGACACTACACAGGTGGACTTTGACTGTTTGAACATCCAGTTCTGCAATTCCCTCACCTCTGTGAATGTTCTCATTCTCCTCTTCCAAGTGCTCAAGAAGTCTCCCTGGAGCTACTCCAGCCCTCAGAGATGACTTTCCTGTTGGGAATATGCATCAGCATGATGGCTTGCTATCATACCTTTAACGCAAGAAGTATAGCTCAGAAGGCACCGTGGCATGTCTGCAATTCACATGGGAAAGCGAGTCACACTGATAGCTGTGTTGCTGGCTCCTTTTTAACCTACTTAACCTAGTAGACTGAGGGAATGCTGTGGTGGGCTGGTACCCACCCATTCTGAAACAGTTACACATGGTAAAGTGCCTGAGTTCTTTATCTCCATACTGTGATAAATACATGGTCCAAAAGAATTTGGGGGGGGGTGCAAGGATTTTTATTCATGCTCACAATTCTAGGTTGTAGTTGCTATCATGGCAGGGGAGTAATATCAGCATCAGGACTTAAGGGAACTCTCTAACCACACAGGACAAGCTGAGACAGAGGCATATGTTCTAGCTTGCCAGTCTGCCAAATTGCTAACCAGCTCTCTCTCTCTGTATTTTTAAAAAACACTTTTGTGTGTGTGTGTGTGTGTGTGTGTGTGTGTGTGTGTGTGTGTCAGAGGGCACTGTGCGTCCCTGTGGAGAACCAAGGGTGACTTTAGGACTCAGCCTGGATTGCTTCTACTTCCTTCTTGCTTTGCTTTGGAATTTTCCAGGCTGTGCCCACCAGGGCCAGAAGTGCAGGTTGCCTGGCACTTTGATACAGGACCTGGGATCGGAACTCAAGACCCTCTGTTTGCAAGGCAGAGTGTTAACCCCTGAACCATTTATCCAGCCCTTCTTTCACCATCTTATCCATCTGTTCAGGGAATAATCTCACCCAATATGAGCCAGGTCTTCCTGCCTCTATTAGATAATCTCCTATAGGTTTGTCTTAAGTAAATATCTCTTTGTAAATGTATCTAAAGGCCCAGTTTGCAGTTGAAACCTGAAAGCTGTTACATAAACCCTCAAAAGATAGGTGATAAAGTAACAATCCAGGAGCTAGAGAGAAGGCTTGGTGGGTAAAGTGCTTACTGTGTACGCATGAAGACCTGAGTTTGGATCCCAAGAATCCATGTAAAAAGCCCAGGACTGTGGTGCCTATCTGTAATCCCTGTGCTGGAGAAAAAAAGACAGGCAGATATCTGGCAACCAGTCAGTGAACCCCAGCTTCAGTAAGAGACCCTGTCTCAATAAATAAATAAATAAATAAATAAATAAATAAATAAATAAAATGAGATGGAGAGCATTAGAGGAAGATACTTGATGTTGGCCTCTGACTTCCACATGCAAGTGCACACAAGTACAGATGCACACACACACACACACACACATGCACACACACAGACACACACACACATGCAATCTGTGCAGGTATTCATGTTTATTACTGCTTTATTTACAATAAACAGGAAAGGAACCAGCCTAGATGTCCATCAATGATGAATGAATAAAGAACGTATGGTATCTATATGTAACGAAATTGTAATGTAGCCATAAAGAAAAATGAAACCATGAAATTGCAGAAAAATGGTTTGAAATAGAGATTATTATTTTAAGTGATATAAGCCAGACTTAGACAAATACTTCATGTTTTCTCTCTTGTGTGAAACCTAGATTTCACACATATATGTATGTACACTGCATATTCATACATGTATATATGTGGTGTATAGTCATAAAACTAGAAAGGGAGCAGGAGAAAGGAGAAACAGGTCTTAAAAGAGGGACAGAAGATTGTAAGAGCCTACAGATGGGGAAGACCAACAATATGCACACACAAGTCAAGGCTGCAGCAGCCAGAATATAGCCACAATGTGATTGGATCTTGCCTGACCTGCACAATGGTTGACATATGAACAACCCCCCAAAGTCTAGCACGGATCACAGGGGAGAACGCTTCAGGCAGTAGGATCCTTAGAGGCAAGGGGTTAAGCAGTCATACTAGAGTTCCCATACTAGCAGACAGCCCAAGAAGGGGTCCCAAGCTATGTCATTGAGTCCTGGACCCTCACTAGTGTAGACGACTCAGGGAAACTCAGCATCAACATAAACAGATACTCTGGAGGATGGGAGGGAGAAAGCAGGAAGCACCGAGAGAGGAGGAGGGAAGGAAAAGGGGTGGAGACAATGGGAGAGGGAGGGAAAGAGAAAAAGAGGAGTACCAATTGAGCTTGTATAACTAGGTAAAAAAAATGTAATAAAAATAATTTTTAAAAAAGAGAAGGGAAATCATAGAGGGTAATAGAATACATGTGATAAGAAAGCAGAAAGGGGGATCTAAGTGAAACAAGAAAGAGAACCAACTAAAGGAAGGCAGGAAGTACGTGGTGTGGGGAACGGTTGAGAATGAAGTGTAATGACATATGTGCATAAAAACACCATAAGGAAACCCATTACTTTGTTTACCAACCTAAAAAGTTAGTTGGACACACTCCTCTGAGAAGGTATTCAAAGTGCCCTTTGTCTTCCAGGTGAGGGCTTCCACAACTACCATCACACCTTTCCTTTCGACTACTCTGCAAGCGAATTTGGCTTAAATTTTAACCCAACCACCTGGTTCATTGACTTCATGTGCTTTCTGGGGCTGGCCACTGACCGCAAACGGGCCACCAAGACAATGATCGAGGCTCGGAAAGCCAGGACCGGAGATGGCAGCGCCTGAGGCTGGAAGATCTGAAAGTCTCATCCTGACATTGTCCCTGGCGGCTTTCAGCTTTCATTACTGTAGTTTGATGAATCCTAAGAGGGGGTGGAAAATGGGGAGGTAATGGAATCTCTGTGGTTTGAGATTTTTTTTTGGTCTGTCTTGACGTCCATTATAAATATCAACAAAACATCAAATTTATATTAGAATTATAAATTAACACTAGAATATGGATATGTGATTCAGTCACTATAGATATCATCAAAACGTATTGCTACATGCTCATTAAAGTTAATCCTGGCAGGATGAATAGTGAATTTTTTCCCATGTAAGCCAGGAGAGCATTTCTTCATTTCTTTCCCTTTTCTCTGACCCAATGTTTCTTTAAACATTGAAGGAGCAGGGAAGCAGGGTGGGAAACAGTATCGATGCAGTCATTGGATTGTTCCTGCTTTGGAATTACTGTGCTCTGTATAGATTTCGTTTATTTGTTTGCTTAAAAGATGTTGAAAGTTTCAAGAAATGAAGATATGAGAAATGGCTCCTGCATTTCTTTGCCGTGTTTATAACTTGCTGACTCTCTACTGGCTTTATTTTAAAAGAGATGTATTCACGCTCCAGCCGTACGCCCAAGCCCGCCCTATGAATCAGTGCTTATTTAGATGTTTAATTTTTCTCTTCGCTATTGTCATGTTAATGGTGTATAACTCAAACCTGCCAGACATCAAATTAAGCTCAAATGAAGTTTTCGTTTTAATATTTCAACACCTAATTTGTGTTTTGATTGATCCCGGCCACTGGTGCATGTACTTCCTTCTGCTAAATCAGTGTATTAATTTCCATTAGATCTTAATAACCAACAGTTATCTAGAACTCTGTGTCGACTAATGTTTCATCTGCATGCAGCCACCATCAGTTTGGCAGCAAAATATGAAGTGAGCATTATATAGCATCCAGAAGAAAATAGTTCTGTGTGTCCTCTAAAGAACATGTTGAGTTCACAGATGTCCTCTGTGCTGTATTTTAAAGTGAAGGAAAGACTCTGTTGTACTGTATCAGAATTGTTGGGAGAAAGGCAATTTCAGGTTTACTGATGGGAAACAATCACAGTGAGTGTCTTCATCCGGCAGGCGTTTTGTGGTGTCATTTAGCCATTACTAGTGTGTCAAACTCTGAGTGATTTACAATAAATGCTTATGTATTCATTGCTGTTTAGAGAATGTTCTCTCAAATGCGCATGACGCTTCGCGGTGACCATATGATTCACATTGAACAGTCTCTGGTTCAGCCACAGCCCCTGGGGTCAGAGAGATGTCTCTATCCCATCTGCCTGAATCACAACCAGAGAGAGCCCACAAGTTCTGTGTGGAATAAGAACCCCGGTGTTCCCCATTTCTCTCTCACCAACACTTAGCATTTGCTCTGCTCCTGCACATCACCCAGATGAACAGGAAGAACAGCTGTCCCCCTGCCCACACCCCACCACTGCTGGCCACAGGTGAGTCAATCTTGCCCTAGTTCTTAACTTCCCAATCTCTATCTTTTGCCCCTAAATATCTGAGTTCCTGATATCAAACACAAGTTTCTTCCTTAAATATTGCATTTCTTTTTTTTTAAGTTCTTTTTAAAAATTTTTTTATTATTTATTCAATTGTGCGTGTATGCATGTGTGCGCGTGTGTGTATGTATGTGTGTATGTGTGTGTGTAGAACCACGGACGAATTCGGGAACCACCATGGACACCTCCACCTCCTCCTGTTTACTCTGCCCCGGGATTCACAGGCTCCGCCCTACCAGGACCAGAAACGCAGCCCCCCCCCCCTGCTTCTGCCTGGCCCAAATATTGCATTTCTTTCTTAAGAGTGAGAATCCGAGGCTGGAGAGGTGGCTCAGGGGTTAAGCCTCTGCCTTGCAGGCGGAAGATCCTGAGTTCGGATCCTAGACCCCACGGGGGAAGCGGGATGGCCTGCGTTTATGGTCCTGGTGGGCGGAGCCTATAAACAAGGAGGAGGTGGAGGTGGTCCATGGTGGTTCCGGAATTGCCCGTGGTTCTACACACACACACACACACACACACACACACACACACACAGAGTTGAATAAATTAAAAAAAAACTTAAAGCTTTAAAAAAAAGAGTAAGAATCCATGTATTCGATGGCATGCAGTGGTGATCAGAGGTGGAAGTCAGTCTTTCCTTTCACCTTGTGGGCTTCTGGGGATTGAACTCGGGTCAGTAGGTTTTCAAGCAGGTACCTTATCCATTGAGCTATCTCACCGTCCCCACTAGTGCTGGAAAATCCGGAGTCTCTTCCTCTGCACCCAGTGCTCTGTCCACAGCAGGATCTGTGACCGTCCCAGCACTGGAATGGGTTGGCGGAAGAAGTGGATGAAGGATGAATTTTCACATTCACAGTCACATTCCTTGGTGGTCTCCACATCATCTAAATGAAGAAAGCAGTCTGGGAAGCATTTTCTCAAGCCTGTCCAAGGCAGTGCTAGAGACTTGCAATTTTTGATAGTACAAGATAGTAGGTGGGAGGGAGTGGGAGGGATTAATGAAAGGAAGGGAGGGGATGGAAGGAAGCAGGGATAAGTACTCAATGTGCTTGTAAAAGTAGAAAAATAAAATACATACGGGAAAAAACATAGTAGAGCTGGATAGATGACTCAGGGGTTAAGACTGTCTTGAAAGCAGAAGGTTCTGAGTTCGGATCCCAGGTCCCACATAAAAACACCAGGTGGAAACCGTGGTGGCCTGCACTTTCAGCCCTGGTGGGCAGAGCCTGGGAAATCCCAATAGGAAGCAAGAAGGAAGTAGAAACAATTCAGGATGATTCCTGGAGTCATCCTTGGTCCTCCACAGGGACACTCAGTCTTGATACAGACACACACACACACACACACACACACACACACACACATAATAAAATAAAAATAATAAATAAAATATTTAAAATAAAAAGGTAGTAAGCAATACAGCCTTTATCATATCCTTCTCCTGTCTCCACCAGGCTACTTCAGAACACCATGCCTGCATCTAGCTGAGGGGAGCCAAGGGGAAGCAAGCGTTCCAGTAGTACATGTCCCCCAGGCTTCTGGCTGCTGGATGGAGCTGCCTGGGACATGGTACCAACGCAGTGCACTCCATGTTCCGCTTTTTTTTTAAATTTTTTTATTATTTATTCAATAGTGTGTGTGTGTGTGTGTGTGTAGAACCACAGGCGAATTCAGGAACCACCATGGGCCGCCTCCACCTCCTCGTTGTTTACTCTGCTCCGGATTCACAGGCTCTGCCCTACCAAGACCAGAAGTGCAGGCCGCCCCACTTCCGCCTGGCGTCTATACGTGGGGTCTAGGATCTGAACTCAGGACCTTCTGCCTGCAAGGCAGAGGCTTAACCCCTGAGCTACCTCTCCAGCCCCAGTTCCACTGTCCTTTAGCAGCTGTGTGAGCCTCACGGTCTGTGTGCTCCCCACGGGCTCAGGTGCTTGCACTCTTAGCTAGCTGTTTGGGAAGGTGGTGGCCCCTTTAGAGGTAAAGCCTTACTGGAAGAAGGCCCCTTATAGGGTGAAGGCCTTGAGGTAACCCAGTCCCACTTCGTTTTACAGTTTAGTCTTGTGCTTTCTGCCTTCTGGGGACCGCAGTGACCTGAGCTGGCCTCTTGCTTCTGCCTCCAGCCACACCTTCTGCTATGCAGATTGTGCTATAAATGGACTGTATCTCCTGTGCTTCCCTAATACAAACAAACACCCTGTTCTTCCCTTAAGCTGGTTGTGCATGAAGATTGTCTTACAGCTGTAGAAAGCAGAAAGTGATGCTTGGGAGGTCACCTGCTAGAAAAGGAGATTTCATCCCTTGAAAGGCTGAGAGGACTCGTAATCATGGGCTTTCAGGGGAAAAAAACCAGAAGTATAGAAACCCACTGGCGTCAAACCCACTGGTGCTTTCTGGAGTTCCTATTGGGATAAGGTCATTGCCTGAGACCACAGGGATTTCTGGTTGGGCCTGAAATGTCTCTCTGGCCCATGCTGAATATCTGGAAAGTTTTGGTTCTCTGGCTCCCAGGCCGGCAATACAAGAACACACTAGAAGCCAGGAAAGCGTTCCCATAATCCTACCTCTCCTTCCTGCCAATCAGAATTCCCACTCCTGGTTCTGCATACAGATTCCCAGTCCCCTGATTGTAAACGAAGCCTGGTGGAACTGGGCTTTGTCTTTCTCGCCATTCTTCCTCTGGGAGGCAGCGGGATTCCCACCTGTCCCAGCCAACTGTTTCCTATATTTCCATTGTTGTGTGTTCTTTTTCCTGTCCTTCATATTTCCTGGCCCCAGGGCATCTTCATGGGTCATCACGCTGGACACCACATATTTAATAGAATTTTAGCAAGAGTAATGGCTGGTCATGAACGTCAGCTAGCCCGGTCAACACAGCAAAAGAAGAGCAACTACAATAAAGATTATTCTAGATTGAATTTTCTTATCCGCAATGAGAGGACATTAAGAGCAGACCCTGCCTAAAGTTCAGACACTGCCTAAGATTCACTCAGCTCTAACATTCATTGGCAGGAGCAAGGATGAGTGAGATGTGTCTGGCTTCTTATTTGAGACAGCTCTCCAGGAAAGAACCCGTCGTCCCTTCTGGAATCTGGAAGGTCAAACTTAAGAGGAAATAATTGAGTCTGCGTGGGAGAAGGCTGACTGCAGCTGAAAGGAGAGAATGTGCTTGGGATGTGTGTGGGGGTGCATTTCATTTTCAACATGGGAGGAAGCAATAAAACATAATCCGCCAGGCTGGGCTACAAGTCTCAGCACTGTGCTGAGGTAAGCAACATGTTGGATGCAAACCGATGCAGGGGGTCACAGACCAGAAGTGGTGGCAGCTTCTGTACTTGACTTTGCTGTTCACTGGTTGCATGTCTTAAACTCTGAGATCTTTCCTTTCCCCTTTACTGCAGGACCTTGGCTAAAATGGATTATCCTGTCCAGATCTGTCCTCTGTGGAGTCTTCCCTCCTGTGTCTGTATGTTTTGTTACTTTCACCACATTGAGAAAAACACCTGTGGTAAACAGCTTAAAGATCTTTCTGTTTTGGCTCTCGCTTTCTAAAGGTTCAGTTGCTTCTGGGCCACAATCACTGCACCTATGGTAGGGTCTGTACTTCTGTTCAAACAGAAGTACCCCTAGGCCCCCCCCACCCTCAATAAATCAATAAATATCAAATGAATAGTGAAAAGCAGAAAAAAGAAATTTATTAAATATAGTCATAATAGGAAGTGTTAAATCCAATTAATCCAGTTGCTTTAAAGATCCTGTTCAGGCATCCAAACAGAAGGGCAGAGTTTTAAGTAGAAGTCAAGAGATATGCATAACTAAGCAGTTCTGCTTGAGCTGAATTTCTGCTTACTAGCTTGCAAGGTGGTCTGACGAGCTGTCAGAACTGTGTGAAATTACTTTTAGAAGACAAATTCCTCCTCTGGCTGGCACTAGATCTGGCAAATTTTCAGAACTCGGCATCGTCCTCTCTCTCTGCTCCAACATGAGATTCCTAGGAAATTCCAAATAGTCAAGGTCCGTTATTTTGAGTTCAGAGATAGCCAGAGTGGTGGGAGAAGGTAAGAGCATTTCTTTAGCATTCCCGTCACGTGAGCGTGGTAGGCAGACCATCAGGGCATGGAGCATGTGGCGGATGCAGAGAGTCAGACAAAAAGGGCCCACAATAAGATCTGTCCTCCGAAGGGACGCCCTCAGCGACCTGCTTTCTACAACCAGGCCAAACTCCTATTTTCCATAATGTCACCCGGAACGAATCTGGGGAGAAGGCTCAGTGAGCAAAGTGCTTGCCACGCAAGCTTGAGGACCTCAGTTTGGTTCTCAACAGCCACATGAAAAGCTGTGTGTAGTGAGGTGCGCTGGCAATGCCAGCAGTGGGAAGGCAGACACAGGCAGATCTCTGGGGCTCGGGCGGCCAGCGTGGCCTAACGGTAAACCCCGGGCCCCAGTGAGAGATCAAGGCAAGGTGAACAGCTCCTGACAAACAACACCTAAGGCTGACCTCTGGCTTCCACATGCATGCTCACCATACATGTGTGCACATCTGCACACACGTGAGCATCCCTCCCCCCACATATACAGTTAGGAATCGATCCATGGATTTATCCATTGGTGAGGTTGGAGCCTCCATGATTCAATCCCTTTCTAAAATTCGACCAGCCACCCAGCCTTTACCACTTTGGGCGATGCTTCCTATCCAAACCCAGCGCTGTGCCTCGCTCACTGTAGTTCTGGCCTCCTTGGTGCTCCTCACACTGCCTAGTACCCAGGCTTGGCCTGGCCCACAGCTGGAGGTTCCATCAGAAGCTGGGAAAGAGCTATGGAGGGAGGGGCTTGCAATCATGGAGGAGCGCGGGCTTTGGGGTTCCCTGTAATTTAGCTTCTTTATCCCAGCCCCACCGTTGGCTCCCGTCATCCAGCCGTGTTCTCAGTGGCTGTCAGTGGGGGTTGGGAGGGAGTTCAAGCGAGGAAGGAAACAAACGGCCTCTTCTAATCTCTATCATCCTTTTTTTTTTTTTTTAAGTGTCCGCATTTTTCTCTCAGTGTGTCAGTCAAAGTCCTTTCCTTCCTTTTCCTCTACGTCAGGGAAGTGCTATAAATGAAGTGGAATCTCGTGTCCCTTCGCCTTGCTATTCCCAGTGGACTTCCAGCCCCACCCTCCCCTCACCTTGGGGAATAATCCTGATTTCTAAATTCACAACATCAGAAGCAAGAGGCAGGAAGGCACCTGTGAACACAGCCTGACAGTCCCAGGCCGCCTTCTCTCTTCCTCTCACGCGGTGCGCTATCTCGGCCCCACATCTGGAAGGGCAGCCAGCCACATCCTGCCTGTGACAAGCTCATGGGATTCTGAAGGAACACGCCAGATCTCCGCAGCCTGCACCAGCCAGGAACCAGGCAGGCTTTGACTTGAGAAAGAACACTCTACCTCCCAGCTGCTGAACTATGTTTACAGTGGGAACAAGATGGCTTTGCCTTGAGTTGACTGTGCCCGCCCCCCCCCCACAACCTTAGGGTCTAGCACCCTCCTGTCCCCTCCCTCTGAGGTAACTCCCTCTGTCTCCCTTCCCCTATGAGGTAACAGGAAAATGGGGTCCTTGGAAGAAATGTCAGAAGTTGCTTTTCTGCTGGGTGGGGTTAGTACCCAAACCCATCCATAGACGAAGTACCTGGTCCCCACCGGACTGGGGTGGGCTTGTGTTTTTATCACCCAATTTTAGGTTCATAGCACTGGATCATAATACACAGGCATCTTCCTTATCCAGAGCGAACGTGGATAAGTGAATATGGGAGGGAAGGGACACTCCCACGACAGCCGTGATCACTGCTGGAAGGTAAATGGGACTCACTGAATGGCCGTATGGATGGTCAGTTTCTTCTATTTGAGCAAGAACAGGGAAGGCCCACATTGTTCTCTTCTCAGCCCTGCATTTGCTGCCCGTGAATACAAGAACACCTCTGTGGAGTTGATGGGCTCCCTCCGCTTCCTCCTCAACATTCAGGTCTCTGTCTTTGCAAAGTGCCTTTTCCAGAGGGCCCAAGCCACAAGCGCATCCGTCCCTCAGCTCCTGCTCTGCGGTTGGGCAGCGTCTTCCATATATGCATTCCTCCACCACAACCGCCCAAGAGGGAGACAGGCCTTCCAGCGGATGCTTTGCTCTGGATGGCTTCGAATTGCTGTTTTGAAAGTGAGGGAGATTTTTGGAAACAGGAACCTTACCCACTGTTGTGGTTTCTCTTCTCTGTTGCTGTGAGATAACACTCGAACACGATTTAGGGAGAAAGGGAGATTTCTTTTGTTTACTGTTCAGAGGGGAGATACAATCCAGTATGGTGGAAAAGGCATGGTGGGCAGCACAAGCTGGAGGAAGCCGCTCGGGTATCACAGACATCATCACAGAGCAAAGAGAGCAAAAGATAAACTGCAGGAGGAAGGAGGCCAAGACTGCCGGAACTCAAGGTCCGGCTCCTGGGACCTGCCGTCCTCCGGCAAGGCTCCACCTTCTAAAGGTGCCAAAACCTTCACAAACCTTTATATCAGTTAGAGATTCAAACGCATGAGTCTGTGGAGCAAAACTCACATTTAAAAAACTCACATGGCACTCAGCGGGCTCTCTCACAACCTCCTATGTGGGAAATCTTTAAGCAGTGATAAATTGGACCCCTTTCATCACTTTCTCATCCCATCTGAAGCCAGGGGCCTGTGTCAGCCTTAAGACACTGAAGACAAGTCGCTTTGATGAGGTATTGTTATGTGTGCCTTACTTGATCTGGCCCGTATCTGCATAACCCATATATATGAGTGTAGCAGTTAACCTGTATGGTTGCTGATAAAATCGCCATCAAACAGCTTAAGGGAACAAGGGGTTTATTTTCTCTTAAGATTCCTGGTTACAGTTGTTTGTCCATCTTAGCAGCAGAGCTCACACCAGCACCAGGGCCAAGGGAAGTGGCCACATCATTTCTATATAACAGCTGAGAAAGGGACAATCTTTACTTGTCAACCAGCATGTCTGGGCCTTCCTCATCAGCTAGACAATCTCCTACAGGTTTGCTCTGGACTTAACTGAACAAGTAAAGTAGTCCACAAATGTGCCCAGAGCTCAAAACCTCAACTGTCAAGTTGACACCTGTGCCTATATGACAATGGGCATTCTTACATGGCTAGAAATAGCATGGGTAGAAATAGCATAAGGAAAAACAGTCTGTTTCTTCATTTGTAGTACATAAAATCTAGAACTAGTGTATGCTTAGATCATAGACAGAAAGCAAATGTGTTAGCATACTGTTACTGTTACAATACCTGGGACAGCCAATTTATAAAAAGAAGAGATTATGGTTCAAGAGTTCTTAATTAGTTAGCCCTTAATTGCTCTGGGCCTGTGGTGGTATATTACAGGAAGAATGTATGGCATAATAAAGGTACCTCATAGCAAAGTTGCAGGAGAATGCAAAAGGTCTGGGGTTCCAATATCCTCCTCAAGACATGTCCCCATTAATCTGAAGATCACCCACAAGGTTCCAAATAGTAATGTGGGGAATTAAGGCTTTGTCATCTAGACCTTTGGAGAATATTCTGAAATGATCCAAATTTCTCCAAAAATATCTGGCTAAAAGTAGAATAGTGTGGCTGAGGAGACGGCTCAGAGGCCAAAGCCTCTGCCTCACAAGCAAAAAGACAAGTTTGGATCCCAAGATCCCACTTAAAAATGCCAGGCAGACAGCAGGATGGAGTGAAGGGCATTGCAGGAGCAGCAAAACAGCAAAAGAAACTCAACAAAGCACAATCCAGAACTTCAGAGACTCGATATCAACCACCTAGAACTAGGCCAGACTAATCTCTCCCCATCCTGAAGCTCAGGAACATTTGCGGAAGAGGGGGCGGTAAGAGTGTAAGAGCAAAAGGATGGGAGGAGCAATGATTTGCAAGATACTCCACACAAGTTAGGGCTGAAGCAATCATAATTGGACTTTGCATGCCTGGCGCAATGTCCAACACACTATTGACCTCACAAAGTCTAGCATCTGCTAAAGGCACCAAGATCCTTGGAGGCAAGGGATTGACAGCCACAGTAGTGTTCCTATGCTTAAGGGGAACACAGGAAAGGGTTCAGGGAAATGCTACTGGGTCCTTGTACGTCATCGGAGAGGAGAGCCCAGAGGAGAGTCAGGCATGCACAAGAAAGGACTCTCTGGGAATTGGGGCAGGAGGCACTGGGGGATGGGGAGCAGGGGGTTCGGGGGGAGGAGGAGGGAGAGAGGGAGGGTGTACCTATTAAGTTTGTATGAGCTGAAATAATAATAAAAAATGTATTAAAAAAATGCCAGGCAGAAAAGGTGGTGGCCTGCAATTCCAGCCCGGGAAGGCAGAACCTGGGAAACCCCGGAACAAAGCAATAAGGAAGTAGAGCAATCCCAAGTTGCCCTCGGGTCTTCATAGGCGCACACACACACTCAAGTGTCCTTTGGTACACACACATACAAAGTAGAATTCTGTTAAAACACTGTTAAATATAGCTACAGCACTGTTAATGCCCAGGATAGATCTTGTAAGAACCCTGTTAATGTTTATTTGAATAAGGGAGCCCTTGGGAACAGGGCTGTTTGGCTCTGTCACAGCTGCCCAAGGCTTCCCTTAGTGCCTGAGTATCTTGAGCAGGAGACTGGCAGCTGACAGCCTCTCCTGGCAGCTGAGCACTGCCCTCACAGCTGTCCACTCCTTTGACCATTCCACAGACACCTTAGGAAGCTGCCCTGCGGCTACAGCTGCTTGCTGCCCAAGCATAGCTCCTGCTCCGGAAGGCACGATTCCAGCCACAAATGTTCCATCAGCTTTCGCTGGTCTTTTTGCCATCACAAGCCTTAGTCATTTTCTCCCAGACCAGAGGAGCAACGCTTTCTGTGACAGGCGCCGTGCTTTATTTACAGGATGGATTGTGTTGCAATTAGAGCAGATCATCACAATCTCTCTTTCGCATCAAGGATTATGCCACACTTCATGCCCTGCCTACCTCGGGGCTATATAAACAGCCACTGCTGCTGGCTCAGACACCCTGCCAGGGCTGTCCCCTGGTGTTGCAGTGTTAAGCTGGTAGATAAAAGGCTTTTCCCAAGTGCTTTTCTCTTGACTATTTTTATCTTTTCATTAGTTGAGTGGGTCGAGTTGGACTCTGTGGAGGAGACAGAAGAGGCAGTACCTACAAAGGAAGCAGTATCAGTACCATGGCAGAGGTACCGGCAGTGAGAAGGCAACTGAAGAGTTCTAGAGAGTGACCAGGGTGGGGAGCAGGTGGTAGAGATGAGTATGAGGAACTGAGGACAAGAGGCGAGTCCCAGGGAGTTACCACATCCTAAGTACCAAGGATCCCAATAGCCCAGGCTTCTGGGAATACAGCGGAGTCCCCAACACACGAGACCAGCTAAGGAGCTGTAACACTGGCAAGCACTACCTGTTGCTGGAAGCTGAGAAATGCAGTTGCTGTTAAGGCTTGGGGTGTTGGTTAAAATCCAGAGCAATAAACTTCCAACCTGGCTACCTAGAAGCATAAGTCTCCAGCTTTTAAAATATGAAGGAACAGGTCCCTGTCTCTCAAAGCTTGGAACTATAAGCCTCTGAGTCTCTGTCCATAGCTCCTGACTCCAGGTTGGGTACGGAAGGGGAGGACTGACAACATGGGAAGGGCTTCTCTTCACTCACTCATGATTCTCTCAGGGTAGAACAAAATGATCCCAGACAGTTGATAAGCAACAATTCCATAATCAGACAATAGCATTCTGTCCTTGGCCTCCAAAGTCCATGTCTATCTCTCAATGCAAAATGTACTTCCGAGAGTCCCTCACTTAGAGACTTCTTAACTATTCCAGCATTTCTTAAAAGTTCAAGTTCAAAGTCACCTCCCAAGGCTGGCTCTTAGCTATTGTGAGTCCTATAAATAATGAAAAAAAAAAAACATAAGTTACATACTTGCAAGGTATAATGGTGGAATAGGCGAAGGGTAAATGTATTTATTCCAAAAGGAAAAGGAGGAATCGGGTTAAAGCAGTACTGAGTCCCAAGAGAGCAAATGTTAAATCTCATAGCTCCATATTCGGCATCTGAGCTGAGCCGTCCTGGTCCTATCCGTTTATGACTGCAATCCACTTGGTTGCTAACTGTCTAAGACTAAGGAGCATGCCTCCTGCTGCTCCCCCAGCAAGCGTTCCCTATTTTCAGTGTCTCTGACCTCTGGGATCTCCATTGGTTGGTTCATTCTTATATTTCTACACATTGCCTTGTTGGGCCCTGCTTGCAGGCACTTCAAAACCGCCTCACCTCCCAGGCTTTACTTTGAAATCTTGATGGAAGCCTCCGAGACCCTTTGCATCTTGCGTCTTGTGGGTGACGCTAAGGTTTACTGCTAGTGAGAACCCCCAAGTGCTTTGTTAACAGACATAGCAAAGAATTCCCCAAGCACTTTTGGGAGAAGAGGACATCTGCCCCAGGACTCTATCCCCAAAAGACTCTATCAGGGAAAGTATGTGAAGCAAATTTGCATTCTTCCTGTCTGACCTTGTAATGACTGTGGCCTTGCCCACACCCAGCAAGGTGTGTGCCTTGAAGACATCCATCCTACTGTCCTGTTGAGAACTGCTTGCCTTGAGAACCCACACTCTCCCTGGCCAATGTTGTCTGATTAATCAGTAAAAATTTCTAGCCTTTTTTTTTGTTGTTGTTGTTCTGCTCTTTTTTTGCTCCTGATATTCACCGTAAATCTGACTAAAAGTAATCTGTCATGTTGACATCACAGCCTCAGTCCTGATCTGCCTCAAAATTTCCCCTGTCAGATAAGGTAGTCTGTTGTCTTTAAAGCTTGGCCCTCACACTCTATATCAACCACATAGAACTAGGCCAGCCTAATCTCCCCCCATCCTGAAGCTCAGGAACATTTGCGGAAGAGGGGGCGGTAAGATTGTAAGAACAAAAGGATGGGAGGAGCAATGATTTGCAAGATTCTCCACACTAGTTAAGGCCGAAGCAATCATAATAGGACTTTGCATGCCCTGCGCAATGTCCAACACACTATTGACCTCACAAAGTCTAGCATCAGCTAAAGGCACCAAGATCCTTGGAGGCAAGGGATTGACAGCCACAGTAGTGTTCCTATGCTTAAAGGGAACACGAGAAAGGGTTCAGGGAAATGCCACTGGGTCCTTGTACGTCATTGGAGAGGAGGACCCAGAGGAGAGTTAGGCATACACAATAAAGGACTCTCTGGGAATTGGGGGAAGGCACTGGGGGATGGGAAGGGAGGGAGGGGGAGCAGGAGGTTTGGGGGGAGGAGGAGGAGGGAAGGAGGGAACTGGTCTACCTATTAAGTTTGTATGAGCGGAAATAATAAAAAATGTATTAAAAAAAAAAAGCTTGGCCCTCACAAAGCCTTGGGGAATGGGCAACATGTTTGCCACTATTTCACAATGTTGGTCTCTACCCCGACTTACCTGAGTCTTTGTTTCATCTGAAATTCCACCAGCCTAGATTTTCCCCATCCACAAGCTGCTGGCATCCTGGTCTTTTGACCCCAAACACACTCATTACAACCCTGTTTCTAAAAGCCTTCAAATTTTCCCTGTAAACCAATTCATAAGGTTTCTTCACATTGTTGGGTATAAAAAAACAACCAACTGTCCTGTTTCTCAGTACTAATTTCCTGACCACAATAATGGTCACAGCAAGCAAACTTAGAAAATATCAGATTTTGCTTGAGATGCAGCAATGCTAAGTAGTTTCCCTCTGCATTGCTGTCCGTCTGCCCATTCATTCATATATCCATCCATCCATACATACATACATACATACATACATACATATCATTCTTCTATCCTCCCAGTAAATATGTAACAATTACCTCTTACCTTTGGGGCCCTGTTATAAGGGGCTAGCAAGCAAGAGACAGTGCCAGAAAGTAGCTTCCCATTCATGCCTAGAAAAGAAAAAGGGAACATACTTGAAGTCAGAGTTTTATTCAAAAAACTAGCCCTGAGTTGCAGATTCATGAAGCCAGCTGATGTTCATTCAAGGCATGTCATTATGACAGCTAGATATGTAGAAACAATATAACGGGTTTTTTTTTTGCTTTTGTGCTTCATCGTTTAATTTTTTTGTATTTCTATCCAAAGGATGTCCTTAAAATGAGTACTGCTGAGCCTGATAACATTGTAATATAACTTGCTTCAAAATAAGATCAGTCACCATTGTGTGCCATAGTGAACTGGGTGTCAAAGTTCCACACTCCATGTTGGAATTTTGCTGAGTATGCACAGAGCTCAATGGGATAATTAAAACCGCCCCAACCAACTTGTCTCAGTTCATCTGATTGATACAGCATCTATTGTTATAACGTTCAATCTGTTGCTTTCCTGTGGGCTTTAAATTTAGCACTGTCACCTAAAAAGGAAGACAGCATAGCCCAGCTTATAGAGTGTAGAAATATAATTAACTCTCTTGAAAGGATGCATATTCATCTTTTTTTTCTAATCCTACCTCCTTGGGTCTCTAGTTCTCAGTAGACCAGTGTTCCTGGCACTTGTGAATTATTTGCAATTGAGAATAACTTCCAGACTACTGATGGTAGCACATTTTAAATATCTCACTTGCTGCAAGAATGAAATAAAATGAAAGCACAGCAGACTTGAAAGATGACTAGTAGATCTCAGCAAACCCATCGACAAAACAAGGAGGAAAAGAGAAAGGAAAAGAAGGGAAAAAAGAGAGGACAGAAGAGAGGAAAGGAAGAGAGATTTTATCAAAAGATACTTTTCCAAATACATGTAATTTTTAACACATTTGGCTCAATTTTCTTAAGCCAATACAACTACATTTATAAAACAATGCACTAAAAATTCACAATCAATTTTAAGAGATATGCAGACCATGAGACAAGTGTTTTCTTAATGCACACAATAGCATCTCAGAGGTAGGAAGTACTTGTTAATTATTTACTGGATGGATGGGTGGACAAACATGGATGGACAGGCAGACGGATGAGTGGATGGATGGGCAGCCAATGGAGAGCAATACAGACAGGAGAGGAATTCTCCTTAACATTGCTACATCTCATCTTTCATTTGTCTAATGAAAGGAGAGACCACTGGGCCTGGTGGCACAAGCCCTTAATCCCAATTACTTGGGATACTGAAGCAGGAGGATCACAAGTCCAAGACCGGCCAGGGTTACACAGAGAGCTCACAGTCAGCCTCATCAGCTTAGTATGACCCTGCTCAAAAAAAAAATAATAATGAAGGACAGGAGACATAGGTTAGGTACAGAGAGCTTGTATAGTACATGTGAGGCTCTAGGTTCAATTCTCAACAGACAAAAAAGAAGAAATGTGAAGCCCCAGGAGACAGGCCCAGGCTCGTCTTGTGCAGCTGTACACTTGGTCCCAGGAGAGAGCTTACCATGGAGCAGAACCTCGAAGTTTTCGGTTGAGAGCTGTGGCAATGGCTCAGTAGTTAAACCAAAACCAGTAGTTAAAGCAAAAAGACCAGAGTTCATAGGTCCAGATTCTACATCAGGCCCTCTCAGAAGGAGCAAACTAGCTAGGCAGACAACTAGCCATAATGGTGTGTTCTGGGTTTAATTAGATACCCAGGTTGACAACAGTAAGGTCGAAGAATAATCAAGGATAATCCAATATTACCTTTGGACCTTCTCATCCATGAATACTCATATGCATATGAACCTGCATATGTATGTGCTCTGATCCACATACAAACACACATGTACACACACATAAACACACACACATATAAGGTAGTCTGTTGTCTTTAAAGCTGGCCCTCACAAAGCCTTGGGAATGGGCAACATGTTTGCCACTGTTTCAAATGTTGGTCTCTACCCCCACTTACCTGAGTCTTTGTTTCGTCTGAAACTCCATGTATATACCATATATACATGGAAAAAAGTGAAAATCTCGATTGAGTTTTTGTTTGTGAATTAAAGGTAAGCCTTACTTTCAGAAAACCGTTGGCCCAGAAATACATTTTAGAAAAATAAATAAATTAGATTATTAATTTTACAGAAGCGTTGATTCATGTTTCTCTCTAAGAAAGCATGCCTCAGATTACAAAAGCCTTCACATGCTGGTAAATGCAAGAGACACCTCTACCGGGACTCTGCAGTTCTGGAAACACTTCCAAATGGTCAGGAGTAGGTTACACCCCTGCCTGACCTCACAGGTCCTCCATTAGTCATAAGAATAGCAGGGGGCTGGAGAGGCGGCTCAGGGGTTAAGCCTCTGCCTTGCAGGTGGAAGGTCCTGAGTTCGGATCCTAGACCCCACGTATAGACGCCAGGCGGAAGTGGCCTGTGTTTCTGGTCCTGGTAGGGCGGAGCCTTTGAATCCCGGGGCAGAGTAAATGAGGAGGTGGAGGCGGTCCATGGTGGTTCCCGAATTCGCCTGTGGTTCTATACACACATGCGCGCACACACACAATTGAATAAAAAAAAAAAAAAAAAGAATAAATCAAGCAAGCAAGGACAGTGATATCGGCTGAATTTTGTCTCTCTAAATTCTTATGCTAAAATCCAAATGCTCTAGTACCTCAAAATGCAGTCATATTTGGAGATAAGTTCTTTAAAGGGGTGATTGAGATAAAAATGACATTATTAGAAAACTCCAAACTGCCTGGTGTCCTGGTAAGGAGAGGTCGGCAGACATGCTGAGAGAAGGCTGAGCGAAGCCAGAGAAAGACTCGTCTACAGGCCAAGGAGGGAGGCCTCAGAAGATATCGGCCCTGTGGAAGCCTTGCTCCTTGGCTTCTAGAATTCAGAGAAGATAAATTCTTGTGGTTTCAGCTGCCGGGTCTGTGGTATACATTATCACAGGCATACATGGGAAAATCTTTTTTAGATTTCCTTCTACTGTTCTATAGACTAAATTATAATGCAGATGTTTCCAAACCCCAAACAAAACCATCGGAAGGCAAAGGGAAACAGTCTCCTCCCCCAATTTTCATGCTAGCTCAGCTGAGACTTTCTTTACATCCTGAGGCGGGGATTCCCCAGACTGAACAACATGCCCGTCTCCAGGGGCAACGTGTAGCCTTTTTCGGCAGTAATCAGTAGCAACAGCAGGAGCATACACCACAGGGAAATGACTGGTACTCTGACCCTAAAGGAAACAAATTCCTTCTCCATGCCCTGCACCAGCGTCTGAACACAATCACATCATTTGAGCATTTTTCCACAATTACTTTACGAAATGTAGCAGAAAGACTTGAGTCTTTACTTAAGAAATCAACTGCGGATGAGGTTCAATTGGTAGAGTGCTTATCCAAAGTGCACAAAGCCCTGGGTTCAAACCCCCCTGCACCGTGTAGTGCTGGATGTGGGGGAGCGTGTCTAGAATTCTAGTGCTGGTGGTAGAGGTAGAGATTCAAGGTCATCCTCGACTATGTAAAGGGTCTGAGACAAGAAAGAAAGGGAAAAAAGGAGAAGAGAGAAGGGGAGGGGAGGGGAGAGAAGGGGAGGGGAGGGGAGAGGAGGGGAGAGACACAGAGAGAGAGGAAGGGAGAAAAGGAAGGAAGGAAGGAAGGAAGGAAGGGAGGTAGGACGGGAGGGAGGGAGGAAGGAGGGCGTGGGGAGGGAGGGAGGGAGGAAACTGAAGGGAGGAAGGAAGGAAGGAAGGAAGGAAGGAAGGAAGGAAGGAAGGAAGGAAGGAAGGAAGGAAGGAAGGAAGGAAGGAAGATGACGGGAGGAGGAGGGAAGGGAAAGAAGGGAGAGTGTGAAAAGTGAAGAAAAGAGAAAGATGATCCAGAAGTTTACTAATTGAGTCCTGGGAGAAGGAAGACTGCCACTGCTACAGACCAAAGAAAAGTAACATTCTTTCACTGAGAATAAGCCAGGCATCATCAAAACCGTTTATTTGCCTTTCATAGAAGTGCAAATCAAATGTCTCACTCATTCAAACTAAGTTAGAAGAGAAACCCTCTGTCAGCTTCCTTTCTGCTCCAGCAGGCCTATTTTGAACACCACTGGCAGAGGCTTGTTTGTATCATTAAAAAATTATCTTAACTGCCCACTGCCAAAAGCAATTTGCCTGGCATTGTGCACTCTCCAGTAGTGGAGTAATGCTTCCTGTGACTGGGCATATCTGGGAAATAGCATCCCAAGATAAGCGCCTGCGGACAGCTAGGGAGAGTGAGCCACGGAGGGGAGGCACCAAGAACTGAGGGGCTAGGGGTGCACAGGGCAGCAGTGAGACCAGGGCTCCCTGAAGGTTGAGCAGGTGGGGGATGTGGACCACGCAGCAGGTATATGACTGGTCAGAGGAGCGCTAGTGTTTCAGATTCAGGTCCTGCGTCTATTTTTTACCCTCAGATGTAAGTTCTGGAAAAGCACTGCAGGATGTGATGAGGGTGTGGGAATTTGTGAGCCTTCCGCTCCTCTGTCTTCGCAATTCCATTCCTCCCCTTCTCGCCCTCCTCCTCTCTTTCTTTATTCTTCTGACCTCCCCTCCCCTCTCCCTCACCTTTCTCACTCCCCCTCCATCCTCTCTGACATTCTGTCATTGCCTTGGCAAGAGGAGCCGCAGCGGGAGTGGAAGACAATCTTAAGGAAGCAAGGCAGTGACTGAGATGCTGACAGCTAGGGAAGACTGGAAGGGGAACAGACATCTGTGATAGTTAGATACAGGTATCAGCTTCATGGTTGAGGGTTCAAACTCTGGGCACCGTTGTAGAGAAATAGTAGTTGAATCCAGAGTGAACCTGCAGGAGATTGTTTAGTTGATGGGGAAGGACCAACCCATGGTGGGTGGGACTAGTTGGTGGGAGCTGGTTGAGAAAGTTGGCATCCTTCTGTGTACTGGGTCAGACATGTGAGTCCGGCAAGTGAGGATCATCCTGCTCTCACGCATTATATGGGAAGGGTGTGGCCACTTCCCTGGGCCCTTGATGTTGGTGTGGGCTCTCCTGCCAAGATGGAGTGAGAACTTTAATTATACAATCGTAAGAAAAAAATAAAACCCCTTGTCCTCTTAAACCATTTCACTGTGGCTTTATCAGCAACAATGCAGGCTGACTGCAAGGACATCTTTACCTGCCTCAAGTCTTCTCCGAATTGGATTCTTTCCTTTAGTGCCTCGGCTTTTCCCAGACCCTGCCCTTTAAACTGGCTGCATCTGGTTTGCTGGCTGCCCAGGGTGAACATCCCCTCACTACACCAGTGAGATGGTGGAAATGGAGAATGAAGAGGGCCCCTGGACGCAAGGAGGAGAGAGCTGAGTGCTTAACATCTTCCCTCTGGACAGACGCCCCTCAGTATCCTTCCTGTCGGTTCTTAGAGCTCACAGGGGAGGGGCTCCACCTCTTACTAGCTCTCCCTACTGCTGCCGGCGCTCCCCACCCCACTCCACGCTTGAGCATAGCTTCCTGGAGCGTCCATGGAGTGGCGCTTCCTGGATCCTTTTTCAAGAAACACCTTGCCGCTTATTTGCAAGGCGCTCCCTGTCTTCCGCCCTCCCCAGCTGTTTCTCTGTTTTTGCTGCGGGTGTCTTGCCACTCTCTTAGCCTGGCCATTTCTCCCTGAGGTGTCTCGGGCTCCTTTAACTGGCAGTCTTTGTTACCAGCTTCCCCTTGGCTTGACTCAGACTCTTGTTGGATCTGAGAGGTGCTTCAGGGAGCCCCTGGGAACTTGCTTCTTCACGGATGTCTGAAGGCTTCCTGCTTCTGTGCCTTATCCAGCATCTATCTGCAGCCTCATAACTCCAACCAGCACATGACTGGCAAACTGCTCGCTGCCTCCTTTCTACCAGACCTTGACTGATGAACCTTAATATTCTTTTCACATGAATGGCCATGTAGGCCTGGAATGAAGAAGGATCTAGACCCCTTTGGGACTGCCCAATCCATGACTGTGGACAGAGACTGAGCCTCTCAGCTTCTCCATCAGCAGCCTTCATTATTCACACCTGGACTCTACCCTGCCTGCCCAGACCTCACGGGCATCCTAGTGAGCCGAGCAGGTGGGCCGAAGGCCGAGGAGCAAGCAGGGTTGGTCATGAGAAGCACAGGTCCCTGGTTTTTCTCAACAGGCCCATAGAAAAATACATCTCACCCTAAGCAATGAGAAGAAAATGTCCAAAGTCACTGAAGCAGTGAGGCAGAAATAGCACCAGGAAGGATCAAAGTCTATTCATTAACTGTAGAGTCCAGACCGGCTATGAGCTGAACTTGGAGATTAGCTGCATGTTCTCCTCTGGGCTGCACCATGAAGAGAGAAGATGAAGTAAAGGATGATGCAGGAAGCTAATGCATTTCGGGGAGATTATCTAGGGTAGAAATTCTAAGTTATTTTTTGTGACATGCCATGTATTTTTCTCATTCTGTCAAGATAGGATGAGCGTCACAAAATCTGAAAAACAAATTAACTTAGTTTATAAAAAGAGAATGCCATCCAAGCACACAGCCAACGTTTTAAGGCTGCTGTAATCTCAAGGATATGGTCCTGCTAATAAAAATACACTTCTTATTGGACTACATATATTCTTTGAGGATTCAGAACATTTGTTCCAGTTTTTCATACAGTGTTTTCAAGACAGGAGAATAAAAAGAGAGGGGGAGAATGAACTACGTTTGGAATATTCTTTAACATCAGAAGTGCCAAGATTTATCTCTGTCGTCTCCGTTCCAGGTTGTTTCGCCAATCAATCAAACCTTCATCTTCTCACCCGGTGTCTCTCCAGTCCTATATCCTTAGATTCATGGTGACTTATTGTCTCCTTGGGCAGAAAAGAGTGGATATGCCAGGAAGGCGGGCCGTGAGCCAATGCCCAGTGTCATTGCTTGGCCCTTCCATCTTCCCCACTTGTAAGATGTTGTATCAATTTGGATCCTTAAGTCCTTGAGTACAACCTTGGTGCACAGGGCTTATTTGAGAATAAAGGGTCAGGGAGTGGAAGTAACCAGGGAGAAGGTTGGAGCCATGTGCAGTCCTATAGTTTGGGTCTAAGAAAAATCTCCACCCTGCCATTGTAAGGTCTTAAGCCCATTAGATGAAGCTGTGCTGCTTAGAAATGGCCAGATCAGATATAATGTCTGTCTTCATATAACTTCCTGCCCTTGAATCTTGAATACTGCCTCATCCACACACCTTTCCTGAAATCCTGGCAGGCTTTCTCTCCTGCCTTCCTGTGTCCTTCATCAGTTCTCACTTCCTCCAGATCCTTGCTTCAGTTCATGTGTCCATTTGTTCCTATTTCTCTAGCTGCCCCAGGAAGAAGAACTCAGTGGGGTCAGGGGAAAGGTGTTTTATGTGCCTAGAGCAAGATGTGTAAGGTATACAATAAATGCTCAATGAATATGTGCTGAATGAGTGCATGTTTTGTCTTTTCAAGCAGACTAAGCTTTTTGAAGACAAGGTCTATGCACGCTCACCTATACATTCTAACCATGACTCCCAGGTCCAAGTGTTAAGTTGTCAAGCTGAGAAAGTTCATCTACTAATGTCTTCTGGTGTTAGACACAAGCTATTTTTTAAGCTCCTTGTCTATATAGCCTAATAAAAAACTGGTCATAGGGATGAGGAGATGACTTATGGGTTAAATCTTTGCCTCCCAAGAAACAGGAGTTTGGATGCACAGATTCCACATAAAAAATGCAAGGTGGATATGGCAATGGCCTGTAATTCCAGCCCTGGAAGGCAGAGCCTGAGAAACCCCAAAGCAAAGCAATAATGAGATAGCAATCCAGAATGATTCCCAATGTCACCCTTGGGCTTCCACAAGCACACACACACAAGTGCCCTGTGGTAGACACACACACACACACACATACACACACACACACACACACACACACATGCATATACACACACACACACACAATTGGCCATGTTAATAAATAAATGTTCGTTTAATTGAGGTGAATTGAAGGCATACAATTCCTTCCCAAGTAACACAAGTATATTAATGGTATTGGCCACAGGAAGGAAGTTATGACTAATCTGATCAAACCCCTTCTCTACTTCTGCATATCCACCTTCGCGCACTTCATGGGCTTGAAAGACCGATCTTATCCATCCTGGGAAATATTATGCTACTCTCAGGACTAACTGTAACCAACAGGATATTACGGAGGGGCGTGCTGTCAGATCTTAGTGTTTCTGTTCTTGCTTGATGACTTTCAGGGCTCTGTTGCCAACCAGAAGCTGTAGAAATTGGCACAAATCCAGGGCGAGGACAACAACTGAAGTTTCCACTGAAGGCAAGACCTCAATATGCTACCTAGAAAACAACCTAGACTTTAAGTGTGAGCAGTAAGTAGAAACTATAGCCAGGTACTCTGTCCCCCTAACTCTGAATAAGGAATGCATTTATGGATGAACTGTAGAGTGCATCCTGCAAGGATGGAGCCAATGTACTCCTTGGTAAAATTATGCCTGTAAGGTATTAGCGTGTCTGAAAAAAGAAAAGGGGAGATTCATCAGTGAGATGACAAATATTATGGGCTACGAAGTCTGCTATGATCTTCGCTGTCTATCTGATCAGACTGTGGGTGCTGTATGTACAACTAACCTGTGCAGGCCCAAGGCCTTCGGACTTCCAAGTAGAGAGGTGGATGGTCAGACTCTCAGACCTAAAGCTAGAAGATACACAAACTTAAATTTCCCTTGCTTAGAATCATGCTCACCACACACTCTTCTAATGATAATTTGATGGGTTCCATAGTCAGTGAGTCCAACAGTCTGTGTCTATTGTCTCTCATTGTAATTAATACCTCAGCCTTTTGATTTCCCCCTTCAATCTAAAAAGACAACAGTGAGCTTTTCCTCAAGGAGAACTGGCATGGTTACATTTCTGAGCCTACAGGGCTGAGGGCAAGATTAGTGTCATCCTGGAGCTCAGGGACATTTGCGGAAGAGGGGGCGGTAAGATTGTAAGAGCAAAAGGATGGGAGGAGCAACGATTTGCAAGATTCTCAACAATAGTTGGGGCCAAAGCAATCATAATGGAACTTTGCATGCCCTGCGCAATGTCCAGCGCACTGTTGCCCTCATAAAGTCTAGCATCTGTTAAGGGCACCGAGACCCCTGGAGGCAAGGGATTGACAGCCATAGTAGTGATCTTATGCTTAAGGGGAACAAGAGAAAGGGCTTATGGAAATGCCACTGGGTCCTTATATGTCATCGGAGAGGAGGACCCAGTGGAGAGTTAGGCGCACACAATAAAGGACTCTCTGGGAATTGGGGGGGAGACACTGGGGGAAGGGGAGGGGGGAGGGAGGGAACTGGTAAAAAATTTTTAAAATGTATAATTAAATTTTTAATAAAAAAAAAAAAAAGATTAGTGGTGTCACATGCTAACCTGTGAAGCTGTTAGTGGACAGGGATTCAGTTACCTTTTTCTTATAATGTCTTACAGTCTCCATACACCCTCTTTTAAGATGTAACCATGAGACGAAGTCCATGGATGGTTTAGTGACTATCTATCTACTAGCAAAAGACACAGAAGAAAGCTTGTGTGTGTGTGTGTGTGTGTGTGTGTGTAGGTATGCATGTTTGTGATACAAATGTGTATATGCATGAATGCAAATATGCATGTAGAAGACCTGAAGTTGATTACTCTCTGCTTTTGTTATCAAGACATGTTCTTTCAACCCAGAGCCCACCAAGCAGCCAGGCTGGCTCGCCTTCTTGCCCAGGGATTCCCGTTTTTTGCCTCTGGTGTGCTGGTACAACAGGACGCCGCTACTCCTGCCTGCTTTTACATGGGTCCCGAGGATCTGACCTCAGATGCTCCCACTTCTGAAGCGAATGCCTTATCCATGCAGAACCATATCTGCAGCCTAAAAATGTGCTGGAAACATAATTTTTCCAAGTTCCTTGTTTCATTTAAGATACAACTTAGGAATTAGCTCAATTCAGAGCAGAGCACTACAGATTTTCCCAGAACAAAATGAATGAGAAATTAGCAGTTTAAACCCTTCCACCAGAAGACGGGTCTTCAACCAAGGAAACTCTAAGAACTATGCTAAAAGGTTTAGATTCTTACTGAGAGGTGGGGAGCTTGTTAATCCCCATGTCTCATACTGATATCCGTAGGAAAATGGAGATGATGAATAACATTTAAATCTTTGCAGAACTAAAAATCTGGGTGGTTTTCGTGACTCACACTTTTTCTTAGGGCATTATTTGAAATCTACTTATAAAGGTCTTTGGGGGTGGTAATAGTACACAGTATTAGTGACTTTCATTAGGAGGCTTAGCAATTAAAACCCAGCTAGAAAGCAAATGCCAGGCTCATTTTCCAATACCTCCTCACAAGATATGAAAAAAATCTCTCAAATCACCAAATGATTTTGATGACTATTCATATTAATCAAGACAGAACTATAATAAGCTACAGAGAACCCCAACATACGGCCACACTGCAGTCAGGGACCAGCGGGTGAGCTTGCAGAACTGTTCAGGTTTCCTTGACAACCATTCCCACAGTCCTTGCAGACAGACGCAAACAAAGCAGCTAGAGAGATTAACTGATGCTCCAATGATATTACCTGACAACATTGTGGCAACTACTAAACCTTGGTGACTGGATGTTTTAAACTTCTCCTCCTAGAGAAACTCCCCACTTTCTCTTTCTCTTTGCAGCATGAGAAACCCCCTTTAAAATGGACTACAGTCACAGTTAAATTGCTGAGTTGGAAAATCCTATAAAATCCATCCTATAAAACAAATATTTCTCATTTAAAATCAACAATCCCTCCCAAGAGGCAGTAGTAGGAAAGGTCACCGAGGTGAGCCTAGAGTGGAGGTTAGTTCTTAGAGATTTAATCATAGCTTTGTGTAAAAAAAAAAAATTGTTATATGGGGGTACTCAAAGATCTTGGTATAATGTCAGCTACTAGGAAATTCATTCCTACCCCAAACTCATGTAGAATACAAACATGCTCTGATAGAAGAGAGAATGCTCCCAAGTCAACCTTTCTCCTGTTTAGGGGACAGAGGCATCTCCACAAGCAATTCCTAGAGTGGAAAGGAACCTGTGTGCACATGGTGGAAAATCTCAAAAAGGGTGGAGACAGAGCCATGCCCGGACAATAAGGACGAACAGCACACAGAAACTTAAGGGGCTTGAATAAAATAAGCCCTTTGAAGTGTTAAAATAGTATTAGTAAACCAATTCTGGTCTCCCACATGAGAGAGATCAGAAATGCAATTATTGTGACCTCGAGGAGTAAATACAGAAAATAAGAAGCCAGAGGGAAAGCAAACCAGCATAAAGACTTAAATTAATAGAAACTCCCTGAGAAATTGCCTTTCTCTTTTCTTGTTTTCTTACTGATATTTTAGATGCTTGTCCCCCAAATGTGCAATTATCTCAGCAGAATAAAGGAAGAAATGAAATTGCAGTGTGTGTACACACACTGCCTATGGACAGAGGCAGAGAGCAAACAGAGCTGAGGGGCAGTTGCTAGGCACCAGCTCTGTCATTCACCTGCGCGACTGCTCAGATACCCATGAAACTTGGAGTGCAGAAAGCTTAACAAGTCTTAGCAGAGCTCAGCCTACATGGAGTGCTTACCAAGGGTCTCATGTTAAAGAAAGCAAGCAGCTGCTCCAGGTTTTATCAACAAAGCAACAGCAGCAAACCCAGCAGAAGTTATGCACTTTCTACTGCAGAAAACAAAGTGAAATGGCCAGCTGCTTTAGGTTGCTCCCATTTTGTGGTTTGACCACGACTGTTCTAAGGAGGCTTTGAGGCCAGACATGTGTCTACATGCGGTGACCAAGATCAGAATGGCTCGTGAGTGCTCCATCAACGGAAATCTTTCCCTGCCTCTTGGAACAGGAGGATTAGAAACTTACATCTCCCAACTCTCTCCTTCTGAGAGAGTGGACTCTCGACTTCCAAGGCAGATCTAGTTCAGTAGCGTCAGAAATGACCGATTCCCCTCAGACAGAAGTCATTAGAATGAACTTTTGTTATTAACCAAGCAACGAAGTGGTACAGCTTCAGCCATGTTAGTTTCAGTGTTGCGATTGGTGGGTTCTCGCTGGCTGCTGGCGCTAAGCAGAAACATCTTACAGTCCAAGCTTAGGTGAGGAAGGAAGCCCTCTGCTCCCCTTGATCTATTATGTAGTCAGTAGGTCAATCAAGAAACATTTGTAGATAATTTCCCATTTGTGGTACAGATACATCTTTGGGCACACTAGGTTCTAGCCTCACTGCACCAGAAAATCTGATGTTATACCAGCACACTGTTATGGAAAGCAGATGAGGCATGGATGACTGAAAGACCTAAAGCCCCCACCCCAACATCCCTGGAACAGAGGCAAGGGTGAGGAAACATCTGGATGAGAGAGTAGGATTTTACAGAGTTTTCTTGCAAAGGCCCCAGGGAAGTATAGAATACACTAGAAATATAAAGAAAGCCCTTAGAAATAGGAAGGTGGTCAGGGTTTTAGAAATTTTATGAGTTCTCAGGGCTGGAGAGGTGGATAAGGGGTTAAGCCTCTGCCTTGCAGGCAGAAGGTCCTGAGTTCGGATTCCAGATCCCACCTATAGATGCCTGGCGGAAGCAGGGGCGGCCTGCATAGGGCAGAGCCTGTGAATTCTGGGGCAGAGTAAACAAGGAGGAGGTGGAGGCGTCCATGGTGGTTTCCGAATTTGTCCGTGGTTCTACACACATACACATACACACATACATACACACGCGTGCACACACACATGCATGCACGATTGAATAAATAATAAAAAAATTTTAAAAAAAGAAATTTTATGAGTTCTCTTTGAGAAGGAGATCTCACTCTCACTCTGTAGTCTAGATAGGGCTCCAGCACTGTGGCCTAGAATTCATGACAATCCTCCTGTCTCAGCTTCCTGAGTGCTGGGATTATAGGTGTGAACCACCATGCTTGGCAGGTATATTTTGAGTTGATTCTTAGGGGAAAGTCCAGCAATGACAGGTCTTTGATCTGAATACTGTGTCAGCCAGTCTCTTTGGCCTTTTGATTTTTTCACCATGAATGTACCTAATGCTTGTCCACTATGCCTGAGCAATCCTGACCTAGTGCCCATAACTGTGGATGCCCATTGAACCAATCTCACTGCTCATCATGTTTACTGTAAGGCAGAAATAACTCTAAATAATGCCCAAAGAATCTAATTGAAAAAGTTATATTTCACAAGTATTCTCTCCTTTTGTTTGGTGAGGGGTATTTGTTTTAAGACAGTGTCTTGCTATGTAGTTCGAGCTACCCTGGAATTCACTAGGCTAATGGAATTGCCCAGACTGGCCTGGAGCTTCTATCTTTCTCTCCTGGGATTACAATTACAGGGGCACTTCACTACACCTGGTTCCTCTCTCTCTCTGTCTCTCTCTGTCTCTCTCTGTCTCTCTCTGTCTCTGTCTCTCTCTGTCTCTCTGTCTCTGTCTCTGTCTCTGTCTCTCTCTCTCTCTCCACACCAATGCATGCCAGGTAAGTCCTCTACCAGTGAGCCACATTCCCAGCTCTATAGAACTTTTGAGTTTTTGGAGTCTGAGGCCTCAGTTCATATTCTGGCTCTGGCACTTATTTTCCTGTGTGAGCATGATCAGGTTACTTAATTTTGCTCCATCTTTGTTTCATCATTTGTAAAGTAAGAGATAATAAATAGTACCTGTGGACAGGGTGATCAATTAATGTATCTCCCCAAGTGGACATTTTAGAGGCAGAAGGGGACTCCACCACCAGTCAGCATTTGCAAGGCACTTGGAAAATTACTTGGCCCATGGCATTGTTATCCCATTCATTCCTAATCCCATTTATTCCTAAAAAGACTAGAAGTACACTGATAGTCTCAAGTATCAACTTGACACCTAGGAGGTGGATCTCTAGACAAGCCTATAAGAGACTGTCTTGATTGCATAATTAATGTGGGAAGACCCAGCCCATCATGGGCAGGAGCATTCCCTAATAGTCAAATAAAGATGAAGAGAGCTAGTTGAGCACTGTCAGGTAGGCAGGCAAGCAAGTCATTGGTCATTGGTCCTTGCTGTGTATATAATGTGACCAATTTCCTTGGTTCCTAATTCTGGTATGACTGTCCTGCCATGGCGGGCTGTAACCTTGAACTGTAACCTAAATAAAACTCCTTTTTCTTCTAAGTTGTTTGAGTCATGTGTTTTGTTGTAGCAACAAGTTACAAAACTAAAATAACTACCAACTGGTTTTAAACATAGATATGATTAGAAGAGAAATTCACAAATATTTGGAGCTACATGGAACTCAGGAAAACTTGTATTTCAATTTATGAAAATTATTTTTAAACAGGTAACAAAATAAAAACATAAGATACTAAGACAAAACAAATCCTAGGTGGGCTTAGAAAGACTTTTGATAGGCTATACTGGTTAAACGCCAGAAAAACTAATTTTTCAAATGGAAC
Organism: Typhlomys cinereus; assembly: GCA_023101885.1. NCBI lineage: Eukaryota > Metazoa > Chordata > Mammalia > Rodentia > Platacanthomyidae > Typhlomys > Typhlomys cinereus. The sequence goes on from JALPQD010000102.1 coordinate 1,453,381, forward strand.
TTAAAGCTATCTGATTTATGGATCCAGATATTAATTTGGTAGAGGCATTAACTAGGTGAACACTCTTAGTTTTTCTTCTGACTCTGTGATCAAAATACTCTGATTAAAGCAACATATGGAGAAAGAGTTTATTTTGCCTTATGGTTCCAGAGGAATAGATCCGTCAGGACAGCAGGCAAGAGCGGCTTGTTGGCAAGAGCAGGAGACTGGCTCTCACACTGTATCCACACTCAGGAAGCAAACAGAGAGAACAGGTATATGACCAAGCTATCAAATCTCAAGACCCGCCCCCAGTAACATACTTCCTAGCAAGACTCCACCTCCTAAAGGTTCTGCAATGCTCCCAAAGGGTGCTAATAGTTGTGGCCAAATGTTTAGACTCATGAGCCTGGGAGACTATTTTGTGTTCAAGGCACAATTTAGATCTGACTATTAAAGTAACTGCTCATTACAGAAAATTTGACACATACTGAGAAAACAAATGTAAAAAAAATAAAAAATATATAAACACCCATGTGCTAGTCATTGTTTCAGGCTCAAAAGGGTTTATATTCAAACAGTTCACATTTTAGTAAAAGAGCTAGAAAACAACACACAATAAACAGAAAACAAAAATGAGAAGTTTTTCCTTCATAATTATAGTGAAGGCAAATGAAGGGTATCAAGGTGACAGATATTCTGAAACCAACAGCCTCCACAGGGTGACAGACAGAGGCTGGTATCTGACACCACCTGTCAATTTGTCAGGCTGAGGAAGGAATCTCCAGCACCACATGGAGATTTGTCATTTTGGTTTTCTTTTCTTCTATTTTTGTTTGTCAACATAATAATCAGAAATCAGTCCATTAGTGAAATTACCACATGAAGTAACATAATATTGTTTATTATTTTATTATTATGTATATAGCAATTGCATAAGAATTAAATATAAAATAATCATTATTATATATTATTACAACATTTTATAAAAGCAAATGATGATTACATTGGATTAGGAAAATGAGTGACTGCTCAAGAACTACAATTAGCAGCAATTAGCACCATAAATACTTCGTGAAATATATGTGATTCCAAATGAAAGGACTATAGTTAAAACTGTGAAAAGCAGCAAGCAAGCCTTGCTTGGCTGAGACCTGGCTGGGCCTGTCTGTAACAGGTTCTCTTTCCTTGTAAGACTTTAGAATCTTGTGCCTTTCCATAGTTCTGTCAGCAGTTAAATTAACACCAAATGAAAACTAGCAGAATTCCTCAGAGTCTGAAAGCAAATTTTCACAACTTACTCGTTCAAGTTTCTTTATTGAAAAGACCCCGTCTGCCTTTAAAATGTTGTTCTGAATTTCAAGTACTTAAATATTTCTGGCACATTGGGAAACAAGCTTTTCATAATTTTACTTTAATGTAAGCTAAACTGCAACATTTAAGGTAGCCAGATGTCTTAAGGCTGAATCCTGCACTTATTTTTTTTTTAAATATGTGTGTGTGTGTGTGTGTGTGTGTGTGTGTGTGTGTGTGTGTGTGTGTGTGGTGTTTGCTGTATATATATATATATATATGTGTGGTGGTGGTGGTTTCTGGATATTTATTTAATGTTGTGTAACAAAGTACCGCAAAGCCTGTTGGCATACAGTAGCAGACATTTGCCTGTTCTGGTTGTCTGAGAATCAGGGTCTGGGGCAATTCACGTGGTCTGTACTCCAGGAGTTAAGTCATTCTGGAGAATCCACCTCGTGGCTGGGTCACGCTGGAAGGTCTGGGAGAGCTTCATTTGCATGTGCAGCTCCTTGGCTGGAAAGTGGCACCTGTCCCTCTTCCATAGACTCAGGACCCATTCTGGGGGCATGCAGGGGGTGGGGGGGAAGAGTCTTCTAGCAGGGCAGGGCAACTTCAGGTAGGCCTTGGAGGTTCAGCTCTTCCAGACAGCATTCCAACAGGCAGAGTCAGGTAGACACTCCCTGCCCAAGCCAGGAGTTTATCGTACACGTTCAACCCACATCTCTGGAAAAATAATCTTTAAGTGCTTGATAAATCTCTTTGAAAAAAAATTTCAGTTTTAAATCACAAAAGCTTTTGAGTACTGCATATATTTTCATGACTCAAGACTCTGAAAGATCTAAAATGGGGTCTGACTCCTGCTTTTGTTCTGTGTTTCATTCTTTACCCACTTTCTCTTTACTAGTAATGCTTTATTTATTTGTTTGTTTGTTTGTTTAAGCAAACAGCTAGTGTATATATATATATATATCCCTGTTTCCTTCATGCTTACACAAAGGTAGTGTCTTTATATATTTGATCTAGAGTGAAGATGGCTTTCTTGTCTTCTTCCATAGCTGCTTGTGCCTCTCTAGATCACCATGATTTTTTTTAAACACATTTCCTTGTGAAAAGTTAGGTGCTTCCTCCCAGGCTTTTGTTGTTAGAGGTAAACAAGCGCAGCATTTCGTTTTTGCAGGAAAACAAAGATACAAGCCTGTGTACATCTGTTGTGAGGCTGAACATCAATAGCAGAATCTCTAAGTTCGCTAGTTTGTCCAATGCTCTCCTTTCTTAACCTCCCACCCCTTATATCTCGAGCCAGGGTACTGCTAAACCCAGGCTGGTCTCAAATTCTCTTGACTCAAGTGAGCCTTCTGCATTAGCTTCCCAAGCAGTCGTGACTACAGGAATATATACCTGACTTCCTTACTCAGTTTTGCTATTGAACACAAGAAATCCATCAGCTTTGACTAGAAGATGATATACCCTCTGCAGGAGTCCTCAGATCAGGGAACTCCCAGTGACCTGAGGGTGAGTGCTCATGAAAGTCACCTTTATCACTATTATCACTTGTTACCGTTGTGCCTGTGTTAATCTGTAGACTTAATTTCTGCTGACATTCCTAGATCCATAAGAACTAGGATCTGGTTCTGGATATGATATCTTAGGAGAAGAGCTTCTAGGTAAATTACCTGGGAATGGGAGTTTACTTTGTTGAATGTGTACAATTGCATGGTCATGTGGGTTCTCGAAGCTCACAGTTTAGAGACAGATATGGCACTTAAAGAGATATGCCAAAATGCCTTGCATGGGCTTCTTGCTTTCCTGTCTTATTCTGTCACAAGAGGAAGTAAATTCAGAAGTGACCCTGGGAGGCTGAGGTCACTGTGGCCTCCACATATTAAAAATCAAAGATGGCCCTAGATCTTCTCTCACCTTCTCTCTGTCATTGCCTGAAGTTTCGGCCATCAGCAATTCAGGAGGATTAAAAGATATACAACGTTTCTCAGTCTTCTGGCTAAAGTCAAATGTAAAAGTAAATAGTTCTCATTTATACTTTAAAAAAAGTTGTTTTACTTACTTACATTTTTTTGAAACAGGATCTCATTCTGTAGCACAGGTTTACCTGTTGGAGCCTAGGCTGGCCTCGAACCCATGGCTATTCTCCTGCTTTAGCCTTCCAGGTGCTGGAGTTACAGGCATGGTCACCGTCACATCTAGCTACTCAATGACCTTTCACTAGCCTCTAGCATAGATCAAATGACGCTACACTAGAAAGTATTGAGGGCTGGGGAGGGTGAACGTTGTGGAGCCAGAGGGAGGTGAGTGGGAAGGCTCTGTTGGCAGGAAGGACTCTGGGATGCTGGAGCCTGAGAACTCTGATTGCCTCATCAATGAAAGGGAAATAAAAGTCAACAGAGATCAGAGAGATCTGTGGGAGGAGAGGTAGGTGGGCACCCAAGAGAACATCGCCGTCCCAGTTCTGCCCAGAAGTGGCTCTGCCTGTTTGGACACCTTTACTAGGAATTATATTAGCTATTTAATGTGATATTAGGCCACTATATATTTTTTGCATATGTGTAGGTGCTGATGTGTGCATACATGTATATAAGAGAGGGCATTGTATGTGCTTATGGAGGCCTACGTGTGACATCAGAACTCACCCTAGATTGCTCTACTCCTTATTGCTTTGCTCTGGGATTTCTGAGGCTCTTGCCTTCCACAGCTGGAAGTACAGACCAACTGCCTGGCATTTTCACGTGTGATCTGGGATCCATCTGAACTCAGGCCCTTCTGCTTGTAAGGCAAAGACTGAACCCCTTGATCCATCTCTCCAGCCCCAGAACACCGTATTCTTTGTCAGCTGCACTGTTCCAACAGTAAATTGGAATCAGAGCACGCAGAGAGAGGTGCAGCCAGAAAGCAAACACTGGAAGGTAGCTTGCTCTACACTATCATGAGCATTGAGGTTTAGCACAGAGTATTTTGTTTGACAGTTGGGATTTCAAAATTCTCAAACATACCATCACACCCACACCAAGAACACACACACACACAAGAAAACTGAGATTGGAGATAAGGTTTTTAAGAAGGGGTGGAGGACAGGGAAGGGACACAATACACCATTCCAAAGTGATTCAAATGAAAACATCTCAGTTCTCCACTATCCTTTGCAAAGATGCGCTGGGCATTTAAGTCTATCACGGAAGACACCACCATGCCCCATGTATGTCCAAGCAGCCTCACACTGCATTGGTGTTCTGACAGATTTTTCTAGGAAGCCCCATCACGCAGCACCACATGTGTTGAACTCTTTGCAACTTGGCATATAGGCAGCAATGGTACCCTGCCTCCTAAACATTACCTCTAAGGTTCCTTTGATGTCTGCAGCTAGTCTGTGGGTCACCTTTTAATTTTTACTGCTTCCCTACTATAAGGTTTCTTTCATTCCTAAAAATGCCAGATTCTATCTATTAATCTTGGTTCCCCCATCCTTCTGTGCCTCCTAAATATTATTTCTCCAGCAACACCCCCATTGAGATTAGCTTATATGGCCTAAGCTGGCCATAAACTCACAACAATTCTCCTGCCTCAGCCTTTCAAAATCTGAGATTATGGACATGTCCCCACACCTAGATTGTTAATATATCATTTAAATGCCTATTTGTTTAATATCTTATTTATTTGTTTGAGGGGGAGAGAGAGAGAACAGGAACATGTCAAGGCGCATATGTGAGATCAGAGGACAACTTTCGAAGCTGGTCCTCTTCCACCATGTGGGCGCCAAGGATTGAACTCACATCACCAAATTTGTGTGCAGGCAACTTTACCTGCTGCTGAATCATCTTGCTGGCCCATTACATTTTCAACTTTAGAATTGTTTTAATTTTATAGAAAAGTTGCAAAAATAGGTAAGATTTTCTATGTATCTCACACTCAGTTTCACCTCTGACACTTTATTTATTTTGTAAATAAATAATGTATTTATTTATCCCCCCGTGCCCCCTCTCATACACACATAATAGGTACCCCGCTCCCCTCCCTCCCTCCACCCTTCCCTGTACCTCCCTGCTCTCTCCCCCCTTTTCCCCTCCCTTTCCCTCCTCCCTCCCTTTCTCCCAGTGTGGCCTCCCCCATCCCTGGAGCATCCTTTAATGTGTATGTCAAACTTTCCTCTGGGTCCTCCTCTCTGATGAAGTGTAAGGACTCAGTGGCATTTACTTCCGACACTTTAATGGTAGATAAAAATCACAAATAATGAACCAGTATGAAAACATGGTAAACTTATTAAGTCCATAACTTATTTGGAATCCCTTAGAATTTCACAAAGATTCTTTTAATGTTCCACAATCCACATTATATTTACTTGTCTTTTTTTTCCAGGATCTTTTGTACTGAAAGAAACTGTTTCCATCTAGCAACTTCAGTGTTTGAACTAGCAACTCCTTGTGTGCTAATTGTGTGCCATTGACTTGAGATGGTTTATAACTAATCTTTTTTTTTCATTTTTTGATGTGTATGTTGGGGGTGCATGCATGTACGCCTGTGTGTTTGCATGTAGGTGGGTGTGCATGAGGATGTAGGCACATCTTCACATGATATTGGGAATCATCCTTGATCACTCTTCCAACCCTTACTGTTCTGAGGCTGCATCTCTAAACACAGAGCTTGCAATAGGGCTAGTTTGACTAGTCGACATGCTCTGGGGATTCCTAGACTCTACCTTCATTGGCGCGAATTGCAGACAGGCCACCCGCCTTCCTGGCAACTTGCATGGTGACTGGAGAGCAGAATACTGGTCCTTTTGTTTGCACAGCAAGCACTTTAACCATTGCGCCTCTGCCCAGCCCCTATAAATAGCTTCTTATAGGAGACACATTCTGGATACTACAGTAACAGACTAAAAACCTCATAATAATATAATAAATGTTATACACACATTGTGACTTTACCACAAAGATATGCAGAATAAGCCTTCACTTGAAGTATATATGATTCAATATTATCTACTTCCTGGGACATAAATACTACTACAACAACAGGAATACAACAGGAGTTCTCAGTGCCAGTTACTAGTAATTAACAGCAGAACCAGTTAAACAAATAATACATCAGACAAGGTCAATGTTTTCCAAATAGTTTTCTATTTTGTAATAGATTCTTTTCAGCCTCTATTTTGAGCTTACTTTGGACTCCATAGTTCTGCTTCTGTAACAGACACAGTGACAGAGTTGCAGAAAGCATGGGCAATAGTTAGGAATATTTGCAAGATCACGCAGCTCACCTGTGAGGGACACAGGACAAGTCAGGCCATTCCCGAGGAACGACTGCTTGGGGACGCTTGAAAACAGCATTTACTTTTCTTTCTGGAAAGTGAAATTATTTTTTCCGATCTTTAAAAAGCGTACCAAGCACATGGACTTTGCAAGCCCTGTTGCCTTAGATCATCGCGATGACCCGGTCAGGATGGATATTCCCACCCATGGGCCGATTTGACTCTGGGCATTGTTGGTGCTAAAGGTGCATCTCCCTCTCTTACTGACAACCCCAAGTCTCCAGCTTGGGGAAGTCCCCCACAAGCGGTGTGGCAAGACCTGAGTAGCCAAGCTGATAATGACTTTATCCTTTTGGCCAGAGACAGTTTTCGGGGCAGGCAGATAACCCAGTCTTGCCAAGTGAAACAAGAGATAAGGCCTTCTGGAGGTAGGAGGAGAGTGAGACCACCCTTCTGGAAAGTCTTCCAGACCTTAGTAGGACACCTTGAGACTGTCTTTGGGGGTTTCATGCCTGTTCCCAAAGTCTGGAACTGGGGAAATCCTCTTGTGGCTGGGGAACTAGGTCAGAAGAATAGCAACAAGTTAGCATAGCAGATAGAAAGCAGGTGAGCACAGGGCTTTGATGTTGTGGTAGAGTTACTTGATCACCAAGCCTACACCCAGCCTACCTTAGGTCGTCAGGTTACATGAAATAATTGTGATTGACAGGATTTTCTGTTCTTTGCAGCCTACATCATGAGTCCAACTGTACAGAGAATTTGAATCCTTTGCTCCAAGGAATCACTCCACCTTCACCCATATGAGTTTACGTGCTCTCTTGATGGTCCCAAGCTGTAGCTCTTGACCTCACCTGAAACTTTAAAATTATCTGGCAATACTCAAAACACACTATGCTGGCCTTCGCCTGTGCAGTTTCTGGTACAATCAGTGGAGCTAGGGTCTGCAGCTTGGCATTTGTTAAAAAGCTTTTAAGTAAGTTTAATGTGAGAGTCATTGGTCTATAAACCAGCAGATACATTTTCAGACGCTATTTTCTATCTTAATCCTGCCCTGCCCTGCTCTAGTCCTGTCCAATGTTCTTAGTACCTCCAAAATTTACCCAGGGCAATTGCAATGTGGAGCTAGTATCATTTGCAAATCCCTTTATTCTCAATGTCCAAGTTTGGATGAGTGGTCACCTAACAGAGAGGACTCCTAATGGTGCTGATCGAGACTCTTAGCACCGCCACACCCTGGCAGAGTGGTAGGCGTCTGTGTTGGAACAAGGCTCTGATGTGAGGAGAGCCTGCTCAGCTTGCCAGAGATTTTCTTAAGAGCTGCAATCTCAACTTTGAAGGCTTGATTTAGGATGGAAAAAGAGTGGGTTAGGGGATTGGGAGAGAACCTCATATGTCTCCTAGAAAGTTAAGTATTTCCTAGCTATTTGATGTCCAAATGATTTGTTATGCAAATATCTAGTGTGTATATAGTCTCACCAGAAGGCAAGGGAATGTTCTAAATGATTCCCCAAGGTTCCCAGCAATCCCACGATTCTCTGATAACACATCCTGCTGCTGCCCCTCAGGACCAGAGGATAAAATTGCAGCCTGGGAGCCCCTAAAGCAGAGGAGTACTTTGATCCAAGATGCTGGAGTGATCGATACTCACACAGAGAGCTGAAGCATCAAGCAAAAGTCAAAAGACCTCAAAAACAAAGACCAAGGGAGAGATACTCAACTGTGAGGCAGGGGCATTTGGTTACAGAGGTTCAAATGAACTTCATAAAGCACTTAGATACATTGCAAATGACCAAGGTATGGACCTTAGAGGGAACCTAGCCGTCTACTAGAACAGGCCATAGGAGATCTCATGCATCAACAGGGGAAAAACGAAGAAGTCCTGGGGGACTGCTAGTTAGTCATCTGGAAGATATAATGAAGATTTCTAAATAAGAAGGCATCAAATGACTGCCCTCTATTACTTTTTGTAGACTGTTATGGTTACATTTTAGTGTCAACTTGATAGTTGCAGACTGTTTGGGGCACAGCTGTGGAGGGTTAATGGTTGGAACAGACCCCTGAACAAGTCTGCAGGTACTTAATTAATTGCTGTGGAAAACCCAGCCCGTAGTGGGTGGTACTTTCCAGTGGTGGACTAGATAATAGGAAGTACGAGGAAGAGGGACTTGCTCTTCCCTTATCAACTTTCTATGAAGTCTACTCTTCCAGTATCGTTGACTTTTAGAGCATCGTTGCCTTCTTTGTTGCTGCTGCCGCTGCTGCCTCCATCTTTGGCTGACGCAGAGCTTCATCCTTTACATGTTGTTGCTGTTTCTACTGCTTTTGGAGCCTGGACTCTAGGACTTGCTGCTGTTTGCTGTTTATTGCTGATGTTGGAGCCCAGCTGTTCTTCATTGACATTGGAATCCAGCATCTTCAACCTCCAGACAAGTAAAGGCTTGAGACCTTCTTGGGATCCTTGGCTTTGTGAGACATTCCTGTCAAGAACAAAGCAGCTATGGGTGGCTACTTTGAAGGACACTATTTTTTATTGTAAGTGAATTTAATAAACTTATTTATATATATTACATTCTAGAGATTCTGTTCTTCAGAGAACTCTGACTAATACATAGGTGTTCCTTAAATATTCACAGGGATCATTTCATGGAAGGGCAAAGTTAGAGGTTCTGAGAACTGTCCCAAAACACTGAGCAATAATTAAAAAAAAATTAAATGGGGGCTGAGGACATGGCTTGGTTGGTAAAGAACCTACCGTGCAAGCATGAGGACCTGAAGTCAGATCCCCAGCACTCATGTGATTACCCATATCTGTAACCCTAGTGCAACCGGAGTTCACTGGTTAGTGAGCTCACAAGTCTAGCCAATTGATAAGTACTGAGTTCCGTGAAAGACCCTATCTTAAAACATAAGATGAAGAGCAATATAGGAAGATATGTACACCTGCACATACACATACACACACACACACACACCAATGGACATTACTGCTTAGAGAAAACAAACCTTAATTTGAAAATGTAGCATAGTGAGCATAGAGAAATGCCAGACATTTTGAGAACTCCTCTGAAAGGAAGGGAGAGAGAATGTCACACCAGTTTCTTAGACAGGGTGATAGCATTCAAGGGAGGAAGGGTGGACAGAAGTTGTAATTAATTTCTTTTTGTGGCCATAACCTTGACTAACTTTATTTGGGGAAAAACATTGGCTTATTCCAAACAGAAGGAAAAGTTTAAGAGTTGGTAATGCAGTAGTTTCATTTACCTGAGGCATAAAATTAGCAAAGACATCTGAAGGTGGCGAGTACTAAATTTTGATGATGTTCAATGATAATTGTCTTAGTCCATTTGTCCATTTCCTTTTGCTATAACAAATTATCTTAGACATGGCAATTTATGAAGAATAGAAGTTTATGTAGCTCACAATTCAGGAAGTCAGGAAATCTGAGAACATGCTAGCATTGAAGGGCCTGCTTGCTTCTAACATATTAAATATCACACAACGAGACTGAGGAAGCACGGAAGTGTCTCTTCCACTTCTTATATTGTCACATATGCCACCATGGCGGTCTCTCCCTCCTTCTGACAAAATCTAATCCTAATTGATTCCCAAAAGCCCAACTTCCAAGTTTCCATCCCATGAAATTTGCAAGATACTCTCAAACCATGGCACTGGAACAGAGGGTTTGGAATTAGAACTCAACGATGCCAAAGAGCTGCAAGTGTTGCATCTGAAGGTCGTGTGGAGTACGGCACTGGATAGGCCCTCTGTAGGAAGTGGGGTGAGAATGGAGTAAGTGGGGTTCATCTGGAGCAAAAGAGAAGAGATGTGTCAGGAAAGGACAGGTGAAAGATCCCATTCACCCAAGGAGGTAGAGATGGAGGTAGAGGAGACACCAGCAGAAGAGAGGGGGAGGGATGGAAGCAGAAGTGGGGGAAGTTTCTAGCTTAGCTCCTCTGGTTCCAATGGTGTTCCAGAGATATTTCTCTTCTCAGCCCCTGGATCTCATGAAGCCAGGATGTAAATCCTCGTAACAGTCTGCCCTGATTTCAGGCAGTTTGAAGCAATTCTTTTTTTTTTTTTTTTTTTTTTTTTTGCTAACACGTGCTAATCCTTATTCCAGGGTATTGATTCCATGCTCTGATTAGCGCTCATCGTATTACGTTGCAACTATGAGTTTGCTGACTCCTTTTCCTACTGCGTCGTGAACTTCCTTGAGAGTAAGAACTTTATCTGCTCACCTATTGAATCCTCAGCACTTAGAAGAGAGACTGGCATATCACAGACACTCAACAAATGCTTAGAAAGTACTCTTAGAATGAGGGGTCAACCCTTTCACAATGTGTATCGATTCTGCTCTGGTATGACTCCATTTTGCCATTGAGTTTTGACAACACAAATGTTAAACACAAGCAATTGCTTCGGAGCTGTTCAGGAGGCTCAGATTGCTGAACTAGGAGCTGGTAAATGTTAGACTCCTGGGCTGGACTAGGCCTTGAGAGGCCATTGATCTCTGAAAGCTTGATATCATTTCATCATGGGCGACTGACATTCAAACTTTACCTAATCTCTCACATGCAAAACTGGTAGCAATACTAACAAAAAGTTTAAAAAAGAAAATTCATTCAAAGTGTCACTTATGCAAAGAAGTAACTTGTTTTTATGTGTCCACAGTCCTAGCTTGTTCTTGTTTTTTTATTTGATTTTTATTTTTGACAGTTTCATATTTGAATACGATAAATTTATATCATTTTTACCCCTTACTTCCTGATACCATCCTACTTCTTTCCCACTGCAAACCTTCTTCCCAGCCAGTCTCCCTCCTCTGTGCAGGTCTTTTGCATGTGCGGCTCGAGTATCATCTGGTTGACTTTCCTATCAGAGCCTGAATACTTGCAAGAGCCTGGGTTATATATTGGTGGGTATACTGTTGAGAAAAGTTCTTCTCCTTCCTCGTCTGGCATCAGCCTTCACAGTCTCTTGGGGAGGTGTGGTACATCTTGAGATGATGATAGGCCAGATCTCATGTGAGTCTTGTGGAAACAGACACAGCCACAGTGAGTTCATGGTACAACGACCCTCTCCTGTCCAGAAGGTAAAGTCGAACCACACCCCTTTCCACTTTCACTTTCTTACATTCTTACTGTCCCCCTCATCCTTGAGATTCCCTGAGTCTTGTAATGGGTATAACTTTGATGTCCTGTTACTTACACAACCAGCAAGATTGTAGTTATCATTCAGATAGAAGATGTTTTACATTTAACAATTTAGTATAATTGCTTTTCCATATTTTCTAAATGCTAAATGACACCATAATGTCTTAATTGATTAGATATGCATTAAGTTCTTGTACGTTCATGGGTGTGTGTGTTCATGTGTGTGTGTTTCTGTTCGTGTGTGTGTGTGTGTGTGTGTGTGTGTGTGTGTTCATGTGTGTGAGTGTGGACATGTATGTCATGGCATGTTTCTGGAGGTCAGAGGACAGTCTTGGGTATTGTGCCTTTCCCATCACTTTGAGACAGGATCTGTCATCTTGCCCTTGTGTAGTAAGCTTCTGGGAATTCTCTTGTTCCACCTCCCAGTATCTCCTGGAAGGAGCACCTGCTTCTTATGGATGCCTGCTACTGCATCCACCATTACGGAAGTTTTGAGGGTTCAATCTTGGGTCCTCTCACTTACATGGCAATCATTTTACCCACTGAACCATTTGCCCAATCCTGCATTCAATTCTTAAATTTTCCTATTCTGAATATTCACGTTGTTTCTGTTCTTCCTTCCTTCTCTCCCTTCCTTTCATTATAAATGTGCATTTCTTGGACAATATTACATAAGTTCTCCTCTTATTTTAGCTTGGTTCTTTTAGAATAATTCCACCCAAATCCCTGTTGCTGGCATAAAGCTCTGCTTTTGTTCAGTGACAAACATTTCCTGAGAATCTGCTGCTCTAGCTGCTAAATGCTGGAGCCACAGTGATGGAAACAATATCCTGGCTCACAAAGTCACCTAGTCTTGACTTCTCTCTGCTGGCTTGCCAGGGGGTGCTATGCACTGGGGGAGAACTGACGTCAGAGGTCTTGTACTGGATCTTGTGTGCAACACTACACACTGGCCAAGAAACAATTGGTCACTGGTACAATAGTGGCAAATCTGTCTTGTGGTAACCAACTGCCCTCTGGCCAGATTTGAGGCCCACTCCACAGTGCTACGTCTGGTACTGTACACCTGGCCAAAAGCCCATGATCAGGGAAGTCATTAACCTTAGTGGGGAAGTTCCTGCTGTGGCTTTATTAAATGGACACAATGTTCCCATCAAATTACTATCTAGATAACTGTGATTGTACCCATAGACTAGTGCTGCTGTCAGCTATGATCAAAGGAGTTCCTTTTTGCAGTGGGCACTGGCAACTGCAGAAACTTGTATCTGGTCAAACAGCTGAGAATAAATGGGGCTTCTACATCATCCTCTTCAAGGTTCAGGAAACATTCTGGAAGAGGAGGTGAAAAGAATGAAAGTGTCCGAAGAAGGAATGGTGGGAGAGCATTCTTTGGACCATGACACCATTGCACTGTTGCACAGCAGTGATTACCAACTGGTGTGATTCGAATGTGAAATGTCTGCCATAGGCTCATGTGTTTAAACAATTGATTCCCAACGGACACCCTCTGGGAAGATTATGAACTTTAGGAGATGAGGCATTTCGTCACTAACATCACTTGGGAACAGGCCTTGAGGTTTAACAGCCTGGTCCCACTTCCTTTTCTTTCTGCCTCCTGACTTCAGATTCCTTCCCTGCCTGATGCCCTGTATTCCCCACCATGATAGATTCTGAACTCTCCCCCTCTGGAATTCTAAACCTAAACAATACCCCTCTCTTAAGTTCCTATGGTTGGAATATTTTATCATGTCAAGTGAATAGCAATTAAACCCCCAGCACAAGGCTTGTACAAAGGACAGTGAACATCCTGCCATGGGGTGGGGAGAGAATCCATAAAGTGTCCCTCGACTGTCATCAGATAGTGTAGCTAACACTAAAGGAAAGATACTTGTAAGGCTCCACCCCTCTCTGAATATCTGTAAGTAGTTAATGGTTACTGAGGGAAGGAGAAACATTTTCTTCAGTGGTATAGCCACTGGTAAGGAGCCCACACTTCTGTAAATCTTTCACCCAGGACCCTATAAACAACCCTACTGAAACTCAGTGAGTTATCAATAATAGATGAATAGAGACATGGAAGTAGAAGAAAGACTACATGAGAAGAGGAACTGGATCATCAGGGATAGGAAAGAATAAGAGAGGATGGTGGGGAGTGGATATGATCAAAATACATTGAATACATGTATGAAAATGCCATCATGGAACCCTCTATTATGTATAATTAGCAATACTAATAAACAAGTATAAAAACCCAGTTCTCTTTTGCTGATAGAGAGACATATAACAACAGATACAGTGGGCTATGCCATGGCAACGTGCTGTAACACCAGAAAGAAGAATTTGATATGAGTTGGACTCATTTGTCTGAGAGAGGGCTTGTGTTGAATGGTGTTTTCTACTGGACATAACATGATGCTATCATAGACTCTTACCAATGCTCTAACCTAAGGAAGATGCTGTGTGGCAGTTTGAAATGTTCTCTCATGGAGGAAGTAAACAGAAGCTCAGGAAGTTTCTGAAACTCCCTGGCTATCCAAAAGTGTGTAAGAGACCCTCAGGGATCCAGCAGGTCACGTCCAGAGCTCCAGAATTGCAGTTTCTGTGAGTCTCCCCCAAGATCAGACTGGCATCTTGGTGATGTTTTTGCTCCCATAAGTAACCCTTACCCATATTCCTATAAGTAATCCCCAAAAAACTTATTGATCTGCCAAGGTGGACTTTGATGTAGTCATGGCAGACTTTGGCTCATCATTGAGCTCCTATCTGAGGTGAGTAGATATATGTGTGGCATCGCCCTAGGGCCACACAACACTTTGATAGGTACATTTTTTACTAAAGGTTGCACATGAATCCTGCCCAAGCCACACATGGGTATATACCAACCTCCTTGCAGTCTCTCTGATTCCAGTGTCACTACCGAAGACATTCAAAGACAGAAATATGTGGCTCCTCTAACAATAATAATGACCATTTATTGAGTTCTTAAATAACCCCAAGATTTTTTATGATGTACGATTTACAATTTATATTTTAGTGACAATGTAAGGCGGTTATTATTACTATTTTATCACTTTGCACATGGAACTAGAGACTCAAAGGTATAACTTGCCAGAGACAGGCAGTTAAAAAATAAGAATGGAGGCAGAAGCTGAGTATGTGCTCGTAACCCCTGCATGTGAGATGCTGGGCAGTAAGATCATGAGTTCAAGCCCAGCCTGGGCTAGATAGCAAGACCCCCTGTCTGATAAATAACGAGCCATGGAAACAAGCTACAAATTCTTCCAATTCAACTGCATAATCCCTGTCTCTCTGGAGTCTTTTGTTAAAAGGATCCTTTAGGAACTAAAATCCTGTCTATGGGCAAGAAGCACAGCTGGGCTGTAGTCTCTGTAGTGTAAAACCTTTTTTCCAGCATTACATTGATCTCGAAGCCCCGAGGACCAAGTCTCATGTCTATTCAAATGTATCCAGTCTTTCCAGTCAACCCTCATCAATAGATCCTCACAGTTAACATTGTGCTCACTTGACAAACATCATTTGGATGGTTATTAGATTCTGTTTCTGATAAGGGTGTTCTGGGGTGTGTGCAGAAAGAAGCACATTATTTCAGCTTCCCCATAGGCAGCAACGTGATCTTCCTAGAAGGTAGTATTTGTCCCTCCTTGGAAATTTCAATTTCCAGTCACGACAGTATACACAATACTGCCTTCATAAATGTATAAGCAGGCACCAACTTACCTATAGTCAAGCACACTGTATGCTAATAAATATTTCCTCAAAAAGGAATTACTAGTAATCAACCTGAGTCCACATACAAAGAAGTTGTCTTTGGCTGGGCTCCTAAGAAAATGTCCCGGAGGCAGGGTTCACAAACAAGTGGTTTATTAAGGAAAATTTCCCAGGCGATCAAGTAACCGAGTGGGTAAGCTGGGGAGGAAGAGGGAAACGCTGAGCAAGGGTGAGAATCTTGCAAGTTCAGCTCCAGTCTGACCTTCCGGGGAATCAGGACTGTTGACTACATCTCAGAATTGGTCTCAGGCTAAGGTTGAGAGCTGAACTTCTGTGCTTCTGAACCAGGGTTATTAGCTTTAGGGATCCCATTCCGGGCGGGTTTGGCTCTCTGAACTTGGGCCAAGCAATTCCACAAGCGGTTTGGATTCCTCAGTAGGAGATGGCAAGGACATGCAGGAGGAAGTGGGAAGACAGAATGGGTTCCTGCTCCCAACAGCATGCAAATGGCACTCAGGCGGCAGCCCACAGCTGAACGCATGATGTAAATGCTGATCTGGAGTTATCCGACTTCACTATTCCAGACAGATAACCAGCCCCCGGGAAGACTTGATTTCCTCCTTTGTAACATGAGAATAATATCTTCCAGGTGAGAGGTGAGGATCCGAGATTTGTTATTGGGCTATTTTGATGACTGTAGCAGCAGACGTTCAAGAAATGTTAGCACTTGGTTCCTTTCTTCGATATTTTATTTATTGGGGAAGGAGAGGGGGTGGGAAAGAAAGGGGAGGAGGAAGAGAAAGAGAAAGACGAAGAGAAGAAGGAGAAAGTGGAGGAACAGGAGACATGCATATGCTGCAGTACGCATGTGGAGGTCAGAGAACAGCTTTCAGAAGTTGGTTCTCCCCTTCACCGTGGGGTTGCAGTTCAGACCTCCAGGTTTGCACACAGGCACTTTACCCTGCTGAGCCATCTCACCAGCCCATGTTTTTAGTTTGTATTTAACACAAAGATAAATTTTAAAATGAGGTCAGCCAGCTGGATCATATACATCAAACAATCCTTAGTCATATCATGGCAGGACAAGGTGTCATACAGAGACCAGATCTATGCTTCTTATGTCTTTGCCTGTGCAGAAAACTCTGGGCTTTCAAGACAGTCATAGGTCTGGAACTCAGAATGAAGCTATTTTGAAGCATACATGCAGGAAGCGACTTCATTCTCTCTCGCCAATGCTTTCTATTTTTAACTTTTTGTGATGAAAAAAATCTTTGAACAGACACAGAAAAGAGGGATCGGAGTGTAACAAGCCCCTGGAGAGTACTCTGAGAAATCCAGTTTCAACAATTATCAGTTCATAGCCAATTTTGTTTCATCTGTACCCTGACTTGCCTCCCTTTTGCATTCTTTGGAAGCAAATGCTAGATACTGTTTTCATTTCATCCATAAATATTTTACTATGTACTTTCAAAAGATAAGATCTCATTCTATTTTAATTTTAAAATTAGCATATGGTAAACTGCCTTCTTATTGTAGTGTGTTCAGTTCAGTGAATTTTCAACATAGGTATAAATTTGTGTCAGTCCCATTCCGGTTACAGTACAGAACAGTCAATCATCTCAAGGGAAACTTCCATCCACAGCTACAATGTCATAATCAGAATGCATTTTTGTATAACTATAAGCAGCCTCTCAACACACTCACATCTAATTCTATCTAATACTATCACTTTTGCAAAGAAAAAGCTCCCTTCTAGGCACTCCAGTACACTATAAATAGACCGGTTGTAAGCAATCTCCATCCTTGCTTCTGACAAAAGGTCCAAGTGAACGTGACACTCCCTGCCTTGTCCCAGTGCTGGGGACACAACCCAGGGCTTCAGCCATAGCAGGCAGGCCTGTCATGGAGAGACAGTATGCTGTGTTTTGTTTCGCTTTGTTTTGTTTTGTGTGACAGATCCTCCTGTATCGGTTCTAGTAGCTGGGATTATAGTCAATGCCACTGTACCCAGGCAATATGATACTTTCATAATGATCATTCATTTTCCTCTCCTTATAATCACTTATAATACACATCTCTCAGATAGACAGTTCATAGCAGTCTTGGTTCTTTACATAGTACAATTAATCACCTTAGCGGGGCTGTTTAGTTTGTTGGGGGAGTGGAGTGGTTTTAAGTTTCTTGCTGAATGATAGAAAATTTTGTTTGCAATAACTCCAATACTGCCTTTATCCTTAAGAAAATAGCTTAGAGCCTTAGAACTGGAATGGAGCTTTAAAAGTCTATTGTTAAGCAGGGTGCGATGATGCATTTCTTAATCTCAGTTTTTGGGAGGTTGCAGCAAGAGGTTCTGAGTTCAAGGCTTGTCTGGGATGAATACTGAAATCCTATCCCAAAGAAGAGGAAGAAGAAGAAAAAGGAGGGGAGAAGAAAAGGAAGAGGAGGACAGGAGAAGGGAGAGGGAAGAGGTTATATAGTAAGGACAGGAGTTTGTCACTAGGATTACCTTATTTCACAGCGGTTGCGGCTCCAGATCAGATCCGTTGGAGATCAGTTGGAGGCATTTCAGTTTTACAAAAGACACTCAGCTGGTTAGGAGACACGAAACTAGGTCTCCCAGACTTAAGAGTTCTTACATTATGCCCAGAGCCCAGCCTTTCTCTTCATTTTTGCTGTCACTAGAGTGTGAGTTTCCTTGCCACACACATATCCAGTTAAGGATGCTTTAAAAATGCTTTATGCAGTATCCAGAGAAGGCTAATCTCTGGAGACAAGGTGTGGGTTAATTCCTGCTACTTTTGAGAACAAAGCTTCACTGCAAATCAATATAAGGAATCTTTGAGTGGGGTGTAATGAGATGTTCTAAAACTCTGTAAATTTACTAAAATTGTATGTTTAACATGGGTGAAATTTTTGAGACCCAAGTTAAATTAGACCTCATAAAGCTGTTCCAAAAGCCAGTTGTGCGCAGGTACCTAGTGATCTCTGAAAGTGGAGATGCCAGAACATTCCGGAGGCTGGTTCTTCCAATCTCCCATCTGCCATCCTGTCTATCTCGCCCTGACCTGCTCCTCCAGCCTTGCCGGGACAGCCGTTGCGGCTCCAGATCAGATCCCTGCAGAGGAATAGATGGCACATCAGCGGATCCTTAGCCTGCCCCACGACTGTGCACCGAAGACTTCTAGTCCATATTCTGGCTTCTCGTGGGGTAGAACCGGGTCTGATCCCTGGTTCCATCCATGCAAAAAAAGAGTAGAGAGCGGGGGGGGGGGGGGGTCAGGTCTCAAGAATCATGTTTGCGCTAGAGCCGCTCACATTGCCTCTGGAACCAAAGCCAGGTTTGCCTCTACATCCAGAGCAGATGGTTTGGTGAGAGCTCCACGCATGGGAATGGTCAGAAGAAGGTCACAAAAAAACTTTGCCAACTATCACTGGAAAACAGAAGTGGGCCAGCCCTGCCTTTCTGCCAACAAGGACCAACACCCGTTGCCTGGCAACCATGATGCACCTCCTGTGCAGTGCTTGAAGCTTTAATTAATCAACCAAGGATGTTCTTGGTATTATTTCTAAACAGGCTCCATCCGTGTAAATACATTAATAGGGAAGGACAGGGGATAGCACAGTGACTTTGCCTCATCTCCTCCTCTGCATGGGTGACCCCAGAGCTCAGTGAGCTAGAAGATTGTCTCAGATCCACACCTTTCATTTAACAGGGGAGACTGAGAGAGTTTGACTGGCCAAGGAACATGAACTGGTAGCAATTCAAGAACCAACTTGTACTACCCACTTCCCTGTCAAGAGATTGTTAGGTGGAAAGTAACTTCATGTTTTCTAATCCCTGTATTCAAGGGCCTGAGTGGCCTGTTGGTCATGCAAAAAAGTGTCTCAAGCACTTGTGGAGTTACACACAGTCTCATGAACTCAATTTGTGAGTTCTATGCCAACCCCAGCAAAAGCATCCTAGAAGAGTGAAATAAGGGCATTATAATCACTCCAGATATTATATCTATAGCAACAAAAACTGTTAGAAAAAGGGCAGCCAAGGACAGGCTCAGCCCTGGCCAGGGGGAAAAGATAGGTCAACCTGCTTTTGCACGGCTGGGGATGTGTGTGGGAAAGAGCTGCCTGAAGGGAAGTGGAGGGCTAGCCATATGGAGCCAATACCTTTAAATTAGTAGGCATGTGAGAGGGCTACGGGCAAGGAAGGCAATAGTGCATATGTCAACCAATGGAGTCTATGAGAGGGATCAGGAGTATATTAGTTAGGGTTCTCTAGAGTCATGGAATATAATATATATATATGTAGGAAATTTATTGAGTTGGCGTACAGATATGGCCGAGGTAGTCCAGTGAAGGCTGCCAGTAGCCGAGGTAGTCCAACGATGGCTGCCAGTAGCCGAGGTAGTTCCAATGATGGCTGCCAATAGCTAGCTGCTCAGTTCGGTAGTCAAGTGGGTGATGGCTGAAGGCTGGAGAATTCCTAGAGTCTTAGTCTAGTCGAAGGCTAGAAGGTCGAAGAAACCGGATGGCCGGAAGGAAGAGCGATTCCTAGCACAGCTGCAAGAAGGCGTCTGTTCTCCTTGGTGGCTCCTTTTTATATGATGCAGTATTGGGAGAATCCTTTGAGAGCTTTGGAGGTTCTGATAGGATCTGGGGCGTGTATAATCCCTTCAAATAGTCTCAGTTGATCTTTTTCAGAGGTGGTCTCAGCCCAGCTTAGGTAATACCGGCTGTGTCAAGTTGATACCCAGGCTTAACTATCACAAATGGTAAAGGTACATTATAATCAGTCGTAAAAAATATGCTTCTTTATCCCTTAAGATTAGGAGAAAATATAAATGTTCACTCTTGTTACTTCTTTTCAGTATTGTGTTGCACATTCAATGCAGGATCGTTAGTCAAGAAAGAGAAACAAACACATTTATATATGAAAGGAAGATGTGAACAATCTCTATTTGCAGAAAAAAATCCTAAAACACACACACACACACACACACACACACACACCCCTAATGAGTTAAACAAGTACAGGTTACAAGATCAATATACACCAATCAACTATGTTTTCTATATACCACTTTGGCGTATCATTCTATATACAATTTGAAAACAGAACTAAGAAAAAAAATTTTTTTAAACTTTAGTGTGCATGTATTTTAGAAATTAGAGAGAGAGAGAGAGAGAGAGAGAGAGAGAGAGAGAGAGAGAGAGAGAGAGAATATGCCACAGCACACATGTGTGAAGTACTAGCCGTGCAAGTCTGACAACCTGACTTCAGATCCCCAAATAAAAGCCAGATTTGGTAGCTTATGTGTTTGTAATCCCAAAGTACCTTTGAAAAGTGGGAGGCAGAGACTGGAGAATCTCACCGACCAGCTAGGATTGCACAGTGGTTGTGGGAGCAGTAGTGGCGGCAGCAGCAAAGAAGCCCAGCTTCAGTCTGTCATGGCCACCATTGCCATGAACGGTGAAGGCTTTTAGGGAGGGACATGAAGCCCCAATATGACCAATGTGGTTTGCTGTAAAGACTTCAAGAAAACTGACATGAACACTGCTTTGGAGCTCACAGCGCACTTCAAAATTAGGATCTTTGGAATAGCTATGGAAGAACCACCTAATACAAAGATTTGCTGTTGCCAACTTTCAACTCAAGTTAACAAATTAAGTCAATCTGTATATCATAAAAAACAAAATGTTACATAAGTTAAATGGGGAATGCTTATTTTTTGTTTGCCTACCCTGAACTATAATGTCTATAATCATGGTAAAAATAAATTGTAACATTCAGATTTGATTTACTCCTGCGGCTGGGGGTTGGGGTCAGAAACCCAGCTTCAAACAGAGTGGAAAGTTGTGGAACAGCACCTGATGGTTGTCCTCTAGCTCGACACATGTGCCATGAAATGTACATGTCCACACTCGTACACATGAACATATAACACTCACACATATACACACACAGAAAAAAAAGCCAATCAGTCTGAAATATTCAGGGATAAAATTAGCAAAAGAAGAAACTATACTTTGGAAACTATAAAATACTTTAAAATAAAAATGAAACACAGATAAATATGAAAGCATCATGCTCTCAGAGATTTGAAGATCAAATAGTGGGCAATACTCCCTATATCATCTATAGATTCTCTAGCCTTCCAATAAGAATAACAGCTGTTTTGCAGAAACTGACAAGTTGATCCAATATTTAATATGGAAATGAGAGAGACTGAGCATAGCCAAAACAATCTCAAAAGAAAAAAAACAGTTTTAGACTGTCTTGGTATGTTTTAAGACTAGGTAATTTATAGTGAACAAGAATTTATTGGCTCAGGATTTTGTCACCTGGGAAGTCCAAGATGGACTAGCATCTATTGAGACTCTTTTAGCTGTGGGGTTAAGGGCCTTGGAGCTTATTACCTCCTGTTATGACCCTTCTCCTAAGTATGCAGCACATACTCTTTGGGAGTTACATTCAAACCATAGCAGAAGACTCATACATCCTGACTTCAAAGCCAACTGTAGTAATTAAGACAGTGTGGTACTGACATGAGGTAGACATATGGATCAGTGGAATAGAATTAAGAGTCTAGAAATAAACTCTTGCATTTGAAGTCAATTGAGCTTCAACAAGGGTGCCAAGATTGTTCAGTGGGGGAGAAAGAATAGCATTTTCAACAAATGGTACTGGGCCAACTGGAGAGCTGCATGCAAAAGAATTAAGTTGGACCTCCTCCTCATACAATGAAGAGACACAAAATAAGCAGACTTAAATGTAAGAGCTTAAAGTATGAAAGTCTTGGAAGAAATTATAGGAATAAATTTGGTAACCTTGAGAGAGGTAAAGTCAACTTAAACATGACGTCAAAAAGGTAAACAACAAAAGATATCACACAAATGAAAGATGTTTGTGCTTCAGCAGGTGCCATGATAAAAATAAAAAGTTGAGAGCAGCAAGCAGTACGGGAGAAAATACCTGCAAGTCATGGCATCCAATTAGTACCTAAAACAAAGAGTTAACAGTTGGAAAACCCCCAATTTAAAAACAGGCGAAGGATCTGAACATTTATCTCAAAATGATACGTGAAGGCCAGTAGTCACATGAAAAAGTATTTGACACCGTGGCCCTCAGGGAAATGCAAGTCAAAAACCCTCAGTGAGATAATACTTCAGTCATTAGGATGGAAAGATGTTGTTGTTGTTAAATAGGCAATAGCAGATGCTGCTGAGGATGTGAAAAAATTAGTCTTCACGTGCTACTGGTGGTAATATAAGGCCATATAGTTAGTCACTTTGAAACTCTGGCAGGTCTTCAAAAAGTTAAAGATAGCTACTCTGTGATCTTCCCCAAAGTCTGCTACTGTACTTGTTCCCAAAAGAAATGAAAACATTTACCTACACTGAACATGGACAATAATGTTTATTATAGAAGAATCATTCAAATAGCTAAAAGGCAGGTAACAGTCCAAATGTAGAACAAAAAAAAAATAATAAATGAAGAGGTAGGGTTGGTGAGATGGTTCTGAGGATAAAGGTACCTGCACAAACCACAAACTCGGTGACCTGAGTTCAATCCCTATGGTCCACATGTCGAAAAGAGAGAACTCACTGCTGAAAGTTGTCCTCTAACCATTGTACATGTGCCATGGTGTTCTCGCTTTCAAATAATTAAATAAAAGACTTCTTAAAAAGATGAGTAAGTGGGGCTAGAGAGATAGCTCAGGAGTTAAGACTCTGCCTCACAAGCCGAAGGTCCTGAGTTCAGATCCCAGGTCCCACGTAAAAGCCAGGCAGAAACCTGACTTCCAGGCCTGGTGGGCAGAATCTGAGAAATCTCAGAGTGAAGGAAAAAGGAGGTAGAAGCAATCTGGTATGATTCTCAAAGACCCTTGGTTTTCTATAGAGACTTGTCCTCTGATACAAACACACATACACACATTAAAATAAAATAAAATAAAATAAAATAAAATAGTGTGTTCCTTTAAAAAAAGATGACTAAGTGAACAAAATAAGGTATATCCATTCAATGGCCTATTTACAGCAAAAGGGGGGATGTATTAAATACTGGTATACACTACAGCATAGATGAATAGTTAAAGAATACAGATCTGAAAGGTCACAGACACAATTCCAATTATAGCAAATATCAGGAATGGGAAATCCATGGAGACAGGTTTTGAGAGACATCAGCGATATTACGGGACTTACCTTACAGTAATGGAAAAATGGTAAAATGGATTACATTGATGGTTATTCAGATATGTGAATATGTTAAATATCATTGTATCTCTAAATTAATGTGTTGCGTTATGTATCAATTATGCCCCAAATTGTGTTTTTAATAGGTTGGTTGTTTGTGATATATTTTTAATTTTTTTATTATTTATTCAATTGTGTGTGTATGTGTGTGTGCATGTGTGTGTATGTATATGTGTGTGTGTAGAATCACGGACGAATTTGGGAACCACCATGGACCACCTCCACCTCCTCTTTGTTTACTCTGCCCCCTGGGATTCACAGGCTCTGCCCTACCAGGACCAGAAACGCAGGCTGCCCCCGCTTCCGCCAAGCGTCTATGCATGGGGTCTAGGATCCGAACTCAGGACCTTCCACCTGCAAGGCAGAGGCTTAACCCCTGAACCTCTCCAGCTCCTGTTTATGATATATTTTTAAGTAAAAAAAAAACACTGCTATAGTAATACATGTATGTGTAAAGCACACATTTCCACAAGATACACACCAGACTAGCATTAGAGACAGGAAAGAAAAGTTTGAAAGCAACGATGATCACTAACTTTTCATTATGCACATTTGAGGGTTTTTTGGTTTTGTTTTTTTTTTTACTTTTTGAGTAAGCATACCAAGTAATTGGCTTCACTATGTTGTTTAAACACGTGTCATTATACTTCGTTAGGACTGTGTATTTTAAAAAGTGAAACCAAGCAAAGGAAATTAATAAAAAGAGAGCAAGAGCAAAAGAAAGATTAGAGTAGGAGAAAATGGAGGCCAAGAGAAAAAGTGTGAAGCAATTGGTGTACTAAGGTGATGCTCTTTCCCCAAAACGGTAGAATGGAGGAGACCGATTCTGAAGACACCGTGAGACTAAGATTCAGAATAGGACTGAAATGCTCGGCGAAGATGAGACAGAGAGGAAAGGCACTGGCTGGCTCATTAGATAAAGACCCATGATGGATGGGCAGTTTAGTGTCATTTGGAAAGAGAACATGTCACACAGAGAGAGAAGGAACAGAGTAGGCCCAGTGAATTCATTTTAATTTTTTTATGTTTCTCTACCCCTTCTTTTTCTTTTCCTTTCTTCTTCCTTCCCTGCCCCTTCTACCTTCCCCCACCACTTTCTTTTGAGACAGGGTCTCGCTGTAAACCAGTGATCATCTTGCTTTAGTTTCCTGAATGCTGGGACCACAGACGTACACCACCAGTCCCAAACGCCTAGTGAGTTTGAAGGGCAATGCAGGTGGATTGCCAGGTGCCTGCCATGCCATTCGCTGTGCATCTGCAGGTGGCATTCCAACAGAGCAGATGCCCACGTAGAGACGGAGATGAAGGACAGCCAACTACGAAACATCTATTTTTGAGAGATTTCTCAGTGAACGAAGGGGACCGGAAGTCAGAAGGCAGGAGTGATGGAAGATGTCAGAAAACAGGATCAATGGAAGGCGGTTTTTAGGACAGAGAAAATCAGCTTGTAAGCCAAGGATTTAGAACCGGTATTTAAATGAGAAGGAGGGATTAGGAGTATTGGGAAAGGACAGGAAAAGAGAATAACAACTGGGAAATTTAGGCTTAGAAATAAAGCTGGAGTCCTCTCCATCCAAAAGCAGAGGGGCAGGGAAGCAGAGGAGAGAGAGAGAGAAAGAAAGAGAGTTACACAAGATAAAAAGTTATCTGGAGTACAGAGAAGTTGAGAGATATTTAAAATATTTAGTGGCCACTGCAGAAAGAGAGCCAGAATCACACTCTGGCTGTGCCCCCTCCTGAGCGGGCTCCAGGGGGTTTCTGCTTGGTCTGTGCTAGCTCTTTGGTTACTGGGTCACAATGAGACCTGAGGATAGAATGAGAAAGACACTGAGTGACGCAATGAAACCACACGACTGAAGTAACGTCTCTTGGTTAGAACTCTGAAAGACTGAATAAGAATTATCTAGGTTCCTCAAAAGTAGCCATAAGAGATGCAGAGAACACCATACCATACCATGCCACAAAATAATTCATCTTTTAGCTATCCATCTAGTAAATAATGGATGCCTTACACAAACTTAATGCCCATTGGCAAAAAGTCCAAAGAAGAGATTGACTGAAGTCAAAGCCATGCATGCTTTTTTTTTTTTTTTGGCTTTTGCTCTTTGCAGCATCTCTTAGTCAGTGTGGAATTACAGTGATTTTCACAACATGGGGTCAGCTCTTTCTTTGAGGCTGTCCCCGGAAACACCTGCCCTAGGTGGTTGGCAACTCAGTTTCCCTCACTGGAGGAAAGGAGCAGGAGCCAGAATACCAGGCACTCCAGAGAATATAGGAAAACATTTGGGATTTCCTAGGTCGTAATTACCAAGCACACCACGTGGAGACTGTCACCAAGGTTATCATGTCGGCCTTGGCCACACATCAGTCTCAAGGGAAGGCCCTGTTGTTCGTGTCAGCAACACATTCAGGAAAGGCATCTTATCATAGCAGGCGACTGCCCTGCTCCCACACCAGATATGCTGGCTTGAGAGCTGAGCTGGTGGAGCAGAGCCTGAAGGATTGGCCTTTGATTGATGGTGTGCGGCGGCCCTTTTAACTAGAATTTTCTGGCTGATAGAGACCTTGACAATTATCTAATCTGAGCCCTTTAGAAATGAGGAGACCTCTCTGGACTGGTTAAGCTGGCATTTAGAACCTCAGTTCTTTACATCCAATTTTCATGGTGGAAAACTTAAAAAGTCTATTTATGCATGCACAAAGGGGCTTTCTCGACCTGTATCACTTCCTTATTATTCAGGAGAGGGAGTGCAGGGGACATCCTCAGAGGCTCAAACTATCCATGGAATGCCTTGTAGCTGATACACTGGCCCAGCTCCCATCACAAATGGCAGAATTCTTTCCCACTGGCTCTGTTCAAAACCGCTCTGTGGTCAGGTTGTCTTCCAGCCCTCAGGTGACTGCGTATATCCTGTTACTTTTAGGGTCACTCTCGAATATTAATAATAATAATAATAAAGGTCTGTGATTACTTTAAACCAAAAATACAGACATTTTAGTAATTAATATGTCTGGTACAGGGTAATAACAAAAACCACCTTCATGCTTTGGTGGGAAAGGCGGGGGTGGGAGGTAGGGTAGCACCTGTGTGTTTCTTCTAGCCTGGAACTTCTTTCTTCTCTAAGTTGGTCAACTCCTCCAGCACAAAGGGGTGGGAAGAGTGAGCTAAGGAAATGGACAGTGCTCACTGGACATCTCTTGTTTCCACCTTGTCTCCTCAGGGCTTTGATGTGCTCGTCAGAACTCCACCTTCCACGAGCTCTTGAGTAGGCAAAACTCATCTCCCTGAGCACAGGAAGTTCACTTTGTTTCTGATTGGTCGTTATCGCTTCTCCCCCAGCCTTGGGCACCCAGCGGCCAATCTAGCTTGTTTTTGCCCAGGTCTCTTTTGAGTGTGTCCACAGTTGGTCCCACACTGTGGTACTCTTTTAGATCTGGCTTTTGTGGGAATAAATTGTTTGCCTTGTTGAAATTCAAGTTTTTTTTTTTCCCCCTCGAATTTTGGCTTCTCAGACCTGAGTCACACACTAGTGCATGGTGCAAGGAACACACAGATACTGACTGGGTTCTTACTTTCGTGCTGTGGGGGCAGACTTCAGAACAGCAATGTCTACAGAAACCTCTAACCCACAACAATCCTGTCAGCATTTATACATAAGGTAAGTGAAGGGCTGCGGCCACTCTTTCCCAAATCCCACATTGTGCATATAGCTCAAGGGGGTAAAATAATAGCTTTCTTTTAGCATCCTAGTGCCAAAGGTTTTCACATTCTTTTCCAATTGTAACTGCAAAGTTTTCCTTTCCTTTTCAGTTTTAGTTCACTTGTTAGTAGGGGGGAAGGC
Source organism: Typhlomys cinereus (assembly GCA_023101885.1). Taxonomy (NCBI): domain Eukaryota; kingdom Metazoa; phylum Chordata; class Mammalia; order Rodentia; family Platacanthomyidae; genus Typhlomys; species Typhlomys cinereus. The sequence goes on from JALPQD010000102.1 coordinate 1,480,887, forward strand.
AGTGTACTTGAAAGGGGTCTCTTTTTGTGGCAGAATACCTGGATAGTCTAGTACTCAATATGCAGCCCAGGTTTGTCTCAAATCCAAGGTCGTTTTCCTATCTCAGCTTCATAGTTGCTGGGAATACAGGATGAACCACCATACCCTGATAAAGTGTTCTTTAATAAGAAGATTTCAGTGAAGATCCAATGCCACTTCAGTACACTTTGTATGGTTGCTGAGTTATCAGTTGTTGGGTAGGAGCCAACAATAATTTTGTTATGCTGGATTTTGTTGTTGTTGTTGTTGTTGTTGTAATGGGATTGGTTGCAATTTCATCAACAGACTAAATTTCCAAAATATCTGGGGGTGGGGGGGTTTGCTATTGATGAGCTGTGCAAGCCTGTTTTTTCAAGTAAATGAGGGAAGTGATTTCAATCATAAATAACCATAGCAAACTGCCTGCCCAAGAGAAAGAAAATGAGCAAGGACATAGAATGTCCGTGTGATTCTCAGTATTCTATCATGATTGTGGTCAGAATTCACTTATATCAAAAAGAACACCACCACCCTACCATTGTGTCGTCCCTTGCCCTTGTCACCAGAAGTCAGGTAGCAGGTGTAGAGCAAGGTGCCGTCAAAATCACAATGTCATCTTGATCCTGTAGAACGGTGACATCCCTGAACACTGACCTCTGTTTTACCCTGCACAGTTTGGACGCAGCATGTACCCCCTAAAAGGCCCAAAACCTTGCTTGACTCTTTGCTTACAGCTAGAAGCATTTTGGAACTCTGCCATCAGGTCATTTGAAGGTACAAAATGAATCTTTCCATGCATTTTTTAAAAAAGACAACCAGTTCTGAAATACTAATGTTTTACTTTTATTTCTTGAGACAGAATCTTGCTGTGGTGCCCAGGCTAGTCTTGAATTTGCAGTCCTCCTGCCTTCGCTTTATCTATATGCTGGCATTAGTTATATGCTCTCTTGGCCATGAATGATTTTAAACATCTACGGCCCTCTCAAATGCATCATGAACAACCGAATTTAATGAGAGGGACTCTAAAGACGGCAGATAAAAGCACAGATAAGCATCTATTTTGTCTCAGTTCTGTTGAACTACAGAAAATAGAGCAGAATTCTCATAATATTAATGGAATCCGTTTACAGTGACCGATTTTTTCTGTGGCCAGCATTTTAACATATTATTCTAAACTGTCAATATCACTGTTGGAAATGTGATTCATTTCACTCTTTGGGTTGATTTGATGGACGTTTTGGAGATGAAAGTGGCAGCGATGTTGCTCAGTTGGCCCTGAGACTGCTCTTCTTGCAAACCTGTTAGTTTCGTAAGCAAAGTGGGTCTGACTGAGTGAAAATAAAATTAAAGGTGGAGCAAGGGTTCTTGGCCTTTCCATGGAGAAAAAGGGGCTTTTATGAATCGAGATTCTATTCCCAAGCAAAGAAGTGATTGTCACAGACATGTCAAAAATCTTATGTAACTCTTCACCAAATCCCCATGGCCTAGTCAGGCAAGGGGGTACACACGTGTGTTTGCAATCCCAGCTGCTGGGAAGGATAAGACAGGAGAGCTGCCTGAGGAATCTAACCAGGGCCAGTAGTGTAGCCATTTCCTCCGAGTCTCTAAGAAGGGAGTAAATGGCTACAATATAGACCCAAGTCTCCCGGATGGAGAAGGGAAGCTCACAGACTCAGGAAACAAGCAAAACTTACCAAGCTTGGAGAGCTGGAATTTACAAGGTTTACAAGACATTGTCCAAGGTTACAGAAGACTCTCCCAGCTGCAGGGAGCTCCACGGAACATGGCTTTGCTGAGTGTTGCCCCTGTGAGGATGGGCTTTTTGGTGATGCAGCTGCCTTTGAGTGATCCATGTTGGTGTATGGAGCCTCTCACACATACTCTGTAAATAAACCACTGAAGTTCATTGCCTTGTCAGGTTGGACTTTGGTGGGTTGTTGCTTTGGTCTATTGTTGGTGTCCTATATGGGGGCGGTAAACATGTGATTGAGTCTCCTCAGGAAAAGCTCTGCGACAGGGCCCTTCTCAAAAAAAAAAAAAAGCTGAGTGTTGCAGTTCATCTGCATAGTTGCTGATAAATGACCATCACACAGCTTAAGGGAACAAGGAGTTTACTTTCTTGCGACAGTCCAGTTACAATTCTTAGTCCAGCTTGATGGGAGAGCACGCACCAACACCAAGGCCAAGGGAACCGGTCACACCATCACTGCATAACGGCTGAGAGATAGACAATTCTTACTTGCCAGACCAGCATGTCTGGCCAAGTATACAGAAGGATGCCAACTCTCTCAACCAGCATTCTATGATTTATCCGGGGCCTAATCCCACCCAGCATGGGCTGAGCCTTCTCCATCAGCTAGACAATCTCCTTCAGGTTTGCTCTGGGCTTAACTCAACCATCAACTCTCTACAACTGTGCCCAGAGCTCAAACCCTCAGTCAAGTTGACACCTGTGCTTAACTATGACACTGAGCATGGTGGTGCAATGCCATAATCCTAACACTCCAGGGGTGGAGTCAAGAGAATAAGGGGTTCAAGGTCAGCCTTCCTATATAGAGCTCAACGGTAGCATGAACTACATGAAATTTTGGAGAGAGAGAGAGAGAGAGAGAGAGAGAGAGAGAGAGAGAGAGAGAGTTTCCTGACTTTTCTGCCCAAGAGAAAGAAAACGAGCAAGAACACATTCCCAGTGAGGCTCCGATTCAGGGGGGCTCAGATGGTCTTTGTACTCTTTTCCAACTCTCCCCCTGACCCCAAGTGAGTCTCCTGTTCAGGGTTGAGAGAAGCTAGTAATTCTTTGGGCGGATCTAGAAGTTCTATAAGAATAAATTAGGGGCCCAGCAACACAGCTCAGTGGTAGAGCACCTGTCAAGCAAGTCCACAAAAAGGAAACCAATAGTAAATTAGAAGGAAGTTCAGCTAGAGGGCGCCACAACTATAGACTGAAAATAACTTTCATTTCAAAGGGATTAAAGAGGTTTGCATTCTGAAACCAATTACGAGTGATCATGGCCCATGAACACAGATTAGGGTAACCTCGAATTCCATACATTCCATTATGATAACAGTTTATCCAGGTTTTTTAATTGCAAAACAAAGAAATCAATAAATCAAGGCACCTTTCAAATACACTGATGGAAATATCAGGAAAGTGGATTATAGAAAAATGAGGAAAATCTCTTTTATAAACCTTAGATACTATCTGATGACAATCTAGCCTTTTGTCTTGTTGTACATTCCAAAAGATCTAACTAATAGTCATAAGGATGTTAGGCCACATAGACAAGTGAGTGGGGAAAAAATGGCTTTGAAAGATCTAAAGATGACTGTTAAAGTTAGATACAGGTGTCAACTTGATGGTTGAGGGTTTGTGTTCTGAGCAGCTTGTAGGAGATTATCTGATGAAGAAGATGAGGGAACTGGTTAGGAACGTTGGCATCCTTTGGTGTACTTGGCCAGACATGCTGGTCTGACAGGTAGGGATTGTCCCTCTCCCTCTTAACAATCCTATAAATGCATGGATGTGAAGTGGCTAGTTCCCTAGGTCCCTGGTGTTGGTGTAGACTCTCCTGACAAGCCAGATTAAGAGCTGTAACTAGACTATAGTAAACTAGAATAAAACCTCTTTTTTCATAAAGCAGTTTGGTGGTAATTTTATCAGCAACAAAGCAAGCTAACTATAACAATGGCCTGAGGTAATTTGGCCGTAGACTTATAACATCTCCACGTCATTGAGGCTCTGATCAGCCAGGCTCAGGCAGCTTCTTTGGGGGAACTTATGTTCACAGGTGCCCCTGTCCACTAAGCATCACATCATGCATGCAGGGCTGCATGTTATTTATTAAATGTTACACACTGTTCCTCTTGGCTAGGAAGTCTCATTCCTGTTATTGGGTGTAGATAAGACTGAGTAGTAGGCAAGAGAGCAGCCTTCAGGGGAGCAAAACCATGTCATCTTAGGGGAAAAACAGTGTGTCATAGGTAGGTGGGGTGGCATGTACTTGAAATCTCAGCTGAGGCAGGTGGATCTTGGGGACAGTGTGGCCGCTTACAGAACCAGCTCTCTCTTTCCTGGTGTTGGTGCCTAGTTGTCATAGACCTGCATTTATCAGCATCTTACTAGCCTCTCCCACCCTGAAGCCCAGCTGCTGCGTGGCAGCGTGCTGATGGCCCCTAGCAGCAGCACACATCTGTGCTGTGTGCTTTCACACACATGACTAATTTAGGTTCCTTACTGCCCTAATGCAGTAAGCCAGTGTCAACCTCCAGCCTGAGTTCCACAGCCAGACCCTGTCTCGAACAATAAAGCAGATGGATGGGGCCTGGGAATAGGGGTCTAGACAAAAGGATAAGGTTGATCAGAACTGAGGTTCATGGTGGGCGTCAGGCAATTTTTAATTTGGGGGAAATCATAAACAACTAAGAGTGTGACACAGGCCACAGTTATTTTCACAAAAAAAAAAAAAAGAAACACATAGTCTAACCTTCATACAGTTTGGAATATACTGTTAAAATATACTGTTTGCTGTTTTAATTTAATAAGTAATTGTCCCATTCCTTACACTGATGAAAACAAGGGACGGTCCTGTTCAAAGCCTCAGCAAACGAACAGGTCTTCAGCGAAATGGCTCAAGGTTAAGTCACACTTGGAGACCTGAAGTTCTAGTTCAGGGGTCTACCTAGCGGTAGGACAGAATCCACTTCTGAAAGTTCCTCTGACCTACATACGAGCACCTGCTCTTTTTCTAATAAATACTTAAAAAAAAAAAAAAGAAACTAACAGTCCAGTCGTGAGCCAGTAGCCAGAAATCAGCACAGAGGTGATCACGAGTGTTGTGGGGAACAGAGAATTCTAGAAGCTAGTATTGGAGAATTTGACCAGGTTGAACAGGAGTCTTAGAAACATGTGCTTTGAGAAACTACAGTTGTAGATAACCCTCCACCAGCAGCACAGTCTGACTGAGTAAGGCAGATTGGCACCGGGCCCTGCCACGGGAAGCAGCAAGGCTGCAATTGGAACATAAGTTAACCCCGACATGTGGTAAAGATGGCACTGGCCCATGCCACTATTACGGGTCACTGACATGGTGCCACTGCAAGTCTGGGGTCTGGGGTCTGCGGTGGGGGAAGCAATTAAAATGCGGATGGGTACAGTTTTATGACGACAGCCAAGACCCAAGGGGCAGAGAGCAAGCCGTCTGTGAGACGGCAACCTCGGAGTCCTGCGTCCACCGACTGAGTCAGAAGTTGGCCTGTTTGCTCAATAAGACGAAAGAAAACCGCGGGAGAGCACAAGTGGCCGAGAGCTACACGCAGCCAGGGGGCATGAAAATGAATTTTAACAGCTATGTGCAAAACCCCTAGGTGTGTGGACAGAAGGAAGCCTGCAAGAAGGTCACAGCGGGTCAGGCATGAATAACCAGCAGGCGGAGGATCCCAGATTCCGTCCTGTCTTTTGTTGGGTGAGGAGCGCCCGGCAAACGCGTCCATAAAGGCTTCGGAAGGCAGCGGTTCCGCGGTCCCCACCCGGCTGCAGCCCCGGGTGACTATGAGGGGCCCAGGGGTGGTGGTGGGGGGTGGTAGAAGCCTGGATCCAGGGGGTTCTGCTGTGAGCTTCCAACTCCGCAGCGGGGACCCCAGAATAAGTCGGGGGCGGGCCGCGGTGCGGCGGGAGGGGAGCGGGCGGGCAGATCCCACCCCTTCCTGAAGGCAGCGCCCTCCCCGCCGCGCCTGCCGCCGCCGCCGCAGGTCACGGCCCCGCGAGGCGAGCGCGGCCCGCCGCACCGGAGCAGGTAGGTGCAGCGCCCGGCCGCGATCGCACCGGGCCCCCGAGGCGGACACGCGCTGCGGCGGAGCTGGGCGGCCGAGTCGGCGGGTGGCGGGGCTCGGCGGGGCTCGGCGGGGCTGAGGTCCCCTCCCCGGAGCGCCGCGGGCTAGGGTGGACCCCGATCCCCTGCGGGTGCATGCTCCGGAGCGAGGCGCCACGGGTCCGTTCAGGCTCCGCCGCGCGCCCGAATCGCTCCGGGTCGGGATCCCCGTCCGCGCCGCAGTGCCGCCCGCCGGCCGCGGCCCCCGCGGGGCCCTTTGACAGGTGTACCCGCAAGCCGCCCGGTCCTCCTGCTGCCCGCGGCGATGGGGGAGAAGCCCCCCGCACGTCTGACCTCTGAGGTCCTCGGTGCCGGACGTGCGCTCGCTGCTGGCGGAGCCCAGGGCCGGGGTAGCGGGGTTCTAGCCCCCGGCGCTAACTTGCTCTGTGGGGCGCGCCGCCCTCCACTCAAGCGCTATCTAGCTTTCTTTTCCTGCAAACGCACTCCTGGGGGGAAAATGGGATTTTCGGTTTCGGCAGGGGCCGAGGGTGTGCGTGGTGCTCGTGGGGTAGCGGGGCTCTTAGGTTTTCCATTGTCATAATTTGAAAAAGTGATTTGCTTTGGGTTATGGAGAGCCTGGCTGAGTGGTTTTCCCCTCCTTCAGTGAATCAAAGGGAGACTGAGGGTTTCCCCGTTCTGGATTCATATTCCTTTTCTCCCTACCCATTCCTCTTTGTGCGCCTTTTCCTCCACAGTACTTTCTTATACCCTAAACATTGGTCTTTCTGGTTGGGGTTATTCCGGCCAGATGTTTCACGGCCCAGCCAGGATCATGACTGTATGTGAATGTGAGAACATAGCCCAGGTGGGATAGAAGCCAGACGCTTCCTGGAGAGCCCACGCAGACTTCCCACGTGCGCAGTCCTGTTGGGGAACCAAAACATGCTAATGACATCTTAAAAAGCTGGACAGAACAAAACTGTTCTTAGATCTATTATAGTAACAAAGCCTACAGCAATCTTAGCTTCTCTGCTTGAATGGAAGGCAGATTTTAATAATGCAGGCCTGTAACTCCATTCCGGGCTGCAGTTCATAAAAAGGGTAGGCAAATGTGAATGTAGAAACTCCATGGTAGCAGTTAATAAGCTGACCTACTAAAAGTTTTCCATGTTCAAGAAAAACTAGGCACATGGATGTGATAGATGCAAATCAAAGAAAATTGTACAATCCCAACTTTATGCAGCAGAGCCCCAACTTTTCTTTGTATGTATTCTGCAGACAACCATGCTTCCAAGATTAACTACAGTTGTTATTTCTTAGTGAACTAGAAATAGGAGTTTAATCTTTAAGGCATACATGTGCCAATCTTAATGGTCTTTTATTTTCAAATGCCCCAAAATTGGATATTCACAAACCAGATATAGTAAATAAAAGAGTTAAAGAAGCTTTATAAGCATTAACAATTAATTGAAAGATGATATAGAGCAAACAAAATAGACTATTTGAAAAACGGATATTTGTTGTAATCAGCCATTAGCCAAATACTATCTGTTTGGATTATTTAAATTGGCATTATAATATCTTGATAGTCATTGCTTAATTCATGTATTTCTCATGAATTTCCTTTTACAAGTTGCCCTGTTAGGAAGGCAGTTTATGGACTTGTCTTTTGTTTTTGTGAATATTAAAAAAAAAAGTGTTGTATTTAGCCTTGTTCCAATTACCATCAACTCACGTCGCTCATGACAACCTTACCCAGTTTTTGAACTGCTTTGTGTCTGTCAGGAGTGAAGCCCTGTCAGACTCTTTGTGTCCCATGTAATCCGCACCTCTGCAGTCTAATGACCAGATGATCAGGCAGCCTGGGGCGGTGAGAGAGGAAAGGCTAGCTGGCTTCTGCAATGCTTGTCATGTATGTCACTGTAATCTGGCCACTTGGAATAAGTTCAGTGGTCAATTAAGCAAGGCAAACACTGAGAAGATAATGTGTTATCTGGCAATTTCCTCTGTGGAACCTGTAGCGTGGAATCAGTGCTCAGTCAGGGAGGCCCAGATAAATATTACTGAATGAAGCTTTAAATTCATAAAAGTCTCGGGCTGGAGAGGTGGCTCAGGGGTTAAGCCTCCACCTTGAAGGAGGAAGGTCCTGAGTTCGGATCCCAGATCCCACGTATAAACGACAGGCGGAAGCGGGGGCGGCCTGCGCTTCTGGTCCTTGTAGGGCAGAGCCTGTGAATCCTGGGGCAGAAGGAGGTGGAGGCGTCCATGGTGGTTCGCGAATTGGTCCATGGTTCTACACATACACAGACACACACACACACACAGACATACACACACGCGCGCACATACACACGCACATGCGCACAGTTGAATAAATAATAATAATAAAAAAATTCATAAAAGTCTCACAAAAGGATGAGATCCAGATATGAAATAAGTAGTTGTCCTATCCTAAGGGAAGAGTAGAAGTATATGCCTATTTAGTTTAGCTTTTAGTATTTGTTCCCTGTGGCTTTATATTTGGGGTAAGTTTTTCTTAGCACTGTAAATCTAGCTCATGAATCCTTGGAATTTCAACGAGGTGCTGTTATCACCAAATGTTTTTCTGATATGTTTGGATTTGGGGGAAAAATAGAAATAGACAATAGAAATCCTTTGTGGGATACCTATGTGTGTTAATGTGTCGGGTGGTATTGGTATGCACGTATTTGTATGGACACGTGTGGAGGAGGAGGCCACAGGTCCACTTCTTGTGTCCCTCAGCCATTTTCTGCCTTAGTTTTTGAGACTGGGTCTCTCAGTGAATCCAGAGCTCACTGATTGGCTAGACTAGCTGGCCAGTGAGCTCCAGTGGTCCACTGGTCTCAAGCCCTCACCATCCAGTACTAGGTTACAGGTGTGCCCTGCCACTCCAGGCTTTATATGGGTGCTGGGGATCTCTACAGATACTGTGCCAGCTGGGCCATCTCCCCAGCCACGATGGAAAGCCTTCACAAAATAGTTGGCCTGAGATTTTAAATGAGTCTTTGACACTTCTTAAATTCAACTGCATGCTGTTTTGAGTCAAGACATCTCTGGAAGATTAGGTAGACTTAGAGCTCATCTACTGAGTGAAAAATTAATTAGCATCTATAGGCAGCCTTTTCCAGATCAGTGCTGTCCAGTAGAACTTTCTGCAATGAACGAAATGCCCTATGAATTTGTCAGTATTGTATGGAACTCTTGAAATGTGGCAAGTGCAATCAGGGAACTGAATTTTTAATTTTATTTACCTTTAATTAATTTAAAAAGCCACATGGGGCTAGTGGCTGCCATATTGGACAGTGCAGCTCTGAATTCCCACCACTCGATGCTGATAGAGCTACACTTGGTGGCACTTACCCCTTAATTAGAAAGAGGTAGAAATTCACACTGATGCTGATGGTAATGAAGATTTTTTAATACATTTTTTATTATTTCCGCTCATACAAACTTAATAGGTAGACCAGTTCTCTCCCTCCCTCCTCCTCCCCCCAATCCCCTGCTCCCCCTTCCTCCCTCCCCATCCCCCAGTGCCTCCCCGCCCCAATTCCCAGAGAGTCCTATATTGTGTATGCCTAACTCTCCTCTGGGTCCTCCTCTCCGATGACGTACAAGGACCCAGTGGCATTTCCCTGAACCCTTTCCCGTGTTCCCTTTAAGCATAGGAACACTACTGTGGCTGTCAATCCCTTGCCTCCAAGGATCTTGGTGCCTTTAGCTGATGCTAGACTTTGTGAGGTCAATAGTGTGTTGGACATTGCGCAGGGCATGCAAAGTCCTATTATGATTGCTTTGGCCCTGACTAGCATGGAGAATTTTGCAAATCATTGCTCCTCCCATCCTTTTGCTCTTACAATCTTACCACCCCCTCTTCCGCAAATGTCCCTGAGCTTCAGGATGGGGAGAGATTAGGCTGGCCTAGTTCTATGTGGTTGATATAGAGTCTCTGAAGTTCTGGATTGTGGTTTGTTGATTTTCTTTTGCAGTTTTGCTGCTCCTGCAATGCCCTTCACTCCATCCTGATGGGCACTGTATGTTGCCCCCTGGCCAGAGACAAAAAGCTGTTAAACTGGAGTCTTGTTGTAATAGCACATTCAAGGGTAGATGTAATAAAAGTAGGAAACCTCAGTGAGGGAGGGGTCAGTCACCCATTTGCAAAATGATTACTTTTTATCTGCCAGACTATATGCCCTCCCCTTCTGGTGAGATCATACCCCCTCAGTTGTACATGATCAGGAATGAACGTCTGTGAACTTAACCAGGTGTCACATTACTTACTTGCATTCCTTGATGGACCTATTTTCTCTGCTGTAACATGGTCCCCTCTCTCCTTGTGTCTGGTGTGGCCCTCCAACCCCATCCCTCCTGTTCATAATCCTTGCAATTACTGTATTACATAGGTTTACCTTTAAGTGTCTCAATGTGGGCTGGGTGAGTTTGATACTAGGAGCCACCTATTAGGGAGTACATACGGCGCTTAATTTTCTGGGTTTGGGACACTTCGCTTAATATAATTGTTTCTAATGACATCCATTTCCTGGTAAATTCCAGTAATTCATCATTCTTGATGGCTGAGTAGTACTCCATTGTATAGATGTACCACATTTTGCTTATCCACTCGTCAACTGTTGGACATTTGGGCTGATTCCATGACTTTGCTATTGTAAACAGTGCTGCTATGAACATGGTCGTGCTTGTGCTATCGAGGTGAACCTCTGCTGCATGGGGGGTTATTCCTAAAAGTGGGATAGCAGGGTCATATGGCATTTCAATCTTTAATTTCTTTAAGAATCTCCAGACGGCTCACCAGAGTGACTGTATGAGCCTGCATTCCCACCAGCAATGTAGGAGAGTTCCCCTCTCTCCACATCCTCTCCAGCATTTGTTGTTGTTTGTATTGTGGATTTTTGCCATCCTGGCCGGGGTGAGATGATATCTCAGGGAAGTTTTGATTTGCATTTCCCTGATGGCTAAGGAAGTGGAGCATTTTTTAAGATATTTGTTAGACATTTTAATTTCATCCCTGGTAAAATTTCTTTTAAGTTCCAGGGCCCATTTTTTAATTGGGCCATTGTTTTCCTTGGAGTTCAGTTTTCTAAGTTCTTTGTGCACTCTGGACAGTAGAGCTCTATCAGATATGTGGTTAGTGAAGATTTTCTCCCATTCTGTGGGTTGCCTTTGAGCTCAGTGTTACAATGTCTTTATCTGAACAGAAGCTCTTTAATTTCACAAGATCCCAACTGTTGAGAGTTGGTAGCAGTGACTATGCCATTGGGTGTCTGTTTAGGAAATGTTGGCCTAGCCCAATCAGCTTGAGGGTGTTCCCTATCCTTTCAACTATGGTTTTTATAGTCTCTGGCCGCATATCAAGGTCCTTGATCCATTTGGAATTAAGTCTTGTACATGGTGACAAGTACGGGTCCAGCTTTAATCTTCTGCATATGGAGATCCAGTTTTGCCAGCACCATTTGTTGAAGATGCTGTTCTTTTTCCATTGGATTCTTTGGGCCCCTTTGTCAAAGACCAAATGGCTGTAACTTTGTGGGCTTATATCTGGGTCTTCAATGCTTATCCATTGATCTGTGTGTCTATTTTGGAGCCAGTACCAGGCTGTTTTTACAACTATGGATTTGTAGTATAGACTAAGGTTTGGTATGGTAATACCTCCAGCAGTGTTTTTGTTACTCAGGATTGTCTTTGCTATCCTGGGTCTTTTGTGCCTCCATATGAATTATGAGATTGTTTGGTCAACTTCTTTGAAGAATTGCTTTGGGATTTTGATTGGTATAGCATTGAATTTGTATATTGCCTTTGGTAGGATGGTCATTTTTACAATGTTGATTCTGTCAATCCAGGAACATGGGAGGTCTTTCCACCTTCTGATGTCTTCTGCAATTTCTTTCTTTAGGGTTTTAAAGTTTTCATTGTAAAGGTCTTTTACCTCCTTGGTTAGGTTTATACCAAGGTACTTCTTTTTTTAGGGGCTATAGTAAATGGGATTGTTTCTTTCAAGGCTTTTTCACTTCTTTCATTCTGGGCATATAGGAAGGCCTCTGATTTTTGCACATTTATTTTGTATCCTGCCACTCTGCTGAACTTCTCAATTAGTTCCAGGAGCTTCCTGGTGGAGTTTTTGGGATCACTCAGGTATAAGATCATGTCATCTGCAAATAGGGATAGCTTGACTTCTTCCTTGCCGATTTGAATCCCTCTTATGTCCCTTTCTTGTCTTATGGCTTCAGCTAAGACTTCAAGTACAATATTGAATAGAAGTGGTGAGAGTGGACAGCCTTGTCTAGTTCCTGATCGAAGTGGGAATGCTTCCAATTGTTCCCCATTGAGCATAATCCTTGCTGTGGGCTTGTTGTATACAGCTTTTATTATATTGATAAAGGTTCCTTCCATCCCTACTGTCTCTAGCGTTTTGATCATAAAAGGCTGTTGGATCTTGTCAAAAGCTTTTTCTGCATCTATCGAGAGTATCATGTGGTCTTGGACTTTGGACTGGTTTACATGATGAATTACATTTATTGATTTGTGTATGTTGAACCAACCTTGTGTGCCGGGGATGAAGCCTACTTGGTCCCTGTGAATGATCTTTTTGACATGTTTTTGAATCCGATTTGCTAAGACTTTGTTGAGAATCTTTGCGTCTGTGTTCATCAGAGAGATCGGCCTATAGTTTTCTTTTTTAAGTGAATCTTTATTAGGTTTTGAGATTAAAACGATATTAGCTTCGTAGAAGGAATGTGGTAGTGTTCCTTCCTTTGCTATTTGATGGAACAGTTTAAGGAGTATTGGTGTTATTAACTCCTTAAATGTCTGGTAGAATTCTGTGCTGAATCCATCTAGTCCAGGACATTTTTTGGTGGGAAGATTCAAGATTACTTCCTCAATTTCCTTATATGTTATAGGACTATTTAAATAATTCACAACTTCCTGATTCAATTTAGGTAAGTTGTGTTTACTTAGAAATTCATCCATCTCTTTTGTGTTGTCAAACTTCACAGAGTATAAGTTTTTGAAATATGATGGTAAAATTCTCTGGATTTCTTGGGTATCAGTAGTGATAACTCCATGTTCATTTCTAATTTTGTTAATTTGGGTTTTCTCTCTCTTGCTTTTGGTTAATTTAGCTAGGGTTGTATCAATCTTACTGATTTTTTTTCAAGGAACCAGTTTTTTGACTGGTTGATTTTTTCTATCGTTTTCTTAATCTCGATTTCAGATATTTCTCCCCTTATTTTGCTAATCTCCTCTCTTCTACTACTTTTGGGATCAGATTGCTCAAGTTTCTCTAAAGCCTTAAGCCGCATCGTTATTTATTTCTGATATTTCCATTTTTTTGATGTAGGCATTAAGAGCTATGAACTTACCTCTTAGAACAGCTTTCATTGTGTCCCAGAGATTTTGGTAAGTTGTATTTTCATTATCATTCACTTTCAGGAAATCTTGAATTTCCTTTTTAATTTCTTCCTGAATCCAGTTCTCATTCAGCATCATAGTGTTAAGTTTCCAGGAGTTAGTGTATTTTCTCTTGTTTGTTGTGTTGTGGATGTCTAGCTTTAGGCCGTGGTGGTCTGATAGGGCACAGATTAGAATTTCAACTTTTTTGTATATGTGTAGATTCGTTTTGTGGCCCAATATGTGATCTATTTTGGAGAAAGTTCCATGTGCTGCTGAGAAAAATGTGTATTCTTTGGTGCGTGGGTGAAAAGTTCGATAGAGATCTGTAAGGTCCATTTCTTTCAGGGTTTGATTAAGTTCCAAAGAGTCTCTGTTAAGCTTTTTTTTTTTAATTTTTTAATTATTATTATTATTTATTCAACTGTGTACATGTGTGTGTATGTGCTCGCTCGCGCGTGTGTGTATATGTGTGTCTGTGTCTGTGTATGTGTAGAACCACGGACGAATTCGCGAACCACCATGGATGCCTCCACCTCCTTCTGCCCCGGGATTCACAGGCTCCGCCCTACCAGGACCAGAAGCGCAGGCCGCCCCCGCTTCCGCCTGGCGTCTATACGTGGGATCTGGGATCCGAACTAGGGACCTTCTGCCTGCAAAGCGGAGGCTTAACCCCCTGAGCCACCTCTCCAGCCCTCTGTTAAGCTTTTGACCTGTTGACCTCTCCCATGTTGAGAGGGCAGTGTTCAAGTCCCCAAGAATTATCGTTTGGGGGTTGATTTCTTGCTTTAGACGCTGCAGGGTTTTCTTAATGAATGTGGAGGGGCCCGTATTGGGTGCATATATGTTCAGTATTGTGAAGTCTTCCTGGTGAATTGTACCTGTGACTAAAATGTAGCATCCATCTGTGTCTCTTATGATTTTCTTTGGTTGGAAGTCCACTTTGTCTGAAAGCATAATTGCTACCCCTGTCGTTTCCTGGTTCCATTAGCTTGCAAGATTTTGGACCAGCCTTTCATTCTTAGGATGTGCCTATCTTTTGTGGTGAGATGAGTTTCCTGAAGGCAGCAGATTGTTAAATTGTGGTTTTTAATCCAAGTTTGTAATCTGTGTCTCTTAATTGGTGAGTTAATACCATTGACATTTAATGTTATAATGGAGAAATTATTTTTAATTCTGGACATTTTTTATGTTTAGTAGATTTTGTAAGCATGTTGTTTGATATTTATGTTTTGGTGGTATTATACTTCCCTTCTGTCCCCCTGGATACGCTTGTTCTTTTCTTCAAGCTTGAGTATCATTTCTAGCATTTTTTGAAGGCCTGGTTTGGTAGACATGTATCCCTTCAAGTTGTCTTTGTGCTGGAAAACTTTTCTTTCTCCCTCAATCATGACAGATAGTTTTGCCAGGTATATGAGTCTGGGTTGGCATTTTTGCTCATTTAATACTTGAAGTATATCTCTCCAAGCTCTTCTTGCTTTTACTGTTTCCATTGAGTAGTCATTTGTTATCCTAATAGGTTTACCTTTAAAAGTGACTTGCTTTTTTTCTCTTGAAGCTCTCAGCACCTTTTCTTTGTCTTGAATGTGGAGTGTTTTGACTATTATTTGCGGTGGCGATTTTCTATTTTGGTCATATCTGTTTGGAGTGTGAAATGCCTCTTGTATTTGGATAGGCCTCTCATTCTTTAGTTGTGGGAAGTTTTCATTTATGATGGATTGAAATATTTCCTCCAGTGTGGTATTTTGGGATTCTTGTTCTGGTATTCCATGAATGCGCATGTTAGGCTTCTTCAGGGTGTCCCATATCTCCTGAATGTTCCTCTCCAGTATCTTTTTGGCTTTAACAATCTCTTCCATTGAGCTGGCTAATTCTCCCACTTTGTCTTCAAGATCTGAAATTCTATTTTCTGCCTCATTTGTTCTGCTGATAAGACTCTCTGTTGAGTTTTGGGTTGAAGATAACTTGTCTTTTAGTTCAATTTTAAACTCTGCCTGAGACTGTTTTTTTTTTTTTTTACATTTTTTATTATTATTTCCGCTCATTGCCTGAGACTGTTTTAACTGCTCTATACCTATTTTTGTTTCTTGAACTGTTTTTCTCAACTCCTCCAAGTGCCTGTTGTGTTCCTGTTCAAAGTGGTTGATACGGTTGTTTAACTCTTTTTGGATTTCCTCTTTCATAGTATTAATCATGGTAATGATCATACTCTGAAAGTCGTTATATTGGGTCTGGCTTTCATGGCTATTTTCCGTGGATTTGTTCTGGTCGGAATCCCTCATTATGGGATTGATTCTTTCGATGGGAGATTGGTCTTCTTGGGTTTTGTTTCTCGTGGATCTGCACTTTGACTTGTACATTGTTGTTTTGTTTTTTAGGACCTTTCAGTTTCTGTGTGTTTTTCACTGAATGGACGTAGTTAGTATTGTTACACTTGCCAGTTTTTACTTGTGCTTGCCTTGGATTGGGTATGTTTGTGTATTGTTATATCGTAGATGAGGCTACTAGGCTGTTAGTACGTCAGTTAAGTCAGGTTATGTAACCAGGGGGTGAATATTAGTTTGGTAGTGCACTTTTACGATTTAGTATCTTGGTGAAATGTGGGGGTGAATGGTGTACTCCCTGGAGTTGTATGTTTTTGGGGTGGCTGTATGAGAAAGTTGATCTACAGCATTGATACTTTAAAGGATCAGTAAGGTGAAAAGAAAAAGTTTACTTATCTTTGGGCTGGATGTGAAGAATCTCACCCATGTGATATAATGATTGTAGTGGAGTCCAGATGTATGGCCTGTGTTCCCTTTGTTCCTTAGAATTTTGCTTGCGTTTCCTTTGGATTCTATTGAATTCTGAGTAACAGTGTGTCTTCCGTGGACCACGTGCGTAGGTCTCCGGTGGGCCAGAGAGGCAGAGGGTCTGATGTTGATGGCAGAATTCTTCACCTGCGACCTGGGGGGCGGGGCGGAGGCACGCAGGGGCGGGAGGGTGTGAGGGGCTGGGGTCTGGGGCAGGGCCCCGGGGGCTAAGCCGGTGGCCGCGCGCACGGTGCTGCTGGCCGGGCGGCTCCGGGGTGGGGGGCGGGGCTTGGTAATGAAGATTTGACTCAGTTCTACTGTCCTAGGAAAAAGCACTTGCATTTACTCCAAAGAAAGTACTATATGATGAAGTTCAAGTCTACTAAAAAAAAAAAAAAATGGTTTACATCCATGTCTGCAAATCACACACACAAACACAAAAATTACAGAAAGCTATTTGGATGTGTGTCTCCAATCATATGTTTGCAAACTTGACTTTATTGTTCTTTGGCACACCGTAAATCATTCTTAAGAGTCGGTTTCGTACTTGGCAATTTTTCAATTCAGGGAGGAGAGATCCGGGGAAAGATAGGAAGAGGGTGGTAATGAACGACCATTGTTCCCTCAGCCCGAGAAGCAACTTCAGGGGGCTGAAGTCTGTTTTGGAGCCCTTTTAGGCTTTTCCTGGGGTTTCAAACCTGGACAGGCTTGTTTCACACAGCCTGTGGGGTTCCCAAATCCACTTAAAATACAGCCCAAAACTATTAAAGTGAGGCATGTGTCAATTTCTGCTATGTTGCTTTAATTTCAATTTTTTTAGACTTTATTTTTTTTTATTCAATTGTGTGTGTGTGTGCATGTATGTATGTATGTGTGTGTGTAAAACCACAGGCGAATTCGGGAACCACCATAGACTGCCTCCACCTCCTCCTCGTTTACTCTGCCCTAGCAGGACCAGAAACGCAGGCCGCCCCTGCTTCCGCCCCGCATCTATACGTGGGGTCTAGGATCCGAACTTGGGACCTTCCGCCTGCAAGACAGAGGCTTAACCCCTGAGCCACCTCTCCGGCCTCTAATTTCAATTTTTTAAAATTTATTTATGTGTTTGTTTATGTGTATTGAATGAGGGCACTGTGTGTACCTGCAAAGATCCAAAAATGACTTCAAGAATCATCCCGGATTGCTTCTACCTCTGTTTTGCTTTGCCCTTTGATTTCCCAGGTTCCGCCCTTCAGAATGTATTTATGTGAGATCCAGGATCAGAACTCAGGTCCTTCTGCACTTGAGACAGAGTCTTAACTCCTGAGCGATCTCTCTGGCCCCCTGCCATGTTGTTTTAAATAATGTGCTTTGAAACAAATCATTGTTTTGATAGTGGAAAAGAACACATTTTTAATAGTGTCACAAGATGCTGCCTCTCTTTGTTTTTCCATTTTCATGTATATGTGTGTATATGCGTATGAGTGTTTGTATGTAGGTAGGTGCATGTGTGCATGTGAGCGCATGTGCACGTGAATTCATATGCATGTAAAGGATTGAGGGTGATATTGGAAGTTCTCCTTGATCACTCTTCTACCTTACTGAATTAGTTGCCAGTTAAATCTAGAGCTCACCTATAGGGCCAGTCTGTCTAGAAAACTTGCTTCAGGGATTCCCAAGCTCGGGCCTTCTAGAGACAGAATCATAGGTTAACTGAGCTCGGGCCTTCTAGAGATAGAATAATAGGTTGACTGACACACCGTCCAGACATTTATAAGAATCTAGGAATCTGAATTCCAGTCCTTTTGCTTGCCCTGAAAGCACTGTAATCACTGAGCTATCTCCCTGGCTCTCATACATCTTGAGTGAATACCCCTCCTTCACTCAGCCTCAGGAGTCAAAACACCTCTCTCCATACTAGAGTACAAATTCTGGATTTCCCTGCCTCTGGGAGGGATTATTCTTCAAGCAATTGAATGCAAACTTTTTAATGTGTTTGGTTGTACTGACTGGCTTAGTTAAAATAACCCTAATATTATCTCTGTCTTGAAGACATTAACAACCCAGGAGGGCATTTTTCAAATTAGTGTCTGTCTTGCAAGTGATGGAGATATTTGGATAAATTTAGGAAATGCTCCACATAATTCCAGTGGCATGTTTAGACCTTTGAGATGAGTCACACGTACCTATTTAATTGTTTTTAAAGTTAGGTTTTTTTCATTTTTTATACACTATAGTATTTTTCAAACTATGTGTCTTGGTCTTAAAACCAACTTAACTGGAGAAAATCAACATTTTTCTTTGAAAACAGACTGTTTCACTGCAATGAGTGGTTTCTCTGAATATCATTCCCTTTTTATGCTTATTTATTTAGATATTTATTATTTGGGGGTGTTCATGCCACAAAACAAGTCAGATGACAACTTGCAGGAGTCACTTCTGTTCTTCCACCACGTGGTCTCTGGGGATGGAACTCAGGTTTATCAGCAAGGGTCTTTACCCACTGAGCCATCTCATGAGCTCATAAACATCCCTCAGAGGGTTTTGTTACTGCCATTTGACAAAACTTTAGCTTTTTCTATATATAGTAATGTTATGACCACTAGGCAGTAGATGGAAGTGGTTTGGGCATTAAAGAAACAAGACCTTTGAGCTTAAATCTGAACTCTGCACAAGCGAATTCACATACAGGCAGCATCGCATATGCATTATTCTGATTGGTATTAAATAAGTGTATCTGTGTATATTGGATTGTGATGCACAAATACTGTCTGTAATACTCTGCTGAGACCCACTTTGGGAAATGCTGATCTAAATGTAGTAGCTAGCAATAACCAGAGCTTACCAAATTCTCCACACTGAGTCTGCGCACTGTCCTGTTCCTTGCAATAGTCTGGTTGATAGTGGACATAAGCAGTCTAGAGACAGACCACCTGTTCAGCCACCTCATATTCTGCATTGCAATGGGTTGCAATGTGCAACATTCCATAGGTGTGGGACTGTAGACTTGTGACACTCAGACAATGTAGCCTTGTACAGGTGTGGAAACTACCTCACAGTTGTTTTCTGTGTGAAATGAAGCCTGGTGGGTAGCTGGGGGTGGTCACTGCACATTTAAGCTGGAATGGATCTCTCTGAAGGTTAATGCCCTTGGAAAGGCAGCTTGGTGCCCCAGAGAATATGAGATTGACTAGAAATTGCATCTCTGCAGCTATTTTCTTCCCTGACTAACCACTTCCTCGTGTCTGCATTCTGCTTACAGTTTCTAGGGATGGAACTCAGGTCATCAGGCTTGGTGGCAAGTGAGGGCCAGTGTCCTAATGAGTACGTCTGTCTCATAAGGCTCCGCTGCTTTTGTTGTTTTTGCTTGTGTGTATGCATTTTGCATATGGGGGTGTACATGTGTGTGTGGACATGTATACAGAGGGCACTTGAGTATTGTGGCTCTGGAGGTCCAAGGGTGACAACGCTGGGAATCCTGGATTGCTTTTCCACCTTATTGCTTTGCTGTGGGGATTCACAGGGCTGGAATTATAGGCCACTGTGTGTGTGTTACATCCGACTGACATTTTTACATGAGATCTGGGAATCTGAACTCAGGTCTTTTTGCTTGGGAGGCAAAGACTTAACTTCTGAGCCATCAACCCAGCCCTAGACTACTGGTTTTACTATGATCTAAATTTCCTTTTCAAAATCACTTCCAGCCTATAAGAAATCATTCCTTTTTTTTTTTTTACAATTTACTTATTTATCTTGTGTATATGTGTATACATTATGTGGGAGGGTACACACATGTGCCATGTTATATACATAGAGAACTTGCAAGAGTTGGTTTTTGTCCTTCCTCTCTGTGAGCTCTAGGGATGAAACGCAGGTCATCAGGCATGATGGCAAGCCCCTGTACCCGGAGGCATCCTGCTGGTCTTCATTGCATATTTTTAATAAAGTAAATGGAAAACAGCTGGGGTAGGAGGCTAATCTAGCATCGGATAGGCCTAGGATTTTATCCCTAGCACCACAATTAAAAACGAATTTAAGACTATAAATAAATAATAAATAAATGAAAGACCTCTTAAGAGCTTAAAGTCAAAGCTGGAAATCTTCCCCCACACCCCAGTGCAATCTGGGAAGTAAGACTAATTTCATTTTGAAAGGGATCACTTATCCGAAGACCTCGCCAGTTAGAAGAGGCAACTACAGGTCATCTTGCTTATTCCCTTCCTTAAAAATCCCAGGGGCTGTGTGTCTAACATCTGAAAATCTTTAAGATACTCAGCAGAATCTTTTGTCTCTGAGGAATAGAAAGGGGCCTGATGAACTGCCTTTGAGGAAACTCTGAGCATCGTGTAATACTTTTAGACAGCTGTAGACAAAGCTGAAGAAGTAATTGTGCTTAACTATGGGCAGCAGAGGAAGTGAGGCTGTAGTTGAAACGGTGTTTAACTTGGAAGCTATCATAATGAATGTGCACAAGAATTGACTGAATGTAAATATAACATCTCCAAAAAGAGCACAGCATACTTTTCATCAAATGTGTGTGGATGTGCTTGTGTGGGCGAGTGTGTTGTATGTGCATGTCATATCTGTATAGAGGCCAGATAATGATGGCAGGCATCTTCCTTAGTCAGTCTGTATCTTATTTTTTGAAACAGGGTCTCTATACTGAACCTGAAACTCCTCAGTTGGCTGGACTGACTGGTCATCGAATCCCAGGGATCTTGTTGTCTCCCCAGCACTGGGATGGAGGGAGCATGCCACCACACCCAGCTTTTCACATGGGTGCAGGGGATCCCCATTCAGGTCCTCAAGCCTGCACAGTAGGCATCTCTTCAGTCTCGCCCAAATACTATTTGTTCGTTCATTTGTGTTTGTGAAGCAGGCTCTCATAAAGCCCAAGCTGACTTTGAACTCCTTATGTAGCTGAGAAAGACCCATAATCTGGCCTCTAGCTCCCATGTACTGAGGTCACAGGCATAGCTTAAAATGTAGACATTTAAATTTTAAATGAAATACATTGCTTCATTTTTTCATGTTGTTAATGACTTAGTTGCCAAAGAAATATTTTAAATGGTATTAACTGGAAGTTTTAAAACAAATTAAAATGGGCTATTTATAGATAATTTTTTTAAAAAGTGCTAGTTAATGAAACAGTCATTCAAATTATTTTCTTTCATTGCTTCATGAGTGAATAGACATTAATTAAGAAGATGATATCATGTAAAACAATATAAATTGTTGAGTTTGCCTACATGGTTGCTGATAAATGACTATCAATTTATTATCTCTTACTATTATCTGCTTACTGTTCTCAGTCCAACTTGACAGGAGAGTTCAAGCCAACACCAAGACCAAAGGAACTGGCTACACCATCTACACAACAGCTGAAAGAGTGACAATCCTTACTTGCCAGACCAGCATGACTGGTCAAGTGTACAAAAGGATGCAACTACCTCAATCAGCTCTCTGTATTTTATTCCAGGGCCTAATTCCACCCTTTATAAGCTGGGCCCTCCCCATCAGCTAGACAATCTCTTGTAGGCTTGCTTTGGGCCCAACTCAACCACAAATTCTCCACAAATGTGCCCAGAGCTCAAACCCTCAACCATCAAGTTGACACCTGTGCCTAACTATGACACAAATAAAAATATTTTTACTGTACTATAGAAGTATTTATAAATTAAATTTAGGAGAAATCTGTAACATAGCTCTCTTGAAGTTGTAAAGCAATACAAATAGAAATATTTTTTTTTCCTCTCTCAATGTTATTTCTTTTTTTTATTATTAAAAATTTAATTATACATTTAAAAATTTTTTACCAGTTCCCTCCCTCCCCCCTCCTCCCCCTCCCCTTCCCCCAGTGCCTCCCCCCCAATTCCCAGAGAGTCCTTTATTGTATACGCCTAACTCTCCATTGGGTCCTCCTCTCCGATGACATATAAGGACCCAGTGGCATTTCCATAAGCCCTTTCTCTTGTTCCCCTTAAGCATAAGATCACTACTATGGCTGTCAATCCCTTGCCTCCAGGGGTCTCGGTGCCCTTAACAGATGCTAGACTTTATGAGGGCAACAGTGCGCTGGACATTGCGCAGGGCATGCAAAGTCCCATTACGATTGCTTTGGCCCCAACTATTGTTGAGAATCTTGCAAATCGTTGCTCCTCCCATCCTTTTGCTCTTACAATCTTACCGCCCCCTCTTCCGCAAATGTCCCTGAGCTCCAGGATGGGGAGAGATTAGTCTGTCCTAGTTCTATGTGATTGATATAGTCTCTGAAGTTCTGGATTGTGGTTTGTTGATTTTCTTTTGCAGTTTTGCTGCTCCTGCAATTCCCTTCACTCCATTCTGCTGGGCACTGTATGTCACCCCCTGGCCAGAGACAAAAAGCTGTTAAACTGGAGTCTTGTTGTAATAGCACATTCAAGGGTAGATGTAATAAGAGTAGGAAACCTCCCTGAGGGAGGGGTCCATCACCCATTTGCAAAATGATTACTTTTTATCTGCTAGACTATATGCCCTCCCCTTCTGGTGAGATCAGGAAAGAACGTCTGTGAACTTAACCAGGTTTCTCATTACTTACTTGCAGACCTTGATGGAGGCCTATTTTCTCTGCTGTAACATGGTCTCCTCTCTCCTTGTTTCTGGTGTGGCCCTCCTAACCCATCTCTCTTGTTCATAATCCTTGCAATTACTGTGTTTCATAGGTTTACTTTTGAGTGTCTCAATGTGGGCTGGGTGAGTTTGGTACTTGGAGCCACCTATTAGGGAGTACATACGGCGCTTAATTTTCTGGGTTTGGGATACTTCACTTAATATAATTCTTTCTAATGACATCCATTTCCCAGCAAATTCCAGTAATTCATCATTTTTGATGGCTGAGTAGTACTCCATTGTATAGATGTACCACTGTTTCCTTATCCACTCGTCAACTGTTGGACATTTAGGTTGATTCCATGACTTTGCTATTGTAAACAGTGCTGCTATGAACATGGTCGAGCTTGTGCTATCGAGGCGAACCTCTGCTGCATGGGGGGTTATTCCCAAAAGTGGGATAGCAGGGTCATATGGCATTTCAATCTTTAATTTCTTTAAGAATCTCCAGACGGCTCGCCAGAGTGGCTGTATGAGCCTGCATTCCCACCAACAATGTAGGAAAGTTCCCCTCTCTCCACATCCTCTCCAGCATTTGTCGTTGTTTGTATTGTGGATTTTTGCCATCCTGACCGGGGTGAGATGATATCTCAGGGAAGTTTTGATTTGCATTTCCCTGATGGCGAAGGAAGTGGAGCATTTTTTAAGATAATTGTTAGACATTTTAATTTCATCCCTGGTAAAGTTTCTTTGAAGTTCCAGGGCCCATTTTTTAATTGGGCCAGTGTTTTCCTTGGAGTTTAATTTTCTAAGTTCTTTGTGCACTCTGGACAGTAGAGCTCTGTCAGATATGTGGTTAGTGAAGATTTTCTCCCATTCTGTGGGTTGCCTTTGAGCTCGTGTGACAATCTCTTTATCTGAACAGAAGCTCTTTAATTTCACAAGATCCCAACTGTTGAGAGTTGGTAGCAGTGATTGTGCCATTGGATGTCTGTTTAGGAAGTGTTGGCCTAGCCCAATCAGCTCAAGGGAGTTCCCTATCCTTTCAACTATGGTTTTTATAGTCTCTGGCCTGATATCAAGGTCCTTGATCCATTTGGAATTAAGTCTTGTACATGGTGACAAGTACGGGTCCAGCTTTAATCTTCTGCATGTGGAGATCCAGTTTTGCCAGCACCATTTGTTGAAGATGCTGTTCTTTTTCCATTGGATTCTTTGGGCCCCTTTGTCAAAGACCAAATGGCTGTAACTTTGTGGGCTTATATCTGGGTCTTCAATCCTTATCCATTGATCTGTGTGTCTATTTTGGAGCCAGTACCAGGCTGTCTTTATAACTATGGATTTGTAGTATAGACTTAGGTTTGGTATGGTAATACCTCCAGCTGTGTTTTTGTTACTCAGGATTGTTTTTGCTATCCTGGGTCTTTTGTGCCTCCATATGAACTTTGAGATTATTTGGTCAACTTCTTTGAAGAATTGCTTTGGGATTTTGATTGGTATAGCATTGAATCTGTATATTGCCTTTGGTAGGATGGTCATTTTTACAATGTTGATTCTGCCAATCCAGGAACAAGGGAGGTCTTTCCACCTTCTGGTGTCTTCTGCAATTTCTTTCTTTAGGGTTTTAAAGTTTTCATTGTAAAGGTCTTTTACCTCCTTAGTTAGGTTTATACCAAGGTATTTCATTTTTTTAGGGGCTATAGTAAATGGTATTGTTTCTCTCAAGGCTTTTTCACTTCTTTCATTCTGGGCATATAGGAAGGCCTCTGATTTTTGCACATTTATTTTGTATCCTGCCACCCTGCTGAACTTCTCAATTAGTTCCAGGAGCTTCCTGGTGGAGTTTTTGGGATCACTCAGGTATAAGATCATGTCATCTGCAAATAGGGATAGCTTGACTTCTTCCTTGCCGATTTGAATCCCTCTTATGTCCCTTTCTTGTCTTATGGCTTCAGCTAAGACTTCAAGTACAATATTGAATAGAAGTGGTGAGAGTGGACAGCCTTGTCTAGTTCCTGATCGAAGTGGGAATGCTTCCAATTGTTCCCCATTGAGCATAATCCTTGCTGTGGGCTTGTTGTATACAGCTTTTATTATATTGATAAAGGTTCCTTCCATTCCTACTGTCTCTAGCGTTTTGATCATAAAAGGCTGTTGGATCTTGTCAAAAGCTTTTTCTGCATCTATCAAGAGTATCATGTGGTCTTGGACTTTGGACTGGTTTACATGATGAATTACATTTATTGATTTGCGTATGTTGAACCAACCTTGTGTGCCAGGGATGAAGCCTACTTGGTCCCCGTGAATGATCTTTTTAATATGTTTTTTAATCCGATTTGCTAAGACTTTGTTGAGAATCTTTGCGTCTGTGTTCATCAGGGAGATCGGCCTATAGTTTTCTTTTTTAAGTGAATCTTTATTAGGTTTTGGGATTAAAACGATATTAGCTTCATAGAAGGAATTTGGTAGTGTTCCTTCCTTTGTTATTTGATGGAACAGTTTAAGGAGTATTGGTGTTATTAACTCCTTAAATGTCTGGTAGAACTCTGTGCTGAATCCATCTAGTCCAGGACATTTTTTGGTGGGAAGATTCGAGATTACTTCCTCAATTTCCTTATATGTTATAGGACTATTTAAATAATTCACAACTTCCTGATTCAATTTAGGTAAGTTGTATTTACTTAGAAATTCATCCATCTCTTTTGTGTTGTCAAACTTCACAGAGTGTAAGTTTTTGAAATATGATGTTATAATTCTCTGGATTTCTTGGGTATCAGTAGTGATAACTCCATGTTCATTTCTAATTTTGTTAATTTGGATTTTCTCTCTCTTGCTTTTGGTTAGTTTAGCTAGGGGTGTATCAATCTTGTTGATTTTTTCAAAGAACCAGCTTTTTGATTGGTTGATTTTTTCTATCGTTTTCTTAGTCTCGATTTCAGATATTTCTCCCCTTATTTTGCTAATCTCTTCTCTTCTACTGCTTTTGGGATCAGATTGCTCTAGTTTCTCTAAAGCTTTAAGCTGCATTGTTAAGTTGTTTATTTCTGATGTTTCCATTTTTTTGACGTGGGCATTAAGAGCTATGAACTTACCTCTTAGAACAGCTTTCATTGTGTCCCAGAGATTTTGGTAAGTTGTATTTTCGTTATCATTCACTTTCAGGAAATCTTGAATTTCCTTTTTAATTTCTTCCTGAATCCAGTTCTCATTCAGCATCATAGTGTTAAGTTTCCAGGAGTTAGTGTATTTTCTCTGTTTGATGTGTTGTGGATGTCCAGCTTTAGGCCGTGGTGGTCTGATAGGGCACAGGTTAGAATTTCAACTTTCTTGTATATGTGTAGATTCATTTTGTGGCCCAATATGTGATCTATTTTGGAGAAAGTTCCGTGTGCTGCTGAGAAAAATGTGTATTCTTTGGTGCGTGGGTGAAAAGTTCGATAGAGATCTGTGAGGTCCATTTCTTTCAGGGTTTGATTAAGTTCCAAAGTGTCTCTGTTAAGCTTTTGACCTGTTGATCTATCCCATGTAGAGAGGGCGGTGTTGAAGTCCCCAAGAATTATCGTTTGGGGGTTGATTTCATGCTTTAGACGCTGTAGGGTTTTCTTAATGAATGTGGAGGGGCCCGTATTGGGTGCATATAATTTCAGTATTGTGAAATCTTCCTGGTGAATTGTACCTGTGACTAAAATGTAGTATCCATCCGTGTCTCTTATAATTTTTTTTGGTTTGAAATCCACTTTGTCTGATAGCATAATGGCTACCCCTGCCTGTTTTCTGCTTCCATTTGCTTGTAGAATTGTTGACCAGCCTTTTATTTTTAGAGCGTGCCTATCTTTTGTGGTGAGATGGGTTTCCTGCAGGCAACAGATTGATGGATTGTGATTTTTAATCCAAGTTTGTAATCTATGTCTCTTGATCGGTGAATTAAGTCCATTAACATTTAGTGTTATAATGGAGAAACTATTGTTAATTCCAGACATTTATTATGTTTAGTAGCTTTTATAAGTATATTGCTTCGCTTTTAATGGTGTTATATTTGCCTTCTGTTCTCCTGGATATGCCTTTTTTTTCTTCACGCTTGAGTATCATTTCTAGCAGTTTTTGAAGGCCTGGTTTGGTGGCCATGTATCCCTTAAAGTTGTCTTTGTGCTGGAAAATTTTTCTTTCTCCCTCGATCATGACTGATAGTTTTGCAGGGTAAATCAGCCTGGGTTGACATTTTTGCTCATTCAATACTTGAAGTATGTCTCTCCAAGCTCTTCTTGCTTTTACTGTTTCGACTGAGAAGTCATTTGTTATTTTAATAGGTTTGCCTTTAAAAGTGACTTGTTTTTTCTCCCTTGAAGCTCTCAGCACCAGTTCTTTATCTTGAATGTGGAGTGTTTTAACTATTATTTGCCGCGGTGTGCTTCTATTTTGGTCGTATCTGTTTGGGGTGCGGAATGCCTCTTGTATATGAATGGGCCTCTCTTTTTTTAGATGAGGAAAATTTTCCTTGATGATCGTTTGAAAAATTTCCTCAGGGGTGGTATTTTGAGATTCTTGCTCTGGTATTCCATGAATACGCATGTTAGGCTTCTTCAGGGTGTCCCATATCTCTTGGATATTTCTCTCAAGTATCTTTTTGGCTTTAACAACCTCTTCCATTGAGCTGGTTAGTACTCCCACTTTATCTTCAAGGTCTGAAATTCTGTTTTCTGCTTCATTAGTTCTGTTGATAAGACTCTCTGTGGCGTTCTGGGTTGAAGATAACTTGTCTTTTAGCTCAGTTTTAAACTCTGCTTGAGTTTGTTTTAACTGCTCTATGCCACTTTTTGTTTCTTGCACTGTTTTTCTCAACTCCTCCAGATGTCTGTTGTGTTCCTCTTCAAAGCGATTGATTCGATTATGTAATTCCTCCCGGATTTCCTCTTTCATAGTATTGAACATGGTAATGATCATATTTTGAAAGTCGTTATCCTGGGTCAGGCTTTCTTGGCCTTTTTCCGCGGGTTTGTTCTTGTTGGAATCTAAC
Source organism: Typhlomys cinereus (assembly GCA_023101885.1). NCBI lineage: Eukaryota > Metazoa > Chordata > Mammalia > Rodentia > Platacanthomyidae > Typhlomys > Typhlomys cinereus. The sequence goes on from JALPQD010000102.1 coordinate 1,508,510, forward strand.
ATTATGGGATTAATTTCTTCAGTGGGAAATTTGTTTACTTGAGTGTTGCTTCTCATGGATTTGCACTTTGACTTTGGCATTGTCATTTTAACTCTTAAGATCTCTCAATTTCACTAAACTGAATTATTTGGCCTGGGGTACTGGTGGGCGGGGCCCGAACGGGGACTCACCTAGGGCGCGGGGTGAGGCCCGGGTGGACCGCGCGCGTGTCCGGACTGGCGGAGCGGGGTGGGGCGAAAAGGGAGGATGGGCGCGTCGTCGTGGAGCTATTTAACCCGAGGGCAGCTGGGGCGGGGTCCGGGCGCAGGGGGAGGTCCTCCTCGTCCCTTGGCCCCCGCGCGGCTCCGGCTGGATGGCGGGAGTGGGAGCCGGGTCCCTGTGGGCTGACCTGGGGTCCTAGAGCGCACGGTGAGAGCCCGGCTGGATCTCTTGTACGCGTCCCGACCGGCGGAGCGGGGGGTGTGGCGAAGGGGGACGATGGGGGTGCGAAGGGCTATTTAACCCGAGGGCAGCTGGGGCGGGGCCCGGGCGCAGGGGAGGTCCTCCTCGTCCCTTGGCCCCCGCGCGCTCCGGCTGGATGGCGGGAGTCGGAGCCGGGTCCCTGTGGGCTGACCTGGGGGGTCCTAGAGCGGGCGGTGAGAAGCCGGCTTGGATCTCGCGTACGCGTCCCGACCGGCGGAGCGGGGGGGGGGGGGGTGGCGAAAGGGGACCAAATAGAAATATTTTTATTGAACTAAAAGTGTTTGTAAATTAAACAAAATCTGTAATGTAACTCTCTTAAAATTTCTAATGGAAATAGATCTTAGAGTTTGTAAATTCTAGTTTACCTAAAATTTAAAGTCTATTTATACAGAAATATGAAACTACAATAACAAGTATGTTAAGTGAGGGTGAGAATTTTTCTTCTTTCATGGTATTAGTTCCCCACATACCCTGAACTTAAAAGAATGGAATTTTGTAATTTTTACATTCTTGTCAATATCACAATGCACATATTTATGTCCTTGTAATTTTAGCAGCAATACGTTGTTCTTGGAAAAGGTGATTGCTTTTGTTAGGACATTTCAGTTGGTGTTTCTCCATTTTAATTTCATCCTCTGTGTGGTATAAAAATTGATTTAGATGAAAAGGAGTAGGTTGCCATTTCATACCATGATTTTGATTGTATCTTTATGCTTGTATGACTAAACTCGTATTAACTGTGAACTCTAACTATTATCAATAATTAACTAAATTGTATGACCAAAATTTCTCATTAACTGAATTGTGGAAATAGTATAGTTGTGATTAAATAGGGAATAGAGTGATACTTTAAAATCAGGCCACTGAACGGGGGAAATGGCTCAGGGGTTAAAATCTTTGCCTCGGAAGCAAAAGAACCTGATTTCTGACCTCCAGATCCCATGTAAGACTGCTGGGTGGATATTTGGGGGAAGGGGGCTGCAATAATTGAACTGGAAGACAGAACTTGGGAAACTCCAGACAAAGTAATAAGAAGGCAGAGCAATCCAGGATGATTACATTGTCACCCTTGGGCCTCCATAGGCACTCATACACTCAAGCACACTTTTTTTTATTATTATTATTCAATTGTGTGTATAAACATGTGTGCGCGTGAGTGTATGTATGTGTGTGCATATGTGTGTGTAGAACCACAAGCGAATTTGGGAACCACCACAGACCGCCTCCACCTCCTCCTTGTTTACTCTGCCCAGGGATTCACAGGCTCCGCCCTACCAGGACCAGCAATGCAGGCCGCCCCGGCTTCTGCCTGGCGTCTATACCTGGGGTCTAGGATCCGAACTCAGGACCTTCTGCCTGCAAGGCAGAGGCTTAACCCCTGAGCCACCTCTTCAGCCCCAAGCACACTCTTGTATACACACTGGCACACATATGTGCACCCACCTACATGTGTAAAACCCACCTACATGTGTAAAACACATGTGCACATACACAAAAAAATCAGGTCACTGAGCCAAGACAGTGTCTGCTTGCAGAGCCATAAGCAGTTCAGAAGTGTTGCTTTCATTAGCTTTTGAACAGTACTTGTGAAGTCCCTAGCATAGTCCTCGGCCAAAGCTGACTTTTTATGTTGCAAGGTGTGTGTGTACACATACATGGAAGCCAGAGGATGACATGAACATCTTCTTCGATTCCTCTTTGCCTTCCTTACTCTCGGTGACCTGGTTACTCCCCACGTGGCTAGACTGACTGGGGCAAGCTCCTGTTTCGGCCCTGCCAGCACTGGGGTGAGAATTTGTGCTACTGCGCCTGGATCTTCACATGGGTGCTGGGATCTGAACTTCAGTCTCATGTGTGAGTGGCAAGCACTTTACCAACTGACCCATCCACCCAGCCCCTCAGGAAACATTTTTTTCTATCATTTCCTTCTTATTCATGAAATAGGTTCCAGGTTATTTTTTTTTAACATGGAAAATTAAAGAGGATTGTTAGAGGTGGAAACCACACCCCTGCTGAATGTCTAAAAGCTAGACAAAGCCTTTGGAAATCACATAATTCATTTCTTAGAGTCTTGGCATACATACACCCATCACAGAAGGATGAGACTTCATTCTGCTTTCAGACTATGAATATTTTACACTCATTCTTGACATACTGTTGATCCAGGCTGTCTTAACACGACTCCAGCTTGTACCTTCAGGCTCACTTCATTTTTATCTGGCTCCTCGTTTGCTTGCATATTTCCCTCTTCTTTCCCATTAAATCATTGCCTCTTAGTGTTTGGAAATTACTTTAGGCAATTTCATTTTATTTTAGGGTATTCGACTGTACAATGGCAAGAGCCAGGAAGCTACTATAAATAAAATTTTGCTGGACTACAAGCCATACTATCTGGATTGCTCCTGCACCACCAAAGCATTGAGTAACTAGATCAGAGAGAGACCAGCTGGCCTGAGAAGCTAATGATATCTGTCTGGTGTGTTATAGGCTGTATTTTTTTTTCATTAATTCAAATCTTACCAGGCTTCTGTGGCTGGTTTTAGATTCAACACAGTGATGTGATTTAGAACCAAAACAAAGGTGTGGTTTCCTCCAGTCTAATGAGCATGTAATTTGCCTCCTTGTGCTGTCCTGAGGTGCAGTACCCTTCCAGTGGGCTGTCCAGACAAGTCACTGACCCTTGCCCATTGCAAGTGTGGATACAGGCTGGAGTGGCAAACTTCTTCATCAGCTGCTGCTACCTTGGACAGCACCATGTGCAGAGAGAAATGACCAGTGAGACAAGACAGAAGTCCTCAGCTGATCTACAAAGTAAAATTATCTGAGGAGCTAAAAATAGAGGCATATCCTAGACCAGTTAAATCGGAATCTCAGAGTGGGTTGCAGACACCCGATTTTTTATCATTATTAATAACTCCACATGATTCCATTATGGGCAATATCGCAGGTAGACAAGGCAACCTGCCCTTTGCTATTCCCAGTGGGTGTAACAGAGCATGTCTATGGACAGATGGTCATAAATGGACACACAAAGGCCAGTCCACCCCATCTTATGTCAATCAGGAGGACCCTGACTTATCTGTAGCATTAGGGTCTGGGTCATTTTCCTGTCTGGTTGTTCTAGCAACAAGGGCTTTCTTACTCGGTGGTGTCAAAATGTTAGTTTGTGAATTAGAGATTAGCTTCGGGGAAGGAAACATACATACTCTTCCAACTCGTGTGTCCAGTACTCTCCATTATAAGCCAGAACACATTTGTAAAGTGTCAGGGTGTGTTTCAGATATGTCACCTGTAATCCGTCTAGTGGGGAGGCAGATGTGTAAACAGCTTGGTGACATTTTCTGCCTCTCCAAGACTGCACATCACAAGGTAGCACCCTCCTGTAGAAGACTTGCCTGTCATATTAGCAAATGTCCAAGGATAGCTGCCTTCAAACAGGCTTTTGTCATATGTTTGCTCAGTCATTTCACTCATTTATCCAGCAAGTATGATTTCTTGAGGCATTGCTGTATGGACATGCATGACTTGGATGATGGCAAGGGACCAAAAGCATGTTGCTGCCCTCAGGGAGTCTGTCTGACAAAGACAGACCAGGAAGAGAGAAGCTAGAAATGTCATGATGTATAAACATATGTTCTGTAGAGAAAAGAATAACATGGCAGAGAGTCTGGGGTTGTTGGGGTGTGCTTGGGGAATGAGAAGTCTCATTTTGAATGATGCTGGTTGTCATTAACCGTCATCCACTCCTCGTCTTCCCTGTTCTCCACCCTGCATCCGGTTCCTCCTGGTTGTTCTTTAAAGAACCGAGGGCTCGTGCCATGTCTTCTGCAATCCTGTTCCTCATCAGCTCTTATGGTAGCAGCATCATCCCAGGGGATCCTCAGAATCTGCTGGGCCTTCTCAATGGCTCTACTGCCAACAAACCATAGTTACTCACTTCCAGCCCTCCACCCAAATTCTTAATGAGGTGCTGTTTAATTACTTCAGAAGTCTTCACTCCATATCCTTCTAACTTTTCCATAGCCTGCTTCCTCATCTGATTTCATTGACATGTCACCTCTTAGCTTGCCTCAAGTGACAGACTTCATTATAAATGCAAATATTCATAGTCACGTTTATTTTCATCCTTCAGATGTTTCAAGATGCCTCATTATTCAAAACCAGGTTCAGCCCAACGCCTGGACCCCTAAATGCCATCACTTCTGGTTCTCTTTCAGAGTGAGGCCTCCACTCTTCTAGCATCCTTTCCTCTCGTGTCATCCTGTACCTCACTCCACTCTTCATTAGTTCCTTCTCATCAAATACATGTTGGTTTCCTTCATCCAAAATAAAAATAATGTTCCCAGCTTAAACAAATGAAGGTGGATCTATGTAGCAGAGTATTGAATGGTCATCTGAAATACATATCTCCTATGAAGAGTTGATCACAAAATAAATGAAGTATACTAAAAGACATTCAAATGAGTTCCTTTTCGATTTTTTTGTCAAGAGTGTTTTGATTTTTTTATTTATTTGCTTAATTTTTTATTGTGGTAAAAAGCATATACAGTTCACCCTGTTAGTCGTTTTAAAATGTGCGTTTCAATGGTGCTAAGTGTATTCACTTTATCACACACTCCATTTCCAGAGATCTCTGAACATGCAAAGATGAAACTCTATACTGATTGGACAATTCATGTCCTCCTGTCCCACCTCTGCTTTGCTCTCGTGTGACTTTACTCTAGGTCTGTCACATGGGTTGAATCATGCAGTGTCTTTCTTTGTTGCTGCGTTTTCTTTTGTGCTGTATCATTGAAATGGGGTCAGAACTTCAGATCCTCCTGCTGCCAGCCTCCTTAGCCCTGGGGTTTCTTAAAAGTTTACCCACATTGCAGCATGCAAGAGAATTTCCTTCCTTTTAAAAAGTGAATCATCCTCCATTTTAAGTGATTTCATTTTTCAAGCAAAATAATGTTCGCTAATATATATAAATGTAAGCATATTATAGAAATATATGTTATAGTCACATGTATATATAAAAGATAGTCCATCAAATGTAATAGTGGTCATTTCTAAATTCTAGATTTTTAAAATATTTTCAATCATCTTCTTTTTCCTTCTCTGTTTCCTGGAATATTTGCAGTGAGCACATTTCTCTGTAGTAAAACCTGACCATCCAGTGATTCTTTGCCGCCATCATTGACACTTGCCCACCTCTTTGGTTCGTCTATTGCTGCTCTCTGTTGGACTCTTTATGCCCTGCGAATGATTCTCTGGTCCCTGCACACACATAAACGGATGCCCTGGAGCCCCGCCCAGCTGCCGCATTTGCTTGGAAAGCTTCTCACCTGCTTCATGCTGGGCATCCCTAGAGACTAGCTGGGCCTCCTTTTGCTAGCAAGCACCAGCCTTCAGTGCTGGCCACATTTCCTCACATTTCCAGTCTGCTTAGAAGCAGGGCTGCATCTTTCTTTTTGAACCAACTAGCTCAGAGCTGCAGCTTGGAGATGTAGTTACTTTTCTGGTCACTGTGATAAAACATCTGAGTAAAGTAGCTTAAGGGAAGAAAGATTTACTGTGGCTTATAGCTTGAGGGGATGCAGTCCACCAGGGGAAGGGAGATGTTGGCTGGAGCCCAGCTTTGGGCTACTGAAGTAGGAGCTATATCGGGCCGATCAGGGAGAAGAGGTGGAACGGAAGTCAGTCTGAGCTATGAACTTCAAGGCCCACCCTCCAATGCTGTCTTCCTCCAATCAGACCCCACCTTCTTAAAGACTCCACAACCTCCCCAAACAGCGCCACCAGCTGGGGTTAACGTGTAACACATGAACTACAGGGAACACTGTCACACTTAAGCCATAGGCAGGAACTCCAGTGCTTCAGAAGGTGGATGATGGGTATACACTAAGACCCTCCATTCCACCACTTCCCCTGCTGTCCTTAGAGTGAACAATGCAGCAATTTTAGAATATTTTGAAAACAGGTGCTATTGAAAATAAATTCATTATAAAAGGATTGAAAACACCGTATTTTAATCTCATTGATTCTGGCAAATTCTGTCCTTATCATTGATTAAATAGGCCATACCTATTCTGTTACTCACAGTGAATTTTTTTAAAAAACATTAATTTCTTCAGTAACCCTGGGAGTGCCCTGTGATCCAATCTCCATTAAGTTTAGCCACTTTGGCAAGCAGGGTTATTCAGAGTCAAGGGAGGGCCTATCAATCACCTTTCAAGTCACACCACAGCAATTGATGTATTGCTATAGTACCTGTCATAGTTAGATACGGGTGTCAACCTGATGACTGAGGATTCAAGCTCTGGACATATTTGTAAAGAATTAGTGTTGAGTTAGGCTCAAAGCAAGCCTGCAGGAGATTGTCTAGTTGAAGGGAAAGACCCAGTCCAGAGTGGGTAGGACTAGTCCCTGGACAGGTGAATAAGATGGAGGAAGCTGTTTAAGGAAGTTGGCATTCTTTGATATACTTGGCCAGACATGCTGGTCTGGCAATTGAGGATTGTCCCTCCCTCAGCAGCCTTGTGGATATGGTGTGGTTAGTTCTCTCAGCTCCTGGTGTTGGTATGAGCTCTCCTGCCAAGCTGGACAAAGAATTGTAAGCAATCATAAGCCAAGAATAAAACCCCTTGTTTCCATAAGTGGTTTGATCATGAATTTATCAGCAACATGCAGAATAACTTCAATAGTACCCATGACTGACCCCAAGTTAGACCGTTTAGGGGGACATAAAAAGGAAAAGAAAGCACTGATTCCTAATGTGGCTTTGGGCACTGTGTCTAAGCATCTGGGATGTGAGGACTTAGAATGAACCCCACTGCTGTGATGCTCCTAGCTGTCCCTAGACCGGAAGGACAGTAAACCTAAACGATGCCTTCACCTTTGAAAACCTGAAACAGATACCTAAACCTAGTAAAACAAGTCTTCAGGCCAGTACAGTTAGACAGTGTGGGACAATTTTCTTACCTGACCAAGGAAGATCCCTAGTTATTCTTTAAGAAAAGGAAAATGAAAAATAGTTTTAATAACTTTGGATTTGAACTAATGGGGCTGTCCTTACCTTCTTAGCCCACAAGGGATTCTCTTGACTTTCTTTGAGAGGAATAGCAGCTCAGTATGAATAATTTTCCCAAATAATTTTAGGGGAAATGTTGACGGACAGCAGGGCATTTCATGTTTGAAATGATCCATTTCTCAGTGTCCAACCAGAGTGTAGTATATGGGCACAGGAACCTGATGGATTGCTTCAGCCACAATTTCTTAATTTAATGGTTTCTCTCATAAAACTAGATGATCCTAGTTAAGATATTAGTGTTTTGTTTAAATATCATTGTTTGATTTGGCAGGCCAGCAAAAGTAGTAACAATATTACTTAGAGAAAGCATTACACTTGCAGATGTAGTGTCAGGAGTCTGTAATCCCAACACCTGTAATCCCAACTATCAGGCGACGGACTGAGAATGTGTGAAGCCAGCTTGGTCTTCATTGAAAACGCTATCCTGATCACCTTCCATGCAGCTACTTAGAGATGCTATTCAATAAAGCTTAGCACTTCCGGCTTACATCATTCCAATGTAGATCTATTTGTGTATCTTGCTCCTTAGACTTAAGTCTTTGAGAACAGGTTGTAGAGCATCCATTTTTGGAAGCTCAATCCGTGGAATGTGGCCTGGCAGGTAAGAATTTGGCAATTTTTTTTGGACAAATCGGTTTCATCTTACCTACTTCTTAGGTTGTTTGGAAGAGTAAGTGGAAGGCACAGCAACAGAATGTATAGTATTAGAGCACACATCTTGGCCCTGCTCTGTGTGATCTTGCTCGTGTTCCTGGGACTGTGCTGTGGGCAGGTGATTTTGTGCACCTTACAGTCAAATGATCATGCCATCTCCCACATCACTGTGAATAGTAGAAGTGCCTGGCATACAGTAAGCACAGTATGTATACCAACCATCAGTCTAGCACATGAGAGGGTTGTAAGATAGTACTCACAAGTAGATGAGTATATTTACTTCATAAGGTCTGGCCCACTATGGATACACTATGAAGTACTTTCACTACTGTGTTTTCCCTTTTCACTAGTGAGACAATATATTCTCTTATCTGTTCCAAAACTCCCAGGGACTGACTCAAACTGTAGATAATCCTAAGCCACATTTTTCCCTATGGATTCATCCCCATGATCTTTTAAACTAAAATTAGGTGCAATAAGAGATTAACAAGAATCCACAATAAAATAGAACCGTTATAAACATAACTCAATAAAAGCTAGTTAAAGGTTATGGGCTGTTTATTTCTGGAACTTTCCATGATTGACCATGGGGAAGTGAAACTGGGGCTAAGGGACCACTACTGATATTCCTTCCTGATGTACATTTCCGCAGCTTAGCCAGAGTGACTTTCACCAGGATCCATTCACTTATAGACACACTGACACAGATTCAGCTTCCAAGAAGGCCTGAGCTTGATCTGACCTCACTGGAACTTCTATCTACACTCTGATCCATCACTTGCTAACTACAAGGTCTTCCTTGGTTGTGTCAAATACCACACTTTCATGGGAGTAACCACACTGACTTCTAGCTTACTGCCTCTGGCTAGGGGACTCTCTGATGCACTATGGACCCGCCTGTCTTCCCAGACACTACAGTGGATCTCCTCCATCTGGAAGATCCACTGAGCTGCTGATTTCATTCAAGGGTCCCCATCCAAGGGGTTGTTTGGCATTTAAGTCCCTATGCAATTGAACCCCTTTTCCTCTATCCATACTTTTCTCCCAGTTCTTCTCTTGTGTAGACTGCAGCTGACCACTTACCTCCACCCAAGCCTCTCCTGCTTTTGTTTTCATGATTCCCATACCAAAACCCTCCTTGGTCTCCTCTTTTTATAGACTTCTCCAACTTAGGATACTTCAACTTAGGATTTCTCTACTTTTTGACGCTGTGAGTTTGTATGCACGCAATAGGAATTTCACTCTTCCTGAGCTAGGATTGTGTGGTCAGATAGTCTTGACATACTGAACAGGGACTTTCAGTTCCCAGTCATTGACCTGGATCACACGCACAGGTCACAAGTATATTATAATGTCCCAAAGGTTAGGTGGATTTGATGCACATCGATTTATAGTTCTTTCAATTTGTCTGTGCTTATCAGAACAGAAAAAATATGTAAGCCAAAAAGCATCTTCCCATTTGCCGCCATTTCATTTCATTTTCTTGCAAGGCTAACTCTGGCAGTCAAACTCAGGACCTTGAACATGGTCGGGTACCACTCTACCAGTGAGCTGTATCCCCAGTCCTTGCCTACAGTTTCAAGGCCCCTTTTTTCATGTACCCTGAAAATGTTTTCATATTTGCTTATATTTAATTAAAGCTTTATCATATAACTGGGTGAAGGGGAGTGCCCCTATCAATGGGACAGCCCAAGGAGAGGCCTCTTAGTATGCCACAGAGGCCCGAACCCCCACAATTATAGACAAGCCACAGGGAACCTGGGATCCATAAAAGTGGACAGACAAGATGATAGGAGGGAGTGGAATGGATTGATAAATGGAGGGGAGGGATAGAGGAGAGGTGGGGATGAAAACAGGGAGACAAGGATAAGTTCTCAATATGCTTAAAGTGAGCAAAAATTATTTTTTAAAAATAAATTTTAAAAAGTTGTCCTCTGGGGAGGAGGGGTTTATCATATACCATTTTGGGTAGCATCTACTTATTAAAGACTCAGATGATTAATTTGATAATATAAAAAATCATAAACTTTTTAGTTAGGCACTCAGAAAAAATTGCTTAATAAATATATCTATATATGCTCATGTGTATGTATATATACATATATATGAGAACTACATGTAAGAGAAATATATAAATGCCCTTATCCTGGCAGCTGTATTTCCACCCCCTCAGCATATAAATAAAGCCCTGGAGTTGGGACTATATGTGGTAAGACAAAATACTATTATAGAGCAAGGCATGGTCCTGTTATTAGTACTGGAGCCATGAGTGTAAACACTTTAAAATACATAAGACTTGGCCTACTCCAATGTGTCCACATTTCTTCATTTATCAAACCATAGCTAAACTACAGAATTCAGAGCTGGAACCCTGAAGTCATTTAAGTACCTAGTGGGAATTCAGTAAACATGGACAGATTGATTTGTGGTTTATCATAGTCTCTTCACTGATTTAGTTGATTTGTACGTGTCCCTTTACTTCGATGTACTAATTTAGCACATCTTCTGAAATACTAAGACTTTATTAAATTTAAGATGATGATAATAAAATTCTGTGACTAAAGTACTACATGCATGCATCATTTCAACCAGCATTGCTGTTTTACAAACTTCCTCCCCTCCTTTATTCTTTTCCTTCCTTTCTTTCGAGATGAAAAATTGACATGAAAAGTGGATTTAATTACGGGCTGTGTAAAGTGTGAGTGACTGAAGTATTGTCTCCTGTAGGAAAACACAGCCAACAAAGCAGACACACAGGGAAGCAAGCTGATCTCGTAATGACATGAGGCTGAATCAAGTGACAGTTAAGTTAGTCATGAAGAAACAGAAGCCTAGAAAGTTTATAAACTATGAAAAAATCATACTTCTTAAGATAGGTGGCATAGCTCAGTGAATAAGGCTCCTGCTTGCAAACCTAGGGACCCAAGTTGATCCCTGGAAGCCCACATGGTAAAAGGAGAGAAACGGCTTTCAAGAGTTGTCCTCTCACTTCCTCCTTGGTATATATATCTACACATTCTCTCTCTCTCTCTCTCTCTCTCTCTCTCTCTTTCTCAAATAAATAAAATAAAATAAAAATCATACTTATTGAGCTCCTAGTGTAGTGGCAAGCTAGTCAATAATCTTGTGGCTTACACCCTCATAGGAAATATTAGATGTAGATATGTTAATCTACTTTTCAAAAATAATTTAAATTGGGCTAGGGAGAGAGCTCAGTGGCTAAACCCTTTGTCTTATAAGCAAAAGGACTTGGGTTCAGATACCCAGATCCCATGTAAAAAATGCTTGGCAAATATAATGGTGGCTGACAATGCCATCCCTGAAGGAGCCTGAGAAACTCCAGAGCACAGCAATAAGGAGGTAGAACAGGATGAGTCCAGATGTTTTCTTGAGCTTCCATATGTACATACACTCAACTGTCCTCTGGTACACACACATACACTCAAGTATCCTTTGGCACACACACACACACACACACACACACATGCATGCATGCATGCATGCATGCATAAAAAATTAAATTGGAGTGTACTGTGATGATGTAAATTGTCTAAAGTCAGCTAGCTTGGGAAATCCCAGAGTGAACCAAAAAGCAATCCAGGATGATTCCAGAAGTCACCCTTGGTGACCACAGGCACACACAGTTCCCTTCCGATACACACACGCACACACACAATAAATTAATTAATTAATTAATATAAAGTCAGCCAACTGGAATTCAAATCAACCTGACTTGGAGGAGCAGATTTAAGATATTCACTGCTCATCATGATGACTACAGTTGGTAACAGCATACTGGATACATGAAAATTGCTATGTGAGGAGATTTTTAAGTGCTCTCCCTAGAAGTAATAAGTCTGAGCAGGACTTCATATGTCCACTCGCTTCTTTTAGCCACTCCACAGCACATCCACTTATGAAAATACAATAAATAGATGCAATATTTATCTGTCATTTAAAACCAGCACATAACAGAAACTAACTTGTCTGCATGTCAATATAAAATACATTTTAATATGTAAATAAAAAGGCTCAGTGGGTGCTTCTTTTAAATAACCACAAGGTTTTATGGAGGTTTGCCTTTCTCTAGAGGCCAATTAGCTGAGCTAAAAAAGGAACAAAGTACAAATACAAGGATGATTGTGCACAGAAGTGTTGGGAAAACAGTCTTGGTCTTAAGGCTACTGAAGTGATTAATGCTAATTAAAAGAACAGGTAGAGATATTGAAGGACTTAAAACTAGCGCTTTCTTCACAGTTATTAAGTAGATTTAAAAGAGACTTAGCCAGAAAGGCAAAAATAAATAAACAAACAAATAAAAAGAGACTTAGCTATAACTTTCATGTGTAGGTAGGTCTTAAACAGCTATCAGAGAGAAGTAGTAGAAATATTGCCAATTCCAAATTAGTCTCCCTGAAGTTCTTTTTTTTTTCTTTTGACTTTTTTATTATAAAAAGGTTTTTAGTACAGAACTTACCAAAACAGACAGTAAGGTGGATTGGCCTATGACATATCATGATTTTCTAAATTCTTTTTTTATACATTTTTTATTATTTCCACTCATACAAACTTAATAGGTAGACCAGTTCCCTCCCTCCCTCCTCCTCCCCCCCCAAACCCCCTGCTCTCCCTCCCCTCACCCCTCCTTCCCCATCCCTCAGTGCCTTCCCCCAATTCCCAGAGAGTCCTTTAATGTGCATCCCTGACTCTCCTCTGGGTCGTCCTCTCCGATGACGTACAAGGACCCAGTGGCATTTCCCTAAACCCTTTCTTGTGTTCCCCTTAAGCATAGAAACACTACTGTGACTGTCAATCCCTTGCCTCCAAGAATCTTGGTGCCTTTAGCAGATGCTAGACTTTGTGAGGTCAATAGTGTGTTGGACATTGCACAGGGCATGCAAAGTCCTATTATGATTGCTTCGGCCCTAACTAGTGTGGAGAATCTTGCAAATCATTGCTCCTCCCATCCTTTTGTTCTTACAATCTTATTGCCCCCTCTTCCGCAAATGTTCCTGAGCTTCAGGATGGGGAGAGATTAGGCTGGCCTAGTTCTATGTGGTTGATATAGAGTCTCTGAAGTTCTGGATTGTGGTTTGTTGATTTTCTTTTGCAGTTTTGCTGCTCCTGCAATGCCCTTCACTCCATCCTGATGGGCACTGTATGTCGCCCCCTGGCCAGAGACAAAAAGTTGTTAAACTGGAGTCTTGTTATAATAGCACATTCAAGAGTAGATGTAATAAAAGTAGGAAACCTCAGTGAGGGAGGGGTCAGTCACCCATTTGCAAAATGATTATTTTTTATCTGCCAGACTATATGCCCTCCCCTTCTGGTGAGATCATATCCCCTCAGTTATAAATGATCAGGAATGAACGTCTGTGAACTTAACCAGATGTCACATTACTTATTTGCATTCCTTGATGGAGGCCTATTTTCTCTGCTGTAACATGGTCCCCTCTCTCCTTGTTTCTGGTGTGGCCTTCTCTAGTCAGCTTTCTTTACAGTATTCTGATTTACACCCCCCAGGAATATTTATTCAAGTTTTTGTGTCTGTTAGTACAGTTCTATGAGATTTGCTCATGTCCATTTCTTATTGCAATAAAGTCCAATATTTGATAGGGTTTATTGCTATTAATATTATAAATTTAACTTATGTTACATCTTTCCTGTATGATTTTGGTCTACTTAGACTTTTGTGTTTGATTCAGCCCTTTAGTCCTTAATATGAATTCTCATTAATTCTATTACTATTTTAATCAATTCTCTGATTTATTATTGTTGATAGAAAGCCCATTTCTCTATTTTTTAAATTAGACTTTTATTTCTATCTCTTACTAGAAGCGTAGTACTAATCCCAATAATAACATTTGTTCATCCAACTTTTGTTTAAATGGAAAGCTCTCCTCTCATACCAAAGAATGATATGGGCTGATAGCATGAGAGAGAGACTCAGAATCCTTCTGTTGGTAGTTTTTCTGGATGTTTTGTAAAGGACAAGCACTGAATTTTATCAAATATTTTTTCAGCTTTCTTTGAGTTCATCTTTGACTCCGTGCATTATGTTCATTCATATGTTTTGGGGTAAACTCTTTTAAGTCATGGGACTCTTTAGTGTTTGTTTTCTAGACTGAGCCTGGCAATGTTGCTAGGTTGGCCTTAAAACTCCTGAGCTCAGGAGAGCCTGCCTGAGCCTCTAAAGATAATATCTATATGTAGATTATACAGTTACCTATGTGGATCACATCACGTGCTTACTTTTGTATCCTGGATTTTGTGACTACATCCTATAAGCATCTTTAGATGATAACAAGAAATTCTTCAAAACATTTTAATGGCTGTATAACTCGTTATAACATAACCTTTCCTCTGTTTTGCATTGCTTCAAGTTTCTCCTAATTTTTCGCTGTTATGAATAATTCAGACACGAGCACATCTATATATAAACCTTTGTTTATACCTCTCACTGTTTCCTTAGTGCATTAGTTTCCAGGGACTGCAATAACAAATTACCACAAACTTGGTGGCCTAAAACAGTAGAAATGCACTTACTCACAGTTCCGGAGCCCAGAAATCCAAAACCGGTTGCCAGCTTTTCAGCCTTATCCTTGAAAATGCCCAGGAAGAACCTTCTTTCCTTTCTGGCCTTCTTTGACATGTGACGGCATCACACTATCTCTGCCTCTGTCTGTGCATTTCCATCTTCTGTGTTTACAAGAATACTGGTCACCCACCCTAAATTCACGATGGCTTCTCAAAGTACCTTAACCACTGCATTTTGCAAAGGCACTGTGTCTACATAGGGTCGCATTCTCAGGAAATGTGGATTAAGATGTGGGTATATCTTTGGGTGGTGGCAGAAATCAACCAACTATACATACAAAGTCAGAAGATAGGAGCCTCCTGAAGACAGTAATGAATGAGTTGTTCTTCAAAGGGTGTACAAAGGCCCAGCTCCTTTATTGTCAGTGGTGTAGACAATGCTCATAGATCTATAACCCCTGCCTGCATTAAGTGTCTATTTTTAGAAGAAATTTTCTTCTTGGATAGTGAAAGAAAAAAAATGAAAACTTTGGAAACTCCTTATTTTGATTTTTCCTTGATTATAGCTAAGTTCAACAACATTTTTATATGTTAAGTGAAGATATTCATGTTTCTTCTCTGGCAAAATCTTTATTTATATCCTTGTGCCCATTTTCCTTTCTGCTGTACTAATCTTTTTCTTATAATACTATCATTGTAAAGAACGTCACCCTCTTCATTTACTCATAAATGTTCTGCCGCTTGTACTGCTTCTGCACCATATAGCATCAGACCGCCCCCTACAATTCTCCCACTGTGCTGGAGGCAGCCCAGCATTTTTCTGGTGATTCAATTATGTCCATAAAAACACGGAACTTCTGTAACTGAATGTAGCAGCTTGTCTTAGGGCTTTGTTGTCTATTCTGTTAGTACATTGGTTGTTATATGAGACCACATTGTTTTAATTACTAAACTTTATGATTTATTTTTTTGTTTAAGGGAATGACATGGGAAGGTAACTTCATAGGCTTCAGTGAATAAGGTGGTGGTAGCTTAACTTCAGCATGCATTAACACCATGCAGGAAGTGTGTTAAGAAATGTTGCTTGGGCTGCAGAGATGGCTCAGGGGTTAAGACTCTGCCTCGAAAGCAGAAGATCCTGAGTTTGGGTCTCAGGCAAAAAAAATGCCAGACAGAAATAGTGCCAACCTGAATGTCTGGCTCTGATGGGCGGAGCCTGGGAAAATCCAGAATGAAGCAAAAAGGAGGTAGAAACAGGATGATTCCTGAAGTCACCCATGGTCCTCCACAAGAACATACAGTGCTCTCTGACATGCGCGCGTGCACACACACACACACACACATACA
Organism: Typhlomys cinereus; assembly: GCA_023101885.1. Classification (NCBI taxonomy): domain Eukaryota; kingdom Metazoa; phylum Chordata; class Mammalia; order Rodentia; family Platacanthomyidae; genus Typhlomys; species Typhlomys cinereus. The sequence goes on from JALPQD010000102.1 coordinate 1,524,582, forward strand.
CATACACACAAATAGGTAAAGTTTTTTTAAAAAAGAAATGTTTCTCTTTTATCTGTTACATGTGGGGTGTGTATGTGTGTGTGTGTGTGTGTGTGTGTGTGTGTGTGTGTGTGTGTACACACAAACCACAGCACAAGTGTAAAGATCATAGTGGAGTCAGTTCTTTCCATCTACCTTCATATGAATACTGGAGATTGACCCTAGATCATCAGGCAAGCATAGGAAGCATTTTTACCCTCTGAGCCATTTCTCTGGTCCAGGTTTTGTTAATTCAACTTTGATTTTTGTTTTGTTTTGTTTTGTTTCGTTGAGGTTGTACTTTACTATGCAGTCCAGTCTGGTCTCTTAACAATCCTCCTGCCTCTACTTCCCCACTGCTGGGATTATAGGGTGTGCTTCTATACCTGGCCAAGATACACTTCTTGGAAATGTTCCTCTTTTCTTTCTGATTGCTTCAGCCCAGGAGTGCATTCTGGTACCATGTGGAATGTCTTTGAGGGAGTCCTTCCTATCTTAGAGACACTGCTGTAGAGTATTTTACCCAACCTTGTGAACTCTCACTACTTCTCCAGTTATCTGACCATCTCTTTATCTTTTAGCAAACTCTTTTCTCCATATATTACATCTTACACATGGCAAATAGATTCTGTTTTTTTCTATTACATCTTGTAGTTTTTATTGCTGTATTCAGAAGAAATACTGATTTTTAAATGTTCATTTTGTACCCAGCCACTTCACCCTGCTCTCTTGTCAAATTGAAGAGCTTTTAGGTGTGGTTGGTACAAGCCTATTGCCTGTGAACAAGTGATCTTGCCTTACTCTTTACAATACTATACTTATTATTTTGAGTTTCTGTAAGCTTCTGGAACATTGCTCAATAAATATCATTACAGCTCATCCTTAATTTCCTGCTTTTAAAGAAAGTAGCACTAATATAGTTTCATAGTTAAGAATGGTGTTACTGAAGAAAAAGATGGTGGTATCTATTCATTTTTAGATAGACCTTTGTTAATTCCAAGTCTCTATAAATTATTGAGTTTATAATGCATGTGTGTGTATGTGTGTGTGAAGATGTACACGTCACCATGTATAGGTGGAGGTCAGAAGAAAACTTCGTGGAGTCATTTCTCTTCATCTACCTGTGGATGGGCTCCAGGGGTCAAGGTAGCAGTTTAAGCTCGTGGGGCAAGCATTTTAACCTGCTGAGCCATCTTGTCAGATCTGTTCCCAGTCTTCTGAAGGTGGTTTTGGTCGGGGGGGGGTGTAGAGGTGGGATAGGAGGATGCACAGGGTCCCTTTCGCAGCTTCTTAGTTTCATTAATTAGTTTAAAGTGGATTCAGAAGGAAACTCAAAGACAGTTTATTTGTGTCAGAGAGAAAAACAAGATGGGTAAACTGGAGATCTCAGCAGCTACCAGGAGAGGGGGCGATAGGGAAGATGGAAAGAGAAGAGAGAAAGATAGGTTTTTAGTAGAGTACAAGTAAAAGATAAAACTTGAAGGCTGGGCTGGGAGATGGCTTGGTGGTTAGAGCCCTTGCCTCTCAAGCTCGAGAACCTGGGTCAAGATTCCCAGATTCTGCATAAAGATACCAGCAGGTGTGGCAGTTACAAGTAATTCTAGCCCTGGAAGGCAGAGCCTGAGAACCCCCAGAGCAAGTTGGCTAACCCTAACCTGAAGATGTGCTCTGGGCTTCATCAGAGACCCAGGTTCACAACCTTCACACGGAAGAGCAATCGAAGACGATTCCTGATATCACACTTGGCCTCCACGAGCTCACACACTGAAGAGCACTTATGTACACACACACACACACACACACACACACACACACGTGTGCACGTGCACCATATATACCTATATGAAGAAAACAAAACTCGAAGGCCAAGATGAGCATAGTGGAGAAAAGAAAAGAGTTCTGGGTGCCCAGAACTTTTGTTCCCTATAATTTATATGGAAAAGGGTGGGTACAAAGTTGTTCTCCCAGTGGCATGGGTCTTGTGGATAAAAGGATTACTAGGAAGTATTAACCTTAATGTCATTTGGTTTCACCTTGCAGTCAGCTAAGACTTGCTCTAGGTGGCTGAGACTCAAATGAATCTAATATGGGAAAGAATAATAGCCTGTATTGCTTTGGTTTTATTAGTTTTGAACCAGGCAGGAAAAAGTAACAGCATCCGTTCTTGTAGCTTTACCTTTTAGCTTTGGGTGGGCTTAGAGCCCCTGTGTGGGTTCATCCTTAACTCTACAGTGAGTTCTAAGCACCGTGTGTGTCCTTATCTTAAAAGGTTGGTGCTGGTTTATTTTTAATCTAGATCTGGAAGGCCAGGCTTGCAAATGAGTTACGAGCAGCTTGGAAAAATTCCACTTTACGGTTTGCAATCTGCCTCTTTCAAGCATGTGTAATTCCCTCTCTATCAGGGTATTTCTGACTGCTGAACATGCCAGTTTGTCTCAGAGGAAGCCAATATCAACTTTCAAATGTTTGAAATGATACCTGGGAAGAAATGCCCACAGAGGAGCATTTCTTCCCACCTACTGTCCTCTATTTTTAACCAGAGTTTTAGGGCAAACACCTTGGTACCAGCAACCCCAACAGGCTCATCATCAGCCTGTCCTCACACACCAGTGAAAGAGATGAGCAATGGTGAGACACAGAGAAGAGATCCCATTGGTACACGTTGGGAAGAAGGACAGATGAAGATGTCCAGCGACCCGAAATTCACCTTCAGGGTACTGATGTGAGCTTCAGGCTTAACTAGAGCAAGAACTGGACACAGGAGCAAGAGAGATGCATAAAAAAACAGTCCTCATCAAGGTGCAGTCCTGCTCATCATTGGCCCGTCATTGCTTCAGCTTTAGTCCCACATTAGTCTGATAAGTTATTAATCTGTTGATTGCTAGCAGTCGGCTGAGGAAGACCAACCTGGTTCCTACAAAATGATTACTTTTGTCCCAGGGCACAGCCTCCTCTCATAGACAATTGCCCTCATGTCTGTCCTCTGCGGTTTTGCTCCTCATAGAATCCAAGACCACAGGCTTGGGACAGTGACTTCTCTTTGCCATTGAAGAGGATGAAGTAACTCAGGTCGATAGAGTCAAGCAGAAGTCTGAGCCAAGCATGCAGAATGAAGGCAGAGATACCAGGCTTTCATCCTGAGCTCTAGTTCTACCTTGCAAGCCCAAGTCAGGAGGACTCACCTACAATCACTAGCTGAATGTTCCAGGTAGAAACCTTCAGTGAAACAAATCAGATTTGTTGGTGTTGGTGAGTTCTCTGAGCTTATGTTCTATTTTTTTGTGTGTGAGTGTGTGTGTGTGTGTGTGTGTGTGTGTGTGTGTGTGTGTGTGTGTGCGCGTATACTAGAGGGCATTTAGTGTGTATGCCTGTGGAGGCCCAAGGGTGATTTCAGGAGTCATCTAGATTGCCATTCCTCCTTATCGCTCTGCTCTGGGGTTTCTCAGGCTCTGCCTGCCAGGGCTGGCATTGCCAGTCGCCACCATTTTCACATGGAACCTGGGTCCTAATTCAAGTCCTTTTCCTTGTGAGGCAAAGACTTGGCCCCAGAGCCATCTCCTCAGCCCTTGATTTACATCTTGAACTGATCAGAGAGATCGGTCTCTGGCATCTCTCTGGCTTTGGTGGCTGGGGAGATGACCAGCAGGTAAAGAGCTTGGCATCTAAAACATCAGGACCTGATTTGGTCCCCAGACGCTAAAAGCTAGGCACAGTGGTATGAGTGTCAGTAATCCCCGTGTGCCTAGGGGGAATGTAAAGTGGAGATGTGAGAATCTCCAGAAGCTCATGGGCTGGCTAGCCTGGCTCCCGCAGCAGAGAAGACAACCTGTCTAAACAAAGCAGAAAGATGAAGATGGACACCTGAGGTTGTCTTCCAACCTACACATACACATGTACGCACACGCACATGCATATGTACACATGCACATGCATGTGTACGCACACAAACATGAATATGTACACACATGCATATACACACAAACACACACATGCATACGTCATAATACACGTCTGCTTCTGCACACACAATCACCACACATGTACACACATATACCCATACACACATTAAAAAAAATTCCATGGCTTTATAATTCATTGAGCGACTAGCTGTGCCTTGGAGTGGAAGCCATGCATTGAGAAGATGGAGCCAAAAGAGACTTTCTGAATCACTGAAAAACATACCTTCCCGGCAGATGTAAGGGCAGTAAAAATTGTCTCTTTTTTTTAAGCTTTTTTTTAATAAGTGCAGGAAATACTGGGTTTCTTTTTTATATAAATTTATTAAATTAACATTTTTGTATACATGCTCCTTGCCTCCCTCGTTCCCCACTCATTTCCTCCCTTCCTCCCCTCCCATTCCCATCCCATCCCATCCTCTCTCCCCTCAAGTGAGCCCAGTCTACCTCCTCCTATTCTCCTGCTCTTTGGTTCTATGGGTCTTGGGGTTCCCTCTGTATCATCTGTTCTTATGGGAGTTCAGGCCTCCATGGCAGACAGAGAGGCTCTTCTTTGGGTGGTCTACAGATATGGGTACTCCCCTACCTCTGATCCCTTGCCCCTAAAGACCTACTGCCTGAAACTGTTTCTCCTTTCTCTCCCCTGCCCCTACTGATGGCTCCCCACTTTCCCCAAATAGTTGTTCCTTCTGTTTTCATGCCATGCGGACTCCATTACTGTCTCTTTACCCTTTCTCTCTACTCTTTTCTCTCTTCTCATAGTTCCCTATTTCCTTTTTGCATCCATCACACACACACACACACAGACACGAGTCCATGTGTGAAAGAATACATTCAATATTTGTTTTGTTTTCTGAGTCTGGCTTATTTTCCTTAACAATGATCTCCAGTTACACCCATTTTCCTGCAGATCCAATGTATTCATGCGGCTGTCGTTAGTCTGTTTAAAGCCAGGGTGAACATGTAAAAACATTTGATAACAAATTAAAAAACTTGCTCTTCCAGCGGAGGCTCAAAGGGACTGTGCTCTGACACAAGCTGACTGCTGTCGTGCACCACGACTCTGCCAGCTTTAACCACAAAGATGAAACAGAATCTAGAAGCATTATCATTGAATGGAGATCAGAAAACCAGACACTGTAACACCGAAAACAGCTGGTCTGGGTCAGTTGGTAGAGTGCTTGCCCAGCACACATGGAGCACTGGTTTTGAGCCCTGAGCTCCATAAATTTGATAAACTGGGCACAGGGTGTATGGGAGTGCAGGCCTGCAATCCCAGCACTCAGAGGGTAGAGGTGGGAAAATCAGGAATTTAAGGTCATCTTTAGCTATATACCATGTTCAGGCATGGACTACATAAGACCCTGTAGGGACAGAGAGAGAGAAAGAGAGTGGGAGAAAAGATGAAGGAGGAACAGGATGTTGAAAAAGTGTACCGTCAGTGCACCTGGAAAGGCGGAGCCATTGAGCAGTGTGGAGGTGATCCAAAGGCGGGGAACTGACCTTGGCTAACCCCCAGATGCAGCGTCATGCTGATTACCTGTCCGTGCTTGCAGCACTTCCCGTTTTGGTTCAGGAGCAGCCACCTGGATTCAGTAGATAAAGCAAAGGGAACAAGAAGGGCTTGCCTGTGGCGGGGAAACATATTCTTGGTTTGGACACAGGAGACGCAGTTCTCGGTGAAGTTGCTCAAGTCCAGCACCGTTGCACATAGGGTAGTTCAGAGAGTTGCTGACAGACCAGTGAAGCCACAGCAACTGTTCCAGCAATTATTGCTGGTCCAAAGACAGACCGCAGACCAGGGAAAGTGGGCTGGTCAGGATCTCACCCTGTTACCTTTTCAGTACAACCTGGAGTCGTGCCCACTTCCGCCACGCCTTGGCCCATGTTCTAACAACTTACCACCATTGCTGTTTTTCTCTAATAAAGTTTGGGGAAACAGAAACAGCAGGGAGAATTATAAAACCACATCAATATAAAAGAGTGAGAGCTGATATCTTTGATTTTTATATAGAAATAAAATTTAATCTATAGTTTTTAATCTTTTGGAAATATACTTATTGATTTTTGACATCAGAAATAGTCCATCTTCAAAACAGTTTGGGAAACTTACCATATTTTTCCAGATTCTAGCATAATATGTTAGTATTAAAATTAGCTTCTCCATAACTGTTTCTGTCAATGGATAATGTTCAGGAAAAAAAAGAGAGAACTTGGTTGCTCTCATATAGATATAAAAATGAATACTAGTTAAAGACTCTCTTACACATAGTCTCTGAAATAGCCAAGTGGATGTTATGGCCAGTTCAAAAAAGTACTTTAAAAAGCAAACACACCAGATCAGTGATACGGATCAAAGGTAAACAAGCACTAAATGAATGCACATGTGAAAGCAAAAGTGGTTATTTTGTGGGAGACTGAAAGAAGTGGGAATCAGGCAAGCTTCCATCTGACAACAGAATCCACATACCTAGAGACAAGAATCCTTTTGCATTACTACATTACCTGTTATTTAGTTACATATAGTATATATGTTATAAATATATGGGGGCTGGAGAGGTGGCTCAGGGGTTAAGCCTCTGCCTTGCAGGCGGAAGGTCCTGAGTTCGGATCCCAGATACCACGTATAGACGCCGGGTGGAAGCAGGGGCGGCCTGCGCTTCTGGTCCTGGTAGGGCACGCACACGCGCACATGCACAATTGAATAAATAAACAAAATATAGATATATGGATATATTATATATATAAACACTCTGAACAGTGAAAATGCATATTGTACATACTTTTTTTTATTTATTCAGTGTGCGTGTGTGCATGTGTGTATTGTGTATGTATGTGTGTGTGTGTGTGTGTGTGTGTGTAGAACCACGGACGAATTCGGGAACCACCATGGACCACCTCCACCTCCTTCTTGTTTACTCTGTCCCGGGATTCACAGGCCCCGCCCTACCAGTACCAGAAATGCAGGCCGCCCCTGCTTCCGCCTGGCGTCTATACGTGGGGTCTAGGATCCGAACTCAGGACCTTCCACCTGCAAGGCAGAGGCTTAACCCCTGAGCCACCTCTCCAGGCCCATATTGTACATACTTTTAGACACTCTTTTACATGTATTTCTTTTGAAGATATTTGTTATATCAATCTTTAGTGGTAAAAGGAATAATTTAAGAACCAGTGCTTAGAGTTCCTTGTTAATTTTGCTCTTAGAAGTCTCACACACATCTAACAGTCCCAACACTTAGGAAGCTAAAGCAGTAGTAAGATTCTCTCTCTCTCTCTCGCAATTTTTTACATGTATACAATGTGGAGTTTTGTCTTTTTACAGTTCCATGCATATACACAACACATTTTGATCACATTCACCTTCCACTATTCTCTTTCCTCCCTTTCCTGTTGAAACTCTTCCCAACTAGTCCCCCTTCTGCTTCCACGTCTTTTCCATGCGTGACTCGGAGTTTAATTGTGGTTTCTTGTATGAACATGGATGAGGGGCAATTTACAGGAGTTTGGGCAACTTACCTGTGGCTACACCACTAAGGAATACTTCTCCCTCTGCCAATGGCCCTCTCATGGAGGGGTTGAAACCTCATGAGATCCTCCCCTATCCATGATGGAGTGTTGATGGCTCCTCGCTTGTGCAGGTCACCACGGATGCTGTGAGCTCATGAGTACAGCTATGCCAGTCATGTCTAGAAGTCTGTGTTTCACAGCGCTGCTCCCCATCCTCTGGCTCTTATGCTCTCTTTCCTTCTCCGTGATGCTTCCTGGACATATATATAGATGTTCCATTTAGGACTAAGCATTCAGTCACTTATTCTCAACACTTTGACCACTTGTGAATCTGCATTAACCACAAGCAGCATCTCTGATCAAGGATGAGAACCACATTTGTCTGTGGTATAAACACAGATATCTGGAGGCTAAATGACAATATGTCCATTTAGCCAAACAACTGTAATAAATGCATACCTGGAGTTTTGACCTCCCCAATCATGGGTTTTTCATCAGGTTTAAAATACCAGGCATAACACAATAGTGTTCCTATACTAAAAGGGAACACAAGAATGGGCTTTAGGCAATGCTACGGAGTCCTTACACCTCATTAGAGTGGAGGACCCAGAGGGAAGTTTGACATTCACACTAAAGGATTCTCCAGGGATGGGGGGAGGGGACACTGTGAATAAGAGGGGAGGGGGGAAAGGAAGGCAAAAAGGGGGAGATAACAAGGGGGTCCAGGGAGGAGTGGAGGAAGGGATACTTATTAAGTTTGTATGAGTGGAAAAAAATAAAGAAATAAAAATACCAGGCAGAAGTTTTCTCCTATAGATCCGGCTTCCTATAGACCAATCAGAAAGTTGATGTATTAGTCAAGGTCCTCTAGAGTCACAGAATCAACAGAACGAATATATAAAAAGGGAATTTATTGAGTTGGCTTATGAGATATGAAGTAGTCCAACAGTGGCTGCCAGTAGCTGCTCAGCCCAATAGTCCAGTGGGTGACGGCTGAAGGCTGAAGGATTCCTAAAGAGTCTCTAGTCACATTGAAGACTTGAAGGGTTGGAGAGCTGGAGGGTCGAAGAAACAAAGAAATCCGGCAGCAGGAGGGAAGAGCATTTGCTAGCACAGTTTCAGAGCTTTTCCTCCTCTGTCTTCTGTTCTGTGATTCCTTTTATCTGGTCCACTATTGGTAGGTTCCAATGCGATCTATGGAGCTTCTGATCAGATCTATGGCTGATCTCTGTATTATCCAGATAATCTCTTCAGGTGGTCTCAGCTGATCTTGCCAGGTGTGGTCTCAGCTGATCTTAGTTAATGCCAGGTGTGTCAAGTTGACACCCAGGATTAACTATCACAGTTGGTTGCCCCCTGTTTCATTTTCTTGCTGATGTGAATCCATGACCAAAAAGGTTAGGGCATTAAAGTGTTCATTTATGCTTACAATTCTCAGCAGTTACAGTTCATCAGCACAGCAGGAAAGTGCATACCAACATCAGTAATTAAGAAAACTAGCCATCATACCCAGAGAAATTGCTGAGAGAGGGAGACATACTTTCTCATTTGCCAGCCTGCCTATATGCCAAAAAGTGTAGCCAATTCTCTCCACCAGCCCAGGAAATAGTCCCACCCACCGTGGGCTAGGTCTTCCCAGATCAAGTAGATAATCTCCCACATTTTTGCCCAAGCCCTTCCTTAAAAAAGTAATTCTTCATAGGTGTACCTAAAAGCTCAGACCTCAGTTGTCAAGTTGACATTGTTTTACGTAACTGGCATCCCCCCACCTCTCCACACACACGCACTCCAATAGTCCATAGCAGAAGGCATGGCTAGAGGCAGAAACAGGGGGCTGGTTCAGATCACCTGGCTGTCAGGAAGGCAAAGAGCAAGAACACACTGAGAGGAAGCAGGGCTGGAACACCAAACCTCGAGGCCCTTCCCCTGTGACGTGCCTTCCTCCAGCAGGGCTCCACCTCCTAAAGGTCCACAACCTTCCTGAACATTAACATCAGCTATCCATTCAAATGCCTGACCTATAGAAGGCAACATGAATTCACTGTGACCTGCTCTTCCGAGCGCAGTCATGGTTCTGTGGGCCTCTCCTCTTAAACTCTCAGAGGCGTACCGTGCAGTTCATCCAAACTGTCAGAATGTCTCGGGCATCTGTGGTTTTTCCCCCCCTGTTCTTTTGTTCTGATGCTTCCACCCCCCTCAAATGCTTCTGCTGCCTTTTGTGTCATAGTAAATTAGATGTTCATCACTGGTGGAGAAACTCAGTGGAGAGAAAAGAATCAGAATCTCCAGCTGAATTTTGGCACTTGACTTCCCAGGTTCAGACACGGACTCACTCTCTCCCAGCCTCAAGTGGTGACTACAGACTCTTCAGTCCGTGTGACCCTCCCTGCCTTCTTTCCTTCCTCCCCTTCCCCTCTAGCCCATCTCTCTTCCCACTCTATGAAGAGATGCCCCTGCTTTTTATCTGCACAGACAAAATGGACCAGACATGAGCTAACAGATATCCACTCCTCCCTCCTGTGGCTAAGAATCCTTCCACTGTGCTCTGCAGATCTAGAGCAGTGGTCTGCTCCCTCAGGCTCTTGTAATTTTCAGCCTCTCACTGATTTCTGAAAGGCCATAAAATATGTTCACTCTTTGGTTTTGGTTTTGGTTTTGTTTTTTTTAGAGGATTAAGGTAGAGTTTATTAGAGAAGAGAAAGGTTGGAACTCATGGACTCCAGACGTGGAGTGCCAAGAGGGGCTGGGATGCCTCCATGAGAAGCAGAAATAAAACAGAGCTCATGGCACTAGAGTGCCGTGAGGGGATAGGGAGCCCATGAGAACTCACAGTGCCTAGGCATGGAATTCATGAGGAACAAGGAACAAGAAACAGACTCATGGCACTGGAGTGCCATGAGGGGCTAGATTGCCCTCTTTGGTTTTTAAAAACAAATTTCTCAGGCTGGAGAGGTGGCTCAGGGGTCAAGCCTCTGCCTTCCAGGCGGAAGGTCCTGAGTTCGGATCCCAGATCCCACGTATAGACACCAGCTGGAAGCGGGGGCAGCCTGCACTTCTGGTCCTGGTAGGGCAGAGCCTGTGAATCCCGGGGCAGAAGGAGGTGGAGGCGTCCGTGGTGGTTCCCGAATTCGTCTGTGGTTCTACACACACACACAGACACACACACATACATATACACACACACACAATTGAATAAATGATAATAAAAAAATTTCTCTATTGTTTATTTGGGCCTCTCTTTACTTATGACTCCCTGTTTACTGATTTTTATTTGTAATGAATTTTTGTTTTGGAAAGATGAACGTCATTGGTGTTGATTTTTGGAGACGAGGTCTCATAGAGCTCAGGCTGGACTTGAACTCCTAAGTGTCCTCCCTCCACCAGTGTCCTCCCTCCTCCCAAGTGCTGGTGTTGCAGGTATACACTATCAGACCCTGCTAATACAGTCTTAATTTGTTTTGTAATTTGGTGTATATTCATTGTATGTGGTATGGAGTCTCATAGGGACATTTTGGATAAGTATGTACTTTGACCATTTCCCCCATACTTCCTTACTCCCCCCCCCCATTAGTGCCCATTGTTCCTGTAGAAAGCTGGATTTTTTTGGTTGGGGAGATGGTTCAGTGGTTAAAGCCTTTGCCTCTCAAGCAAGAAGACATGGGTTCAGATCTCCAAATCCTACATAAAAATGCCATGAGGATGTGGTGGCCAACTGTAATTCTAGCTCCAGAAGGCAGAGCCTGGGAATCCCCAGAGCAAGCCGCCTAACCAGACCAGCCTCATTTAATTAGAGACTCCTGCACAACAATAGAATAATGATGAAGGATGATTACCATTATTATCCTTGGGTCTCCACAGGCACACACACTCAAGTGCACTTGTGTACATACACCCCCACACACATATGTATACCATACACATACACGAAGGGAAAAAAGAGAAAGGTGGGCTTCTACTTTTATGCATAACTAAGCTGGCGACTTCAGGAATCATCCTGGGTTGCTTCTGCCTCCTGTTTGCTTGGCTCTAAGAAGATCGCTGCTGCTTCTGCCTGGCGTCTTTACGTAGGACATGGGATGTGAACTCAGGATCTTCTGCTTTCAAGGCCATCTTTCCACCCCATAGCTAAGTATCTTGCCTTTCATACACAGTCAGGCTCTTCTTGACCACAGGCCACATGGATTGCATCTTCTTCCTGCTTCCTTTTCATTACACACCCTGTAGTGGACTTGGATCTCTGCAGTCCCACAGGAACTGCTCAGATATAGGCCATTGTTGGTGTGTAGGCGACAGACACCTCAGCTGCTCCTCACCTCTCACCATGACTTCCTTGCACCTTGGGAGGCAGGTGACCCTCCTCCTTCCTGGCATCTGCGACGACTGCCCAGGTCTTGTCTTTCTTCTCCGATTATTCCTGCTCACTTTCCTGGGCAGCATCCTTTTTCCTCCCACATTTTTCTCCTGCCTTCTGGGCTTGTGCTCAGCTCCTTGGCTCCTCTCCCTGCTGTCTCCCTCTGTACTTAGTCCAACTTCAGGGGCATTTGTCTCCTGCCTCCTAGACACTCAGACACACCATAAAATTTGATCACACAAGATAGTACAAAGGGCAAATCAAATAAGTCAGGTGAGTAAGAGAGAACAAGAGAGTCCACGGGGATGTGTTTGGACGCCTGACTGTGTCTCCTGCTCTATTTGAAATCCAGCCACCCCATCCCAGCCCTTCTTCAGTATGGCTGTGGCTAAGTATGGTCCTTAGGCTAGTTCCATCAGCCACCATCTGGGAATTTGAAATGCAGAACCTTGGGGTCCAGCAGTCCTGCGGGTGATTCTGCTGGACTCCTGCGGGTGATTCTGTCTCCTCCACATCTCCTGCTGGAGACCGAGACCCTCCTCAAGCCTGCAAGATGGTTCAGCAAATAAAGGCACCTGTGCCTAAAGTTTGAGATCCCTGGCATTTAGAGAGTTTCCCACACATTTTTTACAGCCCAGAATCCAAGATACCTTATCTGGGAGAGCTCTTCTCAATCCTTTCGGGTAAAATTAATGACTTTCTCCTTCACAGTTCTACAGTATTTATTCATGCGACTCATGTAGCACTTGCTCTATTAGAGTTAACAGTTGTCTCCCCCTCAGAGTCTGAGACCTAAGGTTAATTTTGATCTTCATATTTCCGGTACCAGGCATGAAATAGATGAAACAGATGTTTTATTACATTATCAGAGATTACTTTTGCTTTTCTGCTGCCTGATTTCTTTCCATTTCCTCCCTTCCCTTCTTCCTTTTCCCGGAGATTTTCTGGGTATGAACAATCAGACTAAGACCTTGCCATTCAAAGGTAACAGTAGTTTCAGAGGACTCCAGCTTCCAACCTCTTATCTGTCTACTGGAATTCAGAGTGAAGCAGACCTCACACAAGTATAACCACACACATGATAGGTTACAGGCATTGAAACCGCAATACAGAGGGAGGTAAAGGAGGCAGTAAAGGAAAAGTGGATCTCAAAAGCATGTGCCAGAATTCATGAATATGGCAAGAACTATCAGGATGATCCCCATTACTTCCAATCTTGATGGGTGGGGCTCCAGCTAGAGACAAGGGTACCGTTCATCACAGAGATAAGCACATTCCTGATCCAACTGTTGGAGAAGTTGAAGAGGGTCCAGAGAAAGAGACCAGCTGCAGATTCAACTGTCCTGGGTCAAGGAGGGAAGCCAGTAGATACCCAAGGAGGTGTGTGAGCTACTAAGCACATGCCCAGCCTTTCAAGGATAACAGCAAAATGGTCTGTACTTCTAAAGTCATCCCATGATAATCACTGTCCCCTCCATATCTCTTGTGCCAGTGTCTCTTGTGACTCACTCTCACCAGAAACAGACAGGAACAAGAAATCCAGAGAAACATACTTCAGGTGAGCTGAGCTAAAGTGATCCAAAGCCTCCACCACAGCAGTGGCATCTGATTATAAAATACCAGAGGGGCCTGGAGAGATGGCTTAGGGGTTAAGACACTGCCTGGAAAACAGAAGGTCCTGAGTTTGGATCCCAGGTCCCATGTAGAGGCGTCAGGTGGATATGGAAGCAGCCTGCTCTTGAGGGCCAGATGGGCGGAGCCTGGGAAATTGCAGACCAAAATAAACAGAAGCAATCCAGGATGATTCCCAAAGCTACCCTTGATCCCCCACAGGGATATATAGTGCCCTCTATACACACACACACACACACACACGCACACACAGAGTAAATAAATAAAATTTAAAAGAAAAAAGAAAATAATCTTATTTTAGCAAGTTAAATGCCATTCTCTTGTAATAAACTTGAATTAAAAAAAATACCAGAGGTTTTCTCTCTGAGGTTAAAAAAAGTCAGAGATGGGCTGGAGAGATGGCTCAGGGGTTGTGACTCTGTCTCACAAGCAGAAGGTTCTGAGTTCGGATCCCAGGTCCCACATAAAAACAAACAAACAAAAAAAGTCAGAGATGGGGTAATGTTTTTACAAAAACAAGAACAAACAGTATGGCTAGAGAGTAAGTGATTACTTACTTCTTAGATTAGCTGGTAATGACATGGTCTTAGAACGATGGTACGAACTGGTTCTGGGAGCCAGAACCATGATTCTCAGCAGAAGACCTTTGCTGACCAGTGAGAGGCAAAATTGCACTCAGTCTGTTGTCCTCGAGGGTAGGATGGATTTTTGGGAAGACTATCAAGGACCCAAAACAAAGCCATCTCAGTGTAATTAATTAGAACATCATCTCAGCATTACAGTTAATTGAGAGATTCTGGCAGATTTTGAGTATAATAAAGGATAATAAAGTCTAGCAGAATGTCGTGATAATCATCCGAGAGCTTGGATGAATTCCCACTTGCTAGCTGTATGGCCCTGAGCAAAACATTAAAGCTCTGTGGGCCTTTGAATTCTCATTGTAAATGGACAGTAAAATCCATCTCCACCTACAGAGTTAAACGTAATGAATTAATAAAGGAGCCCATGCAAAGTACTGCCGCCGGTCTGTCACATCATCGCTGTGTGCTTACTATATTTATTGTTATTATTTCCCTAGTAAGTGCTTTCCAGGAAGGTGAATTCCAAAGACTAAATAAGTGTGACCACTCTCTCCTGAACAGGACAGTCAGGAGGGAGCACCTAGCACTGATTGTCAGAAGAAAGCTGTTCTTATTTTTACACTTACTTTAAATAAAATGTGGTTTGACGAACACACTCCCAAAAGTGTTCCTTCATTTCCTTGTAAAAAGCCTTTTTGCTTAACTTAAGAAGCAGGCTTTGTAATATTTGTCTACTACCTACTCTGCCAGACCTTAGAGAACGTGAGAAACAATATCTGAAACCACTAGCACCTTGTGTTCTCAAGAAGCGGGCAAGTGTGTGTGTGTGTGTGTGTGTGTGTGTGTGTGTGTGTGTGTGTGTGTACATGTCTGTATGCAAGTGTGTGTTTATAGGTACATGTATTTGTCTACTTATGAGTATCTGTGTGCAAATGTGTGTTTGCATGTGTCTATATGTGTATCTGTGTGTGTTTGCTTATGTATGTGTGTGTCTATGTAAGAGTGTATTTGTCTATGTGTGTGTGTGCTTGTGCATGTCTATATATTTGTGTCTATATATGTGTGTATGTGTCTTTTGTGTTTGTGTGTCTGTCTATATGTTTTCATGTATATGTGTCTGTGTTTGTGTGTTTGTGTATGTTTATATGTGTGTGCACATGTATATGTGCCTGTGTGTGTCTGTGTGTGTGTATGTGTGTGGTATGTCTATGTATGTCTATTTGTGTGCATGTGTGTATATGTATGTGTGTATATGTATGTGTGTGTGTGTATATGTGTGCATGTGTGTGTGTGTGTGTGTATATGTGTGTGTGACTTGTGGGAAAGAGTGATTAGCTGGCTGCCTTGTAGCAGGGTTGCTGAGCCGTGGAAAAATAGACTGGTGATAGTCCTCCTTTGGGGTTGAGTTTTATAACTCCAATCAGAAGCTGTTAAACATTTTTCTGCCTGAGAGAAAGGACTGGATCTCTCTTTGTGTTTGTTGAACAATGAAAACAGAAGACTGGAACGTTATCCTTTAATTAAGGCCCTGTTTAACGGCTTTCTGTGTCCTGATTGCCAGCGGAGTTTCATAAATCTTTATCTCCTGTAAATCTCCTTTCTCATCCTCCCTCTTCCCCGTCTTTAACTAGCGGCTTTGGTCTGTGATCACTCCACCTGGTAGAAACCACTGAACGAGGCTCTGAAGGTGGCACGGCCCCTCCTGTCTTTGTTAGTGCTGGCTTTCAGCGCTGGCTGGCACCCAGGTTGAGCTGCATTCCCAGCCCCTCCTGTCAGCTGTCTGCGGCCCCCGTCAATGCAGCGATTTCCTCCCCTTTACAGGCCCAAACTGACTTTATTTCTGACATGTAAATTCACTCAGGAGAATGAGTGAAGGGGTTTCTGATCCCTGGAAGATGTGCCCTGACTGTTTAGGGCACCAAATCTTTTCCCAGAAATGCTGCAATAGCTTACTCCCCCCCTTCCCCGCAAGCTGCCCTGTGACCTGTTTCATGTGGCTCCTTGTCAAATCCTGTTTCTGTGGCTTTATCACACTGTCCCTCTACCCAGAATGCTCTTTTCACTTAATCTGCCAGGTGAATTCCTGGCGGACCATCTTAAATGTCACTCATCTGTCCATCTCTACCCAGCTCCTCGGAGGGATTATACCTGCTTTTGCTGTGGGCTCAGGGAGCTTATCTGACTAAGGACAGGTTTGTCCTTTACGTTGTGTGTCTTTCTCCTCTTGAGACCTTTTTCTTAACTGCCTTCCCTACTACTTAGCATGATTTGTGACTCAGAGAAGGTGCTGAATGAATAAAAACATTCTCTATATACAATAAGGAAAGACTAACAAAGGCAATGGCTTAACAGAAAACTGTTAAGTCGTTTATAATTGGAAAGACATAGGCTAGTCAATTCATAGTTGCAATCAGAAGGCAAAGATAGAACAGCAAATGGGACCATGCTATAAAACCTCATCTTCGGTCCCCAGTGACATACTTCCTCCAGCAAGGCTCTGCTTACTAAAAGTTGTACAACCTTCCCAAACAGTGTCACCAGCCAGGGACCAAGTATTCAAATGCATAAATCTATGGGGGGGGGGGGCAATTCACATTCAAACCTTGTATTTTGCAACTAGTTTTAAATTCTGATTCTGGTTTTTTTGTTGTACTTTTATAAAGTCAGTTATTGTGACTCTACCCTGAATAAAGATTCTTTGCTTGACAAAACTTTAATCAGGGACTGGAGAAATGGCTCAGGGCTTAAGTTTCTGCCTTGCAAGCAGAAGGTCTTAAGGTCGGATCCGGGATCCCAGGTAAAAAAAAAAAAAACACCAGGTAGAAATGGCTGCAGTCTGAAGAGAAGAGACCCACCCTGAGTGTGGGGCAGCGCCTTTCCATGAACTGGATTTCCAACTGTACTTCTGGTTCTGGAAGGTAGAACCTGGAAACTCTAGAACAAAGCAAAGAGGAGACAGCACAATCCAGGGTGTTTCTTCAAGTTATCCTTGGATCTCCACGGGCACACCCAGTTCCCTCTAATTCACACAGAGACACACATACACACAGCCATGCATGCAAAATTTTTTTTAAATTTAGTCAGGCTCCCAAATCATCCATAATGATAATGTCTTACCTCCTTTTGCTGTGGCTGTGATTTAAAAAGAAACTTGCAAAAGCAGCTTAAGAAAGAATGGCTACAGCTCAAGAGCCCATCGTTGCGGGCAAGTCAAGGAAGCAGGAGCCTGAAGCAGCTGGTGCATCACACGCGCAGATCAGAAGCAGAAAGGAATGAATGCTGGTGCTCAGCTCACCTTCTCATTTTTATACAGTACCTGGGCAGGTCTTCCAGCCCCAATTCACCTAGTCGGATCCCGGATAATCTTCGACAGGCATGCATGGAAGGCCATCTCCCAAGTGATTCTGGACCCTGTCCAATTTGCAAGTAGCACTAAGTATCACACATAAAGTCCAGGTTCAGCTAGAACCCTGATAAGAGGATCAAGGCCCTCCCATCATCAGTATCTAATCACACTGTTCATCCTTCTCCATCCTCCCTGTGATGGTTAGTCTTTGTCAGTTTGACTGGATTTAGAGTTGTCTCCTAGGCACACACCTCCGAGCAGGTCTATGAGGGTGTCCCAGAGAGAGGTTTCACTGAAGAGAAAAGACCCACCCTGAGTGTGGGCAGCACCTTTCCGTGAACTGGATTTCCAGATTGAATATAAAGAAAAAGAGAAAGCGAGCCAAGCGCCATCATTCATCGCCCTGTGCTTCCTGGTGGTGGAGGCAACGCGACCAGCAGCCTCCTGCTCCTGCTGCCATGCATTTCCCACTGTGGTGGACTGTATGTGGGCTCTCACATGATGAGCTGAAATAAACCCATTCTTCCTTAGCTTGCTTTTGTCACAGCAATCAGAGAAAGTAACTTACATGTCCTAGGTGATGCCAGATCGACCACCCAAAGGCATTCATCATATATTCAATATTCGTAGACATATATTTCTAAAGGGTCATGTATCTTGGGAATTTTGCATTTCATACTGCAGCAGGAATTGTGTTAGGTAGGTTTAGTCAGAACCCTGGCCATATCCTGGACTTTATTTCCTATCCAATAACCCCCACTCTGCGCCTTGGTGCTGTTTCACACCTGCCAGTCCTGAATAGCCACGTCTCCCCACCACCACCACCACCACCACCACCACCACCACACACACACACACACATACACACACACACACACCATTGCAGTGGACTCTCTATCCAAATTGCATTTCTCAGTGTGTGCGACACCAAAGATCCAGCCACATGCCACTCTCTGTGGAGCCATCCTAATGTTCAAGGACAGCATTGCTCCCCCTGGCTGGGATGTAAATTCTAATCTTTGCCTTTGGTCGGTGCACAGCCTTCAGCAGGCTGCCCTCACACTACGTTCCCTTAAGCCAAGACTCTTGCTTTCGCCTTGCTGTTTTCCATTCCTAGCACAACACCGTTCATGTATTCTTCATCAGATATCTATGGAACACTCTTCTGTGGGTGTGGTATAGACAATGGGGATAAAGCGAGGAGCAAAAGATAAAAACAAAGAGGCAACGCTGTGCAGACATGCTCTTCGTAATTCAACGAACGCTGGTGTTTTCAAGGAATGCCAGGAGGCAGAGCCAGGGAAGCAAGAGAGAAGGTCAGAGAGGAAAGGACCAGCATGCTGAGGTAGGGGAGTGAGCATTTACCCCTGGCAGAGTATGCAGTGAAGCAATGGCATAGTCTGTGTTTGAAAAGTTCTCCTTCAAGTGAGAAAGGTTTGATGGATTGCTGTTTTCTTTTACATTAAAACATGTAAACACAAAAAAAGTATAAAAATTGTACATATCAATAGATGCCATGCGATATTTTGATAAATGTTTAAATTGAGTTAAATGTATCTTCTCAAACAATTGTCACTTCCCTATGATAAAATTCAGAATCCTTTTTTCTAGTTTTTTAAAGAGTATGATACATATCATTGTTTATAATCACTTTACTGTATGTACCAGAACTTACTGCTCCTATCTAACTATGAAATAGTACCCATTGGTCATACCGCACCTCCTTATACCCTTCTTCAAACTCAGTTTCTGAAGATAGCTTCTTTAGATTCCACATGTGATAGGGTCATGTAGTATTTGTCTCTTTGTGCCAATGAGTCATTTAACATAATGATCTCGGCTTGAAACATAGTTCAGAGGGTAAGATACCTGCTCACAAGCCTGATGACCTGAATTTGATCCCCAGAACCCCACATAGTGAAAGGACAGAAGTGATTTTTGAAAATGTCATTTGATCTCTACCCATGCACCATAGTATGCATTGTCTCTCTCTCTTTCTCTCTCTCATAATTAAATAAATAATAGTCCCTATCTAAACTGTTGCAAATGACAAGATTACATTCCTCATTGTTCCATTTCTTGGCTACTGTTAGTGGTTTCTGCAGTAAACATAGGAGTGCAGACATCTCTTGGACATAACAATTACACTTCATTCAGAAGTAGTAACATTGCTGGATCATATGAGAGCTCTATTTTTAGTTTTCTTTTTTTTAATTTTTTTTTTCAATTGTGCACGTGTGTATGTATATGTGTGTGTGTGTGTGTGTGTGTGTGTGTGTGTGTGTATAGAACCACGGGCGAATTCGGGAACCACCATGGACTGCCTCCACCTCTTCCTTGTTTTTACTCTACCCCAGGATTCACAGACTCTGCCCTACCAGGACCAAAAACGCAGGCGCCCCCCTCCTTCTACCTCCCCCCCTTCCGCCTGGTGTCTATATGTGAGATCTAGGATCCGAACTCAGGACCTTCTGCCTGCAAGGCAGAGGCTTAATCCCTGAGCCACCTCTCCATCCCCTATTTTTAGTTTTCTAAGGAATTTCTTTACATTTTCTGTTAAGGCCGTATTGCTCTGCATTCCTACTGATGACGTGCATGGATTTCCTTCTCTCTACAGCCTCGTCAGCACTCGTAATACTTACTGTCATGAGATGACACCTTGCTGTAATTTTGATTTGTGTTTCTGTGATGGTTAAGGAGTTGAGCATTTGTTCACATACTCACTTGCTATTTGTACACCTTCTTTGAGAAATATGCATTGAGAATCTTTGTCCCTTCTAATGGGGTTATTTTGCATTTTCCGTATTTTGGATGTCAGCCCCCCTCCCCAGATGTGTATTTTGCAGGTATCTTCTGCAGATCTACAAGCTGTCTCTTCACTCTGCTGAGTGTTTTCTTCCTGGAGCAGAAGTTCTTTCATCTGATGCAATCCTGTTGATTTGCCCACTATTATCATTTGGTTATTGCTGAGACAGGGTCTGACTAACCTGAAACTCACTGTAGATAAGCTGCCTCTGTCTCCTGAGCGATGGCTCAAATTATTATTCTTTATTGTCATTTCTTTCCAGAAAACCTAACACTTGTCCTCAGAATTGAAGCAACTTTTCCCCCATATAGTACTATTCAGACAGTCTGAGAATTCTTTAACTTTACTGTTGATAAGTCTGCTCTTAATTTACCCTAGACAAGGAACAATTCAATGTATTAGAAAACTATAATTGATATTAGAATCTAGACAATAAGCTATAAATTAGTTCTTTTACAGAAGGGAAGCAGATTATCTCATAACTGAAGAGTTTTTTCTCTCAGTGGAATCCAAGCCTAGCTTATGCTAGGCAAATTCTCTAGCACTGAGCTATACTTTTGGCCCCAGAGGGAATTTTCTAAGAACCACTTTCTCAGTCATTCTACTCCCTCTCGTTAGGCTACCCAATTTTGTAGCCTGACTTTAAAGGTGAACTGTCCATCAGCATCCACTGCCTGGAAACCAGCAAAGAGCCCACTGCTCTAGGGTGGCACCTAAAGGCCAACCATACGTGAGCCACAGAGATGTGACACAGCATACCTGCCCTTGCCTTCCACCTAGGAGAGGGAGGGGATGTTGATTTGATATCTGACCCATGTTTACCAGGAAGTAAAAATAGCACATACAGTAAAGGGAGTGGACATCTGAGCTATGAAAGGAACAGTTCTGTTTAAGAAAAACTGAAGTTTTTTAAAAGTACTATGATGTGCTATTTGCTGGCTAGAAACCCAAGAAAGTCAGTGGCTTGAGAACTGGTTAAATCACTGGTATAAATTTAGAATTACAAGGCTTATGGACCCAGAATCCTGCTGTTGTAAGGCTGAAAAAGAAGCGGATGTCTTGCTCAAGAAGAGCTGGCCTCCTTCCCTCTGCCTTTTTGTTCTGCTTGGGCTCACAACAGATTGGATGGCAATATTCACATGGGTAATTGTCCCTTTCCTGGTCTCCCGGCTCTTCTGGAAACAGTCTCGCAAACACAGGTTTTACCGGAACATTTTACCAGCTATCACAGGTTTCCCTTAGCTGTGCTAAGCCGACATCAAACAACTGACCGTCCCAGGTCTGGATGTACCTTGATAGTCGATTACTTGCCTGGTATGTATGGACCACTGGGTGTGATCCCCGGCTCCTCACACAAACAAACAAAAAACAAATACTAACCTGTTCGGTGATTTTTGCTTTTAATTCTGCAGTCGTGCCCTTAGTCATGACCTATAACCTTCTATGTGTCAGTAACAATGAGGAATGATTTGGGGAAGGGAGGTTCATTTGCAAGACCTTTTCTGTGTTTCTCTTTGTGAGGTGTGGGGGATACTCACTGGCTCTGGAGCTGTGGCACCTGGCAGGTAACTACACTCCCAATCCTGACTTTCACTGCTTGTCATTCTTGTGGTGCAGAGGTTCTGCTGTTCAGGGGTTTGGGCTCTGAGCTGTTGATTAGTTCTTGCTGGGAGAAGCAAGCAGGGTGACATACAGCCCGCTTCAGCATCCATCTGCAATCCAGCAATCCATCTCCAGCCTGGTATATTTCATGTGCTTTCTGTCCTTCTTGAGAAATCATCAGCGTAGAGTAATTTCCAAGAGACTGTTTGCAGGATTTTTTTCTCATAAATTTGTATCCTGCATCATCGAGGGAACTTTGAAAGCCTAACTTATATTTTCTTTCAGGTTCCTCACTGAATTCCTAAGCAGTCACCAGTAAGCTGGAGTAAATAACTACTGATTTGCCTCTTTACTTGAGCCACAAACAGGATGGACATGAGTGATATTAATATACCCATTTATACTAATAGCTTCCAGCGATTGTAGGCTTACCCATTGCCTACCAGTCATGTGTTAACTCTTAGTCTTAGTGAAGACACTGAAGCCCAGAGAAGAAGGTACTACCATCAACTTGTGTGTGTGTGTGTGTGTGTGTGTGAGAGAGAGAGAGAGAGAGAGAGAGAGAGAGAGAGAGAGAGAGAGAGAGAGATGAGGAAATTGAGGCTCAGTGAGGTTAGGAGATTACACACCATGACCAGCCACCAAGTGACAGAGAATGAATTCAAAACCACAGATTCTGGACCACGGATGTGCTCATGGTTCCTGCTTGGCTCTGAGTTCCAACACCACAGAACGTGGGAGAATAATCATTGTGACCTTTGTCGGAGAGCCTCTGAGCAGCTGGGGACCTGTTTGAAGAGGAGGTCCAAGTTCAGTGTTTGGGGCTTGATGACATGCATTTGTCTGGCATCGCTCAGTCCTGGCCTTCTGGCCTTTGCCACAGAAGATTCAACCTGAATTTGCTTCTCAAATACTCATCTCTTGGACTTGCTGGGTCTTTCCTGTCCCCTGGGGAATAAGGGTGGGGCATTTCTTGTTTTGCTGTTTATTGCATGTCTGGTTGTTTCTTTTCCCCGAAACCAGGCCTGAGGCATTGATGTGAGAGCCCAGCAGGAGGCGGCCAGAATCATGAGGATCACTGCTTGTTCTGGCTCTGGGGCTGGCACGTGGGCCAGAAACTGCTCTTGCAGTGCTATGCCAGAGCTGCGCACCAAGGCTTCTTAGCCTGAAGTCTCATGGCCAGGCCAATTTTACACATGCTTTCTTCCTTTCTTCTTTCTTCCTTTCTTCTTTCTTCCTTTCTTCTTTCTTCCTTTCTTCCTTTCTTCTTTCTCTCTCTCTTTCTTTCTTTCTTTCTTTCTTTCTTTCTGCCTCAGGGATAGGCAGGTACACAAAATAATTGCATATGATGAAAGGACCAAGAAAGATTCTTTTTGGCACTGCTGAGGCAATCACCTTGTCATCTATAAATAAAATCAGTGTAATGAGTCTTTTTATGCCTCAGGGATGTTGTGAGTACTCATGTGATTCAGGAACCCATAAATTCAGATAAATATGTAAGAGAAAGGTGTATGTGTGTGCTCATAAAATCGCTGTGAAAACTGAACTGGAGATGTGGCTCTGTGGTACAGTGCATCTAGCATTCACAAAAGTCCTGGATTTGCTTCCCAGCATCTTATAAAGCAGGAGAGATGTGCATGTCTATCATTCCATTACTCAGGAGGATAAGTAGTTCAAAGTCATTCTTGGTTACATAGCAGAACTACACGAGCCCCTGTTTCAAAAAAAAAATCTTTGTGAAAATTGTGTGTGTGTGTGTGTGTGTGTGTGTGTGTGTGTGTGTGTGTGTGTGTATGACATATATAAATGCATGATTGGCCCTTGCTATTTGAAGAACTCATTTCTGGCTGTAGTGTGTGTGTGTGTGTGTGTGTGTGTGTGTGTGTGTGTGTGTGTGAGACATATGTAAATGCATGATTGGCCCTTGCTGTTTGAAGAACTCATTTCTGACTGTAATTTTTCCAGGGGCTGGAGGAAACTATCTAGTCCCTAAGAAATCCTAGGTATCACCTAACTCCCAGTGAAGGGTCCTGTTACTTTAGTATCTATCACCTGAGTATCCTAGAATTTCTCAGTTCACAGCCAAAGTGACTTCATCATTTTAATAAAGAATCATGTAAGGTATCAGATGAGATGCTTGGACTTCAGGGAACATCTGAATATATTAGCTAGAGTATAAGATTCTACTGCTATAGCAAGAAATTCAGTGATAATATGGCTTCAAAATGAAGTTTTGTATCTTTCTGATATATTGTCTTAGTTTTGCAACTTTATTGCTATGATAAATACAGGATCCAAACAAGTTAGGGGAACAAAGAATTTATTCATACTCCCAGTTACAGGTTACAGTGGCTCGTGATGGCAGAAGAGTTATCAGCAGAAGCCGAAAGAGTTGGGCACACTGTGTCCACAGTAAGGGCAGGGAGTCAAGGATCAATGCTGCTCTCTAGATGCCAATCTGCCAAATACCAAACCAACTGTCCCCATCTTTATCTACCTCCCCAGGGAATAGTCCCACCCACCATGGGCTGCTTCCTACATCAATCATACAGGTAGCAGAATCTTCTGCAGTCTGTTGAGAGGGCCTAACTAAATAATTCCTCTTGGGTGTGCCCAGATGCCAGCCTCAAACGTCAGGCTGACAGCTGAAACTAACTGGCCCCCTTGTGTGTGAAGTGTTAGGTGGCCGTCCATGTCAGCAGAGAGGAGGGGCTCGTGACAGTTAGGCCATGTGTAATCACAGCTTCTGTGTTTTGGTCACTGCTGTTTGAGCACATAGGGGATGAGTGTTTGAGAAATGGATATGCCAAGCCAGCAGCACACATGCCTCTTGCTCACATTAATCATATAACAAATTTCCCTTGACTGTGTCCAAGTACAGAGGAGCCTGGAGTGTCCTGTAGCTATTCTAATACAATGGAAGAAGAGGAGAGTGAATTTTGATAGACATCTAGCAGTCTTTGCCATTCAGTCAGCCCCTCAGGCTACCAGGTATCTGCACATGCTCTGTTTCCCACACATGGAACAAAGGCTTTATCTCATGGTATTGCAAACCATGCAGTAAGTACTTCCCTTGAGTCTGTGGGTAAAGCACAGTCCCATTCCATCAGGGTCAGGTGTGGTTCATCACGTGAACTAAAAGGCACACTTTCTCATTCTGTACTCACACTCCCACCCAGCTAAAGTAAGAGCAGTTAAACACTTCCATTAAAAAAAAAAAAACAAAAAAAAACAGAGGAACGAAAGGCACAGGGCAGCCTTGGGCCCCGCAGTGCTGCTGGACTCTCCACAGGAACTGAAAATCGCCTTCTTTTGCAGAAAAGACCCCTGACTGGATTTTGGTCTTGCTCTTGAGAAGTGCCTCATCCAAGGCTCTTTGCGTCCGTAGCCTTCGACCTTGGGGGAGAGATTCTTCCTCTTTAATCTGCCCAAAAGTCTGAATGACCTGCTGGTGCCTTCGAAGCCCCTGCCTACAAGAACAGAGGCGAGATCCTGAGACTTCACTGGGCATGGGTGTGTGGGGCTCTGCTGAGGCTCTTTAAAGACCTCCTGATCTCCCCCCTTCCAGCTGACATGCCCAGGATCTCCCCAACTCATGTCTCCCACCTGCTTCATTTCTGTGCTTCCTCATCCTCCAAGTTTCCTCTGTCAATCTCAAGGCAGCTGTTCTGAGGCCCTTGAGAAACTCACTTGCAGCAACAGCAACGCGCGCAGCCCTTGTGACTACGAGACTCTACTGTCTATGGAGCAAGAAACCATTGGTTTGCTTCACCCTGCAAGGGTCCGGCATCTGAGCGCTTCTGTATTGCTCTCTGAAAATCAGTCTAGCTATAGGTCCTTTCAAGATAGGGCATGTGATAGTGCCTTATTTTTTTTTTAAGAATCAAGATATCTGGTTGTACAATATTATCCATATGTTTCTTCATTTTTAAAAAATCTGTGCTACAAGAAAGGACTCTCTGGGAATTGGGGCGGGAGGCACTGGGGGATGGGAAGGGAGGGGGTGGGGAGGAGGAACAGGGGGTATGGGGGGGGAGGGAGGGAGGGAACTGGTGTACCTATTAAGTTTGTATGAGCTGAAATAATAATTAAAAATGTATTAATAAAAAATCTGTGCTAAAATATAACATAAAATTTACCTTTTTACTGTTATTATGTGTCAGTAACAAAAATGAAACTCATTCTGTAATTGGCCACGGCCAGCACATACTTTCTCTGTTTTCGATCTATTATGTCTGTCTCAATAGAGTTTTGTTATGCATGGGATTCTGGGGCGCGTATGCTTATGTGTGCACATGTGGAAGCCAGGGAACAGGCTCAGGAATCACCTTCTGGAATGCCATCCACTTTCTTTGAGACAGAGCCTCTTGTGGCCCTTGAACCCCTCACCAATCAGGTTGGACCAGGGAGCAGTGCTGATGATTATTGAGAAGAAGCTCTTAGCATAGAAATCCTAAGACCACAATGAAGTCAAGTACTAGTAGAAGGAAGTTCCTTCTGGAATTATCTCATGAGTGGAATTGGGATCATACGTCCTACCTATTTCTAAGAAAAGAATCCTCTAGCCATAACCATGCAAAGATTCCCATAATCTTCTGTTTATTGGATGAGGGTGACTGATTTTAGAAACCAAGAGAATATTTAGAGGGAAACCAGTCAGTGTTGGTTCTAATTAGAAACTGTTATATTCTTTTGGGAGTGGTACTAATTTACAGAAATCCTTTACTAATAAATATATTGCTTCTCACCAGTACTCATGGAAGTATTTGAATGGTATTGAGTAGCATCATTTATATCTGCTGACTAGAGAAATTCATACTCTCTTAAGGTGACACCAGGTCGTCTGACTATTGCACTTTCCCAAACCCAGGACTCAGTGAAAAATTTTAGCTGTGGACCAATGACTTATTTGTTAGCTGTTTTGCATATTTCCCCATGCTGATTTATATCTTGCAGTCCATAAGCATTTTAGAGAGAGAGAAAGAAAGAATACAAACAGTCCTTGTCATGACCACTTATAATTGCACTTGAATTACAACAAGATCTAAGTCCTTCACATTTACCCATGACATGCACGGCAAAGATTCCCAAAGGTTCTCAGATTGTAAGACCCTGGTGATAGTCCTGGCCATTACTAAATGGGTTATTAATCTTTCTGCTTCATACCAGCTGGTCCTGAGAGTGCATGAAAAATTACTGTGACAAAGAGTTCATTTCCTGATAAATCGCAAAGCAAAAACTGATAACCAAAGGTCCTAAACATTGCTTGCAGTGGTGTAAACAATAATGTGTCCTTTCAACACAAAGATACATTCAGAGAAGAGTGTCATTTGATGACTTCACCCTCGTGGGAACATCATGCAGTGTACTTACACAAACTGACTTTGAGGTCACCAGGCAATCTACTCTCAGAGACCTCTGTTATATCTGAGGTTTGTCATAGATAGAAATGTCATTACTCTGTACATGACAATAGTTAGTATATATCAAAAGGCAGGTTATCTGTTGGACACAGAGGTGTTGTTTTCATTATATTTTCAATCTTTATATAAAGTCTTAAGATTTTCAAACAAAGATGATTGAGTGGGCTTTGAATTTCCATGTGTAGGATGAAGGTTGTCATACTTAGATATCTTTGTCAGCTCGACAATTGAGGTTTTGAGCTCTGGGCACAATTATGAAGAATTGGTTGTTTTGAGCTGAGCCCTTGGCAAATCTATAGAAGACTTGTCTGATTGATGGGGGGCCAGGCCCCTGGTGGGTGGAACTAGTCCCTGGGCGGGTGAATAAGAGAGAGAAAACTAATTGAGGAAGTTGACATCCTTCTGTATACTTGGTTAGACATGCTGGTCTAGCAAGGAAGAATTGTCCCTCTCAGTAGTCCTGTGGAGTTTATGTGACCAGTTTCTTTAGCCCTTGGTTAAAGGGCTGGAGGGTCTGCATTGCCAAACTGGACAAGGAACTGTAACCAGACCATCACAAGAGAAAAGAAAACTCCTTGCTCTCCCGTAAGTAATTTGCTGGTGAACTCACTGGCAACAATGCAGAGTAGCTGCCAACAGAAGTGTTTTATCACCACTTGGTAAGACGGGAGTTTGTCTTCAGTGATAAACACAAGCAACAGGATGTCATTTCCCCCTGGCTTTGGGAATCTCACTAGTTTGTACTGGAAGGATTAGGTGGAATCCAATGATAAATATATGAAAAATCATATTACTATTTCGTGTATTTTTTTTGAAACATGGCCCAACAACGTATCTCAAGACTTGCAATCCTCCTGCCTCTGCTTCTCAAGGATTGGGGTTATAAGCGTGAGTCACCATACCCGTCTAGAACATTGACTTTATAAAGTGTCACTTTTTGAAGTAGTTAAAGGATGGGGTCTCTGGTAACTAGCTTATGGCAGCATAGGATACGACTTTACTTTCAAGAGAGTGTGAACTTCTCTCTTGATTGTTTGAAGCCAGAAAACTTCCAGAGCAACAAAATTGTCAGTGGTGGGAGCTGCTGCAACTCTTCTGCTGAGTTCATTTTCTCTCTGGGGAAAAGTGAGAGCCTCATGGGGTGCCAGGCTGCAAAAGGAGCAGAGAGATCATGGGACTTCCACCATCTCGCTCAAGGCTGAAGGGTACCTGCTATGCGGCCTTCACACCTCAGACCTGGTAAGAATGCAGATCACTCACACTTGGGGAATGACATTTATCGGAAGAGAAGACGCCGTAGAAATGTACGGAGCTGGCAGTCCTGGCTCTGCAAGATCGAACCATCTGGATAACAGCTTGGCAAGTCATTTGGATAAATAATACCATTTGGAGGAGAGTCTTTTGAACCAATGCTTAATGCCAGAACCCTTTCAAGAAGGTTTATGCAATCCTGGCTCTTTTTCTCCTTTTGTCAAAAACTCATTAGATCATGTTCCAGATATAATCAGTCCTTTAGGGCATGGGAACACTTATCCTTGGTTTTTCACTGTGGAACAATAGCAGAAAACTGATGTCAGAAGAGTAAATATGACACAGAATAAAAAAGAATTACAGCTCATGATGTAAAGATACCACTCTGTGGAGTGTGGAATACTCCCTCCCTCCTCCCTCTCCTTCCTTTGAGAGGCTTCTTCACTTAGCTCAGGAAAAGAGTGAAACTTATCCTTGCTAGAATTATTAAGCTTGGGGGATATATTCTAATGCAACCAGCCTATGTTAATGATGTCTGGGAGGATGGAGGTAAGAGAACCACCTCTCAGTTTCATTTCCATCCTTAAGCGATGGTGAGGCGAAGTTGGGAGAGATGGCTTATGGGATCTGTTCATTTATTCTCTGCTGAGGTTCTTTCAGTTGAGTGCATTATCCGAACCTGCCCTGAGCCAAAGTAGCTCAGAGTCACTCCTACACATCCCCTGGCACCTTCACAACTCAGAAACGTCTGTGTTATTTCTCTACTGAAAATTCACTGGTCACATTACAAAGCAGGTATGAAGTAAAAGAAAGACCTATGGATTCTCTGACAAGAGAATTCCATATAACAGAACCATTTCTTTTGGTTAATGCAGACCCTCCAGGCAGAGAAAACGAAATAAAAAATGAGCTGCAGAGATGGCTCAGGGGTTAAGATTCTGACTCATGGGCAGAAAGACCTGAGTTCCAATCCCAGGTTCCACGTAAAAACACCAAGTAGCCTGCCCTTCCAGCCAGGGTGTGTTCTCCTGGAGTGAAGCAAAAAGAAGGTAGAAGCAATCCAGAATGATTTCTGAAATCACCCTTAGTCCTCCAAAGGGACACACAGTGTCCTCTGGTACACAAAAACATGCATGCACGCACACATGCACACATGCATGCATGCACACATGAAATAAATAAGTAAGTAAATAAGTAAGTAAATATATATATCTGTCCTAGAGGGCACTATGAGTTTACAAAACTCAACAGGGTCTGTTGTAGCCTTGATTGGCTTCAAACTCACCATGTAACCAAGTATGACCTTGAACTTCTGTTCCTTCCACCTCTGTCTCCCAAGTGTTGGGGTTACAGGCATGTGCCACCATGCCTGGTCCATGCAGTGCTGTGAATCAAACCGAGCACTGAATGCATACCGAGCAAGCATTCTACCAAATGAACTACATCCTCAACCTCCAGACACTGGTTTTGAAAGAAAATTTCACTGTGATTATCTGCACTCCAGATGGTCTTAGCTCCTAACAGGATCAAGGTCTTTTGCAGAGCAGGGGTGGATAGGAAAATCCAGGAGGGAGTAAGGGAGCTTTCCCACGACACACACACACACACACACACACACACACACACACACAACACGCTCCTGTAAAGTGCAAAGACTGTTCAGTAGGGAGCAATAGTCTTTTAATGCCTATGAAGGCAACAATATTACATAAAACTAAATGTCTATGCAGGGCAAGTAGTATGTATAAAACTGGTGAAATCTGAACAATGAAGGGTTGTGTTAGGGCTAGCTTTTTGTTTGAAGATGTTCTACAATGATATTACCACTGCGGAGCTACAATGAAGGATCTACAAGATAATTCTGTTTTTTTCTATGGATTTTTACATGCAAAAGAAGACAGTGGCTTTATACTATAGTTAATCTAGCTCTACACATGCTAAAATCCTAAAAGGAAAGAGCTAAAGCTATAAAACTATTAGAAGGAAATAGGGGGAAGTCTCATAACATTGGATTTGGCAATGATTTCTCAGAGAAGACACTAAAGCAGGGGTAGCAAAAGAAAAGATAAATAAATTGAGCTCCCTTAAAATTAAAACTCTGTGTAATAACAGACACTATCAACAGATTGAAGTGGTGACTTACCTAATCTGAGAAATGTTTGTAGATCATATATATGATAAGCGGTCATATCCAGCATATATAAAGAACTACAACTAAACAATAATAACAATGAAACAATTTAAAACATGGAAGAGAGACCAGGGTCATAGCTTAGTGATAGATTGCTTGCCCAGCATGCATGAGGTTCTGGATTTCACCCCTAGCGCTGAAAAAAAGGGACCTTTTTTCTTTTCAAGAGACCTTTCTCCACAGAAGATCTCCACATGGACAAATGACCATAATGTATGACCAAATGGTCATACTAATCTATGAAAGCAACAAAATTACATAAAATTAAATGTCCATGTAGGGAAAGTAGTATGTATAAAACTGGTGAAATCTGAGCAATGAAGGGTTGTGTTAGGGTTAGCTTTTTGGTTGAAGATGTTCTACAGTGATATTACCAAGGGGGAACTACAACGAAGGATCTACAAGATAATTCTGTGTTATTTCTTATATCCCATGAAAATTTGCAGTTATCTAAAAAGAAAAAAAGAAAAAGAAAAAGGTACAGCCAACATAAAATATTTTTTGAAGCACCAAAGCAGTTCCACAACGTGCTATAACCATTCTAGATGTATTTTTTTCCATCGACCTCAAGCAAGGGCTACAGAATGGTTTACACAGAACTTGGACTTAACATTGCCCTGGGAGACTTCAATCAGCAGAAATAAAACAATTTAGTAGTTGTTGTAGTTACTCTGCATGTCTCCCATAAATTCATGACCAAATGGCTTAAGGGAACAAGAGGTGTTCGTCTGGCTTGTGATTGTCTGGTTTCAGTTCCCTGTCCAGATTGGCAGGAGAGGACACACCAACGCCAAGAGCCAAGGGAATTAGCCATACCAGATCCACAGGAGTGCCAAGAGAGACAATTCTCATTTGCCAGACCAGCATGCCTGGCCAAGTTTACACAAGGATGCCCACTTTCCCAACTAGCTTCTTCAGTTTTATTCACCTGCCCAGGGATTAGCTCCACTCACCATGGGCTGAACCTCTCCAACAATCAATCTCCTGCAGGCTTGCTCAGGGCTTAACTTAATGACCAAATCTTTATACATGTGCCCAGACCTCCAAGCTTTCAACTCTCAAGTTGACACCTGTATCTAACTATGACAATAATCACTGGCTACTTTAGAGTAGAGTAAATGGGGCAATGCACAATGAAAAAACAGGCCTGCATGGGAATAATGTCTGTGATCACTACATTTGGGAGATTCGGGAAAGAGAATTTTGAGTTTGAGGCAAGCCTGGGCTATGTACTGAGACTTCAGAAGAAGAAGGAGAAGAAGAAGAAGGAGAAAAGGGGAGGCGGAGGGGAAGGGGGAGACGGGCTATGTAGTGAGACTTCCAAAGAAGAAGAAGAGAAGGAGGAGGAGGAGGAGGAGGAGGAGGAGGAAGAGAGAGAGGGGGAAGGGAAGGAGAGAGGGAGGGGGAGCTAAGGAGATGGCTTAGCGAGTAATTGTTTGCTGTGTAAGCATGTAAGCATGGGGACCCTAGTTTGGATCCCCACCATCCACAGAAAGACCTAGATGGGGCAACGTATACCTGGCATCCCAGCAGTAGGGGTTGGGAGTGGGGGGAGAGACAGATGGATTCTCCAGAGCTCACACTGGTCACGGCATGCACGGGCCTATTCTTTTTTTCTCCTTCAGAGAGAGAGAGAGAGAGAAGTGTGGGAGCTCGGAGAAGAAGGAAGTGCCAAGTTATCCTGAGCCCTTCCCTAACAGAGGTGTCCACTCATTTGGCAGCTACAATTTCAGCACCATCAGAACAAGCATGCCCGGTCATGCTCCGTCATGCTCAGCATAAGCTCCCAAGTACAAGTCATCCCTATGATTACACTGAGGCTTAAGAGATGGGATAACGTGCCAAAGATCATGTAGTTAGTAACTGGCCAAGCAGGTATCTATCTTTTGCCTGCCTCTCTTTCAAGGAAAGCAATGCAGGTGACTGGCTTGCTGCCATGGTCTTAGACTTGCCTACGCATCTCCAAGTTTTGATTTCCTACAGCGTCACCTCTAAAAGCGTATTTGCCCATCTGACTGTTCTTTTGTTCGTTGCTCATTTTATAGGCTGATCCATCACCAGTCTAGTAACTGCAAAGGTCAAGCTTCTAAAGTTCTAGCTCCCGGGCAGGGCTAGTCTTTTTGCTCTCTTTCTCCCCGCCTTGGGATTCAATAGTCTTCATGTGGTGAGACAGGGAAACGGTGGTATGGATTTCTGTAGCTGACTCAGGCCCAAGGAGCCTGTTTCTGGCACAGTGGCGCTTAAGACCTGGAGTCCCTATGTTTCCAGCATAGCCATTTCAGCTGCACTAACTCTGTTGGTAGCCCGTTCCAATGGCAGGGCTAGAATGGTCACTTTGCCATTCAGTCACCACTCCGACTTGCTCTACTCTACATCTTAACTAATGGTGGAATTAGGGGAGGGAGCAGCATATAGAATGGTATATTATGGACCCATAACTTCTTTGCTGCCCATATTGTGTGCACTTTAAACATTCAGTATTCTGCATTATCTAGCTAGAAAGTGACAACTAGCTCCTATGATAACTTTTATAGTAGTCGCCATTTTATCTGCAGTTTTACTTTTCATGGTTTTAGTTACTTACAGTCAGCCATGGTCCAAAGACACTATGGGGACAATTCTATAAATAACCTAAGACTCAAACCGTGTTCTTTTCTAAGAATGATGAAGTCTTGTCCCATTTCCTCCTGTCCAGGACTTGCTGCATTCCTAGCCACAGCGTATCATGCTGTGGATGCTGCACGTAGCCACCATCTCAGCTCTCAGATCAGCTGCAGTTGTGTCTCGCTGCTTGTCTTCAAATCACTGCAATAGTTTTAATCATGTCCCAGAGCACAAGAATAGTGGTGATGGTGTCAGTTCTGATATGCCAGAGAGAAACTGGAATGCTCACCTTAAGGCAACCTGTCTGCACAGCTACAAAATGCATAGCATATGTAGGCTTCAGGGCTATTCATGGTTTCAGGTATCCAGTAGAGGTCTTGCAACATAACCCCTCAGAATGGCACTACTATATATATTGCATAGACTTGTACTTTAGTAGTTTAGTACCCCTCAGCTTATCTACCAACTAGCACCAGTAGGATGACAATGATTATAAATTGGATTGGATTAGGTTGGATTGAGTAAAAGCGCCTCTGTAATGTGTTTGAATGTGTAGATACTTTAATTTCTGTAATATTTCTGCCTAGGTGCATGTGTATACTGAGGCATGACTATTACAAAGATAGACTATCAGAAACTAGGTGTGGTAGCCTATATCTGTCATCCTAGCACTTGAGAAGGTGAGGCAAAAGGATTAAAAGTTCAAGAATAGCCCGGGCTATATTTCAAGTTCCAATCCAGTCTCGACTACATGGCATGACTGTCTCCAAAAATTTAAGATAAAACACAATAAAAAGACGTATTCATTATGCAGGTGTCTTTCTCCTGTTCAGAGAGAGCTCCCTTATCAGGCAGGCCCCTTATGGGAACTCAGAATCCTAGGAACATGAAGGAATTGATGCAGCAACCTCAAGGGAGCATCATGTTCTTTGTCTGACATCAACACTTGGAAGGTCCAGAGAGTCCCAGCTGTGCGGTCCCAGGTCATGGAGGTGCTCGGAAGTGAAGCACGGCAGGGGCCAAACAGCAAATGACCTTTGCCACTGAGCTCACTCTAGAAATCCCATGTAAGGGTTGGAGGAGGGTGGTTCAGGGGCAAAGCACTGGCTTAGCATGTATAGGAAGCGCTTTTGCGTGGGTACATGCATGTGTGCATGAGTGTGTGCACGCGTGCGTGTGTTGATTTTATATGTATATACTTAAATGTCTTTAACTATCTCAGTGCATATTGTAAGGCATTTTAACGAAATTTCTGTGAAAATTTTCCACTGTGTCACTTCTACGATTCTGAAGTATTTAAGTTAATTGCAGACGACAGCCACCTTTGCTGATTGTTCTAGGGATTCCTGAGTAGGCGGCACTAATGACAGATCTGAATCATGGTTTCATAAAATGTAATATTTCCCCTAATTGGACTCTCCATCTTAAAAGACTTGGGTGAATTTTTGCCTTAATTATTAACACATGTTCATTTCATCTCATTTCAGTGATACAGGCATGGATGGGAAGAAATGCAGTGTATGGATGTTTCTACCACTTGTGTTTACTCTGTTTACATCAGCTGGATTATGGATAGTGTGAGTATACTTTAGTTAATGGTATATCTGCTTGAATACATTATTAAGTACTTTTAAATGATACACTTGGATGGAGAGACAGCTCAGGGGTTAAGACGCTGTATCATAAGCAGAAGGTTCTGAGTTTGGATTCCAGGTAAAGCATCAGGCGAAAATAACAGCATACAGTTCACCCCTGGAAGGTGGAGCCTGGGAAATCCCAGAGCAAAAGCAAAAGAGAGGTAGAAGCAATCCAGGGTGATTCCCAAAGTCACCCTTGGTCCTCCACAAGGACACACAGTGCCCTCTCTCTCTCTCTCTCTCTCTCTCTCACACACACACACACAATGAATGAATAAAGTTAAATGATGCATTTTAATTCAACCCTGCTATAGTCCCCATTTCTTTTCCTGTCTGTTATTACTCCAAGTGAAATATCAAAAGTCATTAATAAATCATGCAAAGGTAATGCAGAAAAGTAGTTTGTTTGCTCCTCCTCCTGCTGCTCTCCTCCTCCTGGACAAGGACTTGAACTTGCAGTGATCCTCTTGCCTCAGCTTCTGTCACAACCATGCCATTTGTTCACAATGAACTTTTTTTTAAAGACAGTGTAACTCCATAACCCAGGCTGTTCTGGGACTCATGCCAGGATGACTGAACTGTGCCAGGCTTTATAATGAACTTTCTGTAACTTGGCAGTGTGCGTTCATTTGACCTTGGTGTACTCTGAATTCCATTCATGATCTGGTTGTGACAAGATCTGATGTTTTTTAAGTTATTTATTTATTTATTTATTTATTCAATTGTGCGTGTATGTATGTGTGTGCGCGCGCTCGTGTGTATGTGTGTGAAGATCTGATGTTTTTTAAGTGAATACCACTACTCTTTGGGTATTGAGTTACCACATGAAATTTCCCACCCTTGTCTGCTTCAAGTAAGGACTCATCTGAAGAAAATTCATGAAGAATGGTGGTTGGGGCTATAGATCAGTGCGACAGCGTTTGCCTAACATGCACAAAGCCTGTCTTCTTTCCCCCAGTAGTGAAATAGAAAGAGAGAGAGAGAGAGAAAGAGAGAGAGAGAGAGAAGAGAGAGAGAGAGAGAGAGAAAGAAAGAAAAGAAAGAAAGAAGAACGAAAGAAAGAAAGAAAGAAAGAAAATAAAGAAAGAAGGAAAAGAAAGAAAGACAGAACACAGGACAGAAGGAGGGAGATCGGGAAGGAGAGACCGGAGGCGAGGGAGGGAGAGATAGAGAGACGGAGGGAGAGAGGGAAGGAGAGACGGAAGAGGAGGAAGGAGAGATGGAAGAGAGAGGGAGGGAGGAAAGAAGAAAAGAAAGAAAGAAAGAAAGAAAGAAAGAAAGAAAGAAAGAAAGAAAGAAAGAAAGAAAGAAAGAAAGAAAGAAAGAAAGAAAGGGAGGGAAAGAGAGAGAAAGGAAGGAAAGAAAGAGAGAGAAAGAAAGAAAGAAAGAAAGAAAGAAAGAAAGAAAGAAAGAAAGAAAGAAAAAAAGAAAGAAAAGAAAAGAAAAGAAAAGAAAGGAAGAAAAGTAGTCACCTATTCTAAAAACTTTTTAAAGTCATAAGGGTTTTATTTCTTTCTTTCCAGGTTCCAGATTATAATCATCATCATTAACTTGGGGTCTGTTTCAAAAATGAAGGAAATATTAACCATTGTATCTGAGCTTAAAGAAATAGGTGATCACTGAGTAAAGAGCTGCAGTCAGCAGGCTGTGCTGGTACACACCTGCAATCCCAGTGCTTGGGAGGCTGAAACAGAAGGCAAATAAGTTCAGAACCAGCCTGGGCTATATAACCAATTCCACACTAGCGTATTCTACAATGAGACCTTGTCCAAAAAAAAAAAAAAAGACATTTTTTTTGAGAAAGAGTCACATACTCAAGGTTGATAACTGAGGATGACCTTAAACTCCTGATCCTCCTGCCTCCATATCCTAGTTAACTGGGAGTGCAGTTAGTTGTGTGTGCCAATGCGCCTGGCTAAGTAGCATTTTCCTAGTTAGAAAAGAATGAATACTGTCTGCTACATCTAATTTAAGTAAACTAGCTTTGTCTTTTAAATGACTGCTTTATAAACTGATCGATCATTCTTTCTTGCTAGGTACTTTATAGCTGTGGAAGATGACAAGATTTTGCCACTAAATTCAGCTGAAAGGTAAAGTTTCCCAGTGGAGAATCCATTGCTCATTCATAGATTTACCCAAAACCTTGGGCACTGGTGAAATTAGCTGCCCATGCTTTACTTTGTGTATTTTTGTTCTCCAGGAAGTCCGGTGGGAAACATGCCCCATACATCAGGTAACTGTAATTTCTTTTCACCCGGGGGTTTAGGAAGAGGACAGAGTGACAGACTCTAATCTAGACATGATAAAACATTTCACCGTTTTCCAGCTTTGCAGGTGATGATCCTCCTGCTAGCTGCGTGTTTAGCCAGGTGATGAACATGGCCGCATTCCTGGGTAAGATGAACGAAGTGCTTCGTGAACTTGGCTGCGCTCCTCCCAAGTCTGTCTCCACAGGATGGTGCAGCTGTTTGTAACTATCATCTCCATGTTCTGAGGCCAGCCTTTTGTTTTAAGGGTCTTACCCCATCCCATAAACCCTTTCACATTTCCCCTGCTTTCCTTCCATTCCTCCTCCCTTACTATCTTTATGCTTCTGCGCACCCTGAACTTTATTTCCTGTGCTGTGTGAAATAATATATTTCAGATGGCATAGCTCTTGCATGAGAATGTAGTAACATCTTCACACAGCTTGCTTTGAAAAGGATGCTTTATTTATTCCTTCACCTGCAAGATGGGAAAATGGGATAGGCTCTGTGATAAATATTGCTTTATCTGCTTTTGCCATTAGTATTGGTATAATGCCTTCCTATACACAGATCAAGTTGGCAAAAGGAGTACTTTAAGAAAAAGTACCTTATTTAGCCAAAATTCCCACTTTTTCTTCCCAAAACCTTCCTTTAATACCCTGTCTCCCTATGCGTGCAAATGCTTCCTTGGCTCTGTCCATTCTGGAGATGGTAGGATCTGCCCTGCTTTCTCCTGATTAATCTACTCTGTAGACCATCTTTGCCAAGTCAGGTTTTGCTAAGATCTTCCAAAAGGTCAGTTGGCTGTCATGATTGGCATGTTGTTGTGAGAGGACCAGGGGTGGATTAACATTTTCACAATAGTTTGTTTTTGTTTTGCTTTGTTCTTTTGAATGGTTGAGACTTCCACTCTGAGTAAGAGATACAGATGCCGTTGCTAAGAAACATTCAGCTTTTGCTGTGCTTATCCCCCACATCTGTGTATTCCTTCTATGTATAAATCTCTCTCTTTCCTCACCTCGGGGAAAAAAGTCTTCTCGCTCCTGATGTGTATTCTTTTTGAGATAGAGTCTCATGGAGCCCAGGTTGGCCTCAGATTCATTATGCAGCTACTGATGACTTCAAACTTCCGATCCTCCTGCCTCTGCCTTCTGAGTGCTAGGATTCCATCATGTACCATCACACCCTGCTTATGTGGTTCTAGGCATTGAACTGAATGCTATGCATGCGATGCGAGCACTATGCAGCTAAGCCCCATCCTCAGGTCATTGGTGTGTATTTCTTTGTATTTTTGAGGCAGGGTCTCATTTAGCCCAGGGTGATTTTGAACCAACATGTATATGTAGATAACCTTAAACTCCCGGATCTCTTGTCTCCACCTCCCAAGTGTGAGATTACAGTCATGTTTAGATTTTTAATATTTGCTATTAGAAAAGGAAGACCTAGGACCTGTGAGATGGATCAACAGGTAAAAATGCTTGCTGCCTAGCCTGACAAGCTAAGTTCAATTTTTAGATCCCACATGGTGGGTAGAGAAAATTGACTTTATCCTCTCACTTCCATATGTATGCTGTGGTATATGTATATACATACATAGTAAATAATTAAATGTCAAAATATAAGGAAAAAAACATATAGAACTCATTGGGAGTGGCTGGAGAGAAGGCCCAGGGGTTAAGCCTCTGCCTCACAAGCAGAAGGACCTGAGTTCAGTTGTTGCCCTGGAAGGCAGAGTAAAGCAAACTCCAGAATAAAACTCCAGAGCAAAAAGGAGGTAAAACAATCCAGGATCATTCCAGAAATCACACTTGAACCTCCACAGTCATACACAGTGCTCTCTGATAGATGATATACATGAACATGTGCACACACACACATACACATACACATGCATGCAAAAAAAGCTAATTGGGAGATTATCCTTGATCTAGTAGCAACAGATAGAATCTCTTTGTTGGGGGTGTTTCATTTTTTATAATATTTATTTTATTTATATTTTAGTATTGCTTACATGAATATAGTAAATTTATGATACTTTCAACCCTTAATCCCACCCCCATCTTTTTCCCCTTACAATCCTTCATTTCCCCTTCCAGACTCCATCCTACTTTAAAGTCTTTTCACTTGTGTGACTACCATGTTTCATCCGGTTTGCTTTTGATGACCTATGCATAGTCAGAATCTTTGTTCAGCGTGCTCAAACCGTGAGAACCATGAAGAACATTCCCAGAGAAGCACTCACAAGTTAACCAGATTTCTCCCTAGAACTAAGTGACTTTTGTCCATGCCTTTCCCTGCCAAGGCTGCGCCAAAGCCAGAAGTGTCTGGAAGGCAGTACTGCTCCCTAACCACCAGATTAGCTTCCTTCAGACTGCAGTTGCTGAGCCATTAGAAAGACATTCCTTTCGTGACCTTGATTGACAGTGAGGGTTTCATATGTATTGAAAGCCACAGCACTTTGCGAGGGCATCTGTGGTCCCAGACAACTGGTTGGCCACCCCCGGCCTTTGCCCAGAGCTATCAGGAGCTCAAATGATTTTTTTGCTCTACCCTTGACATCGTCTTCTAAAAAGATCCAGTAACCTTATTGATACCATGACCTACATGACTGTTAGAAATGCTTGCATTTTAGAGCACACAAAGCCAGGAGAGTGAACCTTACTTGCAGGATCAGAGCCTTCTGAAGCCCCTTGCAATCATAGCTTGTAGGCCTACAGATTGGCACCTCTTGCTCTGATCATCCCACAAGGGTCCAACATGAACATCAACAGCCATCATTCCTATCCCAGACACAGAACTGAATGCTCGTTAATGCTGCTTCATTTAGTCCCGATACATGAGAGCCTGTCTTTACGCAAAAGCTACCTGGAGCTGTCGTCCACTGGGTTTTCAAGAAACCAATGAACACACTAGAAGCTACATATTATTTCTTTTGTATTCTATATACAAGTTGTTATTTCCCAGTGGTCTTTTTTTAAAAAAAAAAAATGCCTGTTTGTGCATTTGTCAAGTTATCCAGTCATGAAGCTTATGATTAACTAATTACAAAAGCATTTGCAAAAACAAGCAGTGAAATCGAGTCCCCTCTTCCAGAGGACATTTGTCATCATCTCATTCTCCAGTTCTTCCTGCTCCACCAAGAAGCAATTAAGCTTTTATCAGCTCTTGCTCCAAGGTATTGCAACATCCAGGGTTTAGTCTTTATTATCTTTCATCATTTTTAGTGCCATCTGCTAGACACAAAACTGATTAAGATTAGTGTTCAGTGAGAGCAAACCAGCAATTATTTATTTATCAACCCTGGGAGTGAAAAGTAATCCATTGACTAAAGATTCTTGCTCAACACATTGGGTGCGTTCTCCCAAGGCGTGGCCCTGTTAGCTGCAGACTGTATAACTTGTGTTAAGAAATAGCTTTCACTGCCCATAAGTCACTATTCCTGACCACTATATAGATGATAATTTATAATCTAAAAATGAGCCAGTGTAGCATTTATTAAAATCAGTTAGCAAAGATATTTTATCTTTTTGACAGGCTAATCAAAGATTGAATGCTCAATTATTTTCTTCCCAGAATTAGTTATGCTCTTTGTCCTAAATCTACATTTTCCTTTCTTCTTCAGAGGGAGTAAAAGACCTAAGACAAATTTGTTGAATTTGAAGTAGAATTACTTCATGCCCCAAGGAGGTTACGGGGATACAACTGATCGCTGAATGAGTTCAGTCACCTAATAGCAGCCGTCCAAAACATATTGACTGGCGTGTTCTGCCGCAGCCATAAATAAGAATTATTGATGTGCAAACAGTAAAATCAAACCAAACAAAAAGATGTTGGCTCAGCACCTGCTTAGAACTGCCACAAAGAAATGTTATTTGAAGTTTCGAACTTGAAAAAAATCCAAACAGTTCCAGAATTTAAACCAGTAATTTTTTTTAAATCAGCAATTTTTTTTGACTTTTAAAAATAGGCAGGAAAATTAAATAGGGGATTCCTAGATAGCAGAGAACTGTTCTACAAATTCGAGCCAGTACAAGTTCAAACCTTTTCTAGAACTGACAGTCTAAACTTTGTAATGAAACTTGAAAACAAATATATTGGTCAGAAAATGGCCATGTTAAAAGTAGGTCAACAATGTAAAGATGGCTTTGAAATTGCCATATTATCCAGTCATTTTTCTTTTTTTTTCTTTTTCTTTTTTTTTAAAGAGACTTTTTTATTTATTTATTCAAGTGTGTGTGTGTGTGTGTGTGTGTGTGTGTGTGTGTGTGTGTGTGTGTGTAGAACCATGGACGAATTCGGGAACCACCATGGACCACCTCCACCTCCTCCTTGTTTACTCTGCCCCGGGATTCACAGGCTCTGCCCTACCAGGGCCAGAAACGCAGGCCGCCCCTGCTTCCGCCTGGCGTCTATAGGTGGGGTATAGGATCCGAACTCAGGACCTTCCGCCTGCAAGGCAGAGGTTTAACCCCTGAGCCACCTCTCCAGCCCCTATCCAGTCATTTTTCAAGAAAATATAGTTCAATTACTCCTTGGATGGTCTGAGTAGGGCTCCATTCAAACTTACGAGTGAGTAAAATTATTACTGGGCCAAGTCTTCATTAGTTCCATCCTTCTAATTTTCCAACTAGAATCTATCCTAAAAGGAAATTTTGCCAATGAGCTGATTAATAATAGAGTTCAGTATATGAAAAGGGTAAAGCTTGGTGTTTGGATTAGAATTCTCGAATCTAAGAGTGCTTGGCTGAATTATCATCTTCAAGTGGGTTTCTGTTTCCTGCGTAATTCACCACCTGTTCATGATAAAATGATCTTCTCACCCAACTACAAATAAGACGGTTGGCACT
The DNA here is from genome assembly GCA_023101885.1 of Typhlomys cinereus. Lineage (NCBI taxonomy): Eukaryota > Metazoa > Chordata > Mammalia > Rodentia > Platacanthomyidae > Typhlomys > Typhlomys cinereus. The sequence goes on from JALPQD010000102.1 coordinate 1,566,580, forward strand.
GCTGGCACCAAGAGATGATGCATGTCTGTGTCTCTTGGCAAGAAATGGGTAATGCCAAGGGTGACCTTCAGATATAGAGGAATAAACTGGTCAGGTAGGTCAGTGTGAGAGGCTATGCTAAGGATTGGGTTAGGCCTCAGGCCAATGTCCTAGCACAATCCTATCCCACAAAACAGAGTGGCCAGCAGAGATTGTCAGAGAAATTCCTTTCAATGGTCATCTTTGAAGAAATGTAGTACTTTGGTATTTTGTCGCTGCAATATAACTAATTGTCAAACAGTTAATTAGCAAGTACATCCTTGGGGCCCTAGGCTGAACTCTCTAGTCCTAATCTCAGGCTTTCTTGTCAGATGACTGCTTCATATCAGAGTGCTGTGTGGTGAATCAGCCCTCTCCTCACTCCATTTTCCTGTTCCCATGCTAAAAATTAATAAAACATCATGCTAATTTTTCATCTTCTAGGCACACTTATTATTAATAGACTTTGAGTCTAACTCCCTATCTATATTCCTCAAACTGTCTGACTGAGGAACTTTTGGCAACTTAGTTATAACAAATTCTCTGAACAGTAGTAGACTTTGGCTAAAACATATACAAAAAGCTGTAGCAGGATAAACAATTTGGGATTTCATAAATCATAGTTTATCTCTATTGGGGTACTGCAATCCAAATATGAATTAAATATTATTCCCATAACTAACCAGAGATGCTTGTAATTGAAAATCAGCTCGCCTGACAGTGAGAATCTACACAGCTGGGAAAGGCAAATGTTCAGGCAGGTTTTCTCTTTAATGACTGCCTGTAGGAGGCTCTGGAATCAAGGTTGATTATTTAGTTTAAAAAAATCCAACTTGTTATATAGTTAGATACAGGTATCAACTTGATGGTCAAAGGTCCAAGTTCTGGGTACTTTGTAAAGAAGTGATCAGTGATTCAGTTAATCCCCAAGCAAGCCTACAGGAGATTGATTGATTGATTGATTGATTGATTGATTGACTGATTGGGAGGCCCAAAACATGGTGGATATGAATAGTCCCTGGAAAAGGTGGATAAGATGGAGAGAACTGGATAAGAAAATTGGCATCTTTTGGCCAGACATGCTGAACTGACATGTGGGGGATCATCCCTATGGGACCATCTCTTTATGGATATGTGGATATGGTGTGGCCTGTTCGCTTAGCTGCTAGTGTTAGTGTAAACTCTCCTTTCAAGCTGGACGAGGAACTGTAACCAAGAATCGTGAGGCAGAATAAAACCCCTTGTTCCCCTATAAGCCGTTTAGTCATGAATTTATCAGCAACTAAAGAGTAACTGCAACACAACTTAACTGCTCGATAAATGGGGTCATTCTTGCTTCTGTCTTCCCTGCTAAAATGTAATGTCAAAATAAATTATTTTAGAAAATAGTTACTGTAGATAAAGTTTAAGCTAATTGTCAGTTTTTGTTTTTTTATTTTGAGAGGCAGAGAGAGAGAGGGAGAGGGAGAGGGAGAATGAGAGAGAGGGAGAAAGAGAAAGAAAGAAAGACATAGAGAGATGGAGAGACTGAAAGAAGGCACACACATACAGGTAGAGATCAGAGGAAAACTTCTACCACGAAGGTTTCTGGGAATCAAACTCAGGTTGCCAAGTTTCTGAGCAGGTGCCTTTGCCCACTGAGCCAGCTCACTGCCCCGATTTCTAGTTCTTTCCCCTCATTTATAGACTAATTTCTCCCACATTGTGTACTAAGCACTGAGCAATGAATCAAAGGTGATTCTTCCATTAGTGGACCAGGAGGCTGTACCCAAGATTTCTGTTAGAAGTCAAAACTGAATTCTAGGGTTGGAGGAATGGCTCAGGGGTCAAAACTGGGCTTTGCAAACAGAAGGGCCTCAGTTCAGATGCTAGACCCCATGCAAAAATGCCAGATCCGAATGGTGGCAGCTTGTGCTTCCATCTCTGGAAGACGAGTCTGGGAAATCCCAGAGTGAATCAAAAAGTTTAAAAGCAATCCAAGATGATTCCTGAAATCAACCTTGGACTTCCACAGGCACACAGAGTACTCTCTCTCTCTCTCTCTCTCTCTCTCTCTCTCTCTCTCTCTCACACACACACACACACACACACACACACACACACAAATTATTTTTAAAAGATTAAAATTTAACCTCTTTCATCTTTCATACTCTCAGTATCAGAAATCTAACTTATCCTTTCATAGTCTCGATTACCAGTTTGTTTCAAAAGAATATCCTTTTTAAATGAGTAGTTCATATCACTTGAAAGATGTAAGTTTTTTTTAATGTGTTTTACAGATGTCATAAATGTCACTACTCTGATTGCTATAATGTGGGCCACTAATCGTTGCCTTTGTACAATGAATAACTACTGGAAAAACAGAAGGGAAGAGAGAGGGGGCTTCAGATACGTTCCTCTTTTTCTTCCCCAGGAGTCATTTCTGACACAAAAGCCCACTGACCTGTCCAGATGTGATAATCTTGTCCTCTTGCCCTGTCTGTTCCTAACACTGTCCTATGCTGAAGGGAAGTTGACCAGTGAATTCCTGTCTCATCTGTCCTGTATAATGCTTGGCAATGTTCTCCCGAGCCAGCCTGTCCTTTGCTGACCTTGTTTTTCAAAACTCTGAGAATACCCTGATCATCCAGCCCTGTGATCCTCATGCCACCCCAATAACATATGGCCCTGCCTCTTCTCCCCAGACAGACACATTAAAACATTTGAAAAATCCCAAACATTGCATGGAAATCTGCTTTGGAAAATTGTCTGTTTTTGCAAAGATTTAAGACGCACTCTAAGCGCCAGGCATGGTGGCACTCGGAGGCTGAGGGAGGAGGATGCTGAATTTAAGGCAGTCTGGACCACATAACAAGACCCTGTCTCAAAATACATAAATAAAACAGGCCATCAGATGGCACAGTGGCACAGCAGCTCTTGCCACCAAACCTGATGACCTGAGTTCAGTCCCTGGAACCTACATGATAGAAACAGAACTCCAGAAAATCGTCCTCTGACTTTCACATGTGCATGTGGCATGGTGCATGCCCCCACACCCACATGATAAACAAATGTATAACTGTTACTTTTTAAAAAGGGACTGAAATGAAAGATATATTTTTCTTTTTTTAAATAATTTTCTTTTTCTTTTTTTCTCTCCCTGTACACCTTATTTTCATTCCCCCCTTCTTGCTCCTGACAACCATTTCTCCCCCCTGCCATACTCGCTCCTGTTTTCAAGTCTTTTCACTTGTGTGACCCACTGCGCTTCATCTAGAGTATCTTTGATGTCACATGCCTGACATGATTCCTGCTCCAGCAAGTGTTGTAGATCAGTGGGTGCACCGTTGTTGAGGATGCATCTTCCTTTGCTTTCTTATCAGTTCTCACCAGTCTCTCAGGGAGGCGGGGAGCTTTTTGAGATCTTTCCCTTTTCCTGATGAGATGTTGATAGGCACAGTTCCCATGCAGTTTTTGTCATTTTCAGGAGGTAATGTCTGGTCCACCACCGTCCCCTTCAAGTTCTTGCAGTCTTACTGCCTCCTCTTTCGCAATGTTCCCTAAGTCTTGGGGTGGGCGTGGATATGACTTAGATGTCCTGATAAGGGCCAAGTAGCAATTTTGCCAGCTGTGTTTTTCTGTAGTAAACACCGTCTGTTGCAGAAGGAGGCTTTGAGGTTGGGTGCTGGGTGCTTCCCCAATCTAAGGGTATAATGTATTTTTCACACATTGTGGTTTTAGAGCTCTGCCTTAGTCTACAGTTGCCATTTTCAGTTTCACTATTTTGCTTAATTCTAGCCCTCGTGGTAGCTGTTCTGCGCTTCATACAACTGAAACCAAAGGTCCTAAATCCATGGCTGAATATCAGTGGACTGGTAGCTCTGTGTCTGGCTTCCTTCGGAATGACCTTACTTGGTAATTTTCAGGTACTTCACCCTCCTCTCATGCTGGCAAGACCTGTACTTAAGACTGTTGTTGTTTGAAGTATAAGTAGATGGTTCCAAGAATGCACAAGTTTTCCATCGATCATCCCTGAAGGCCTCTGAGCCTGTTCTCATCATACACCTGAGAATATTAACTATATATACATGAAACACATTTGTGTAAGGGGGAGGAGGGAGAGTAGCTACTAGAATAGTTTCCCTAAAGGATTTTAAAGAGGTTCACATTTCTTCTTCATAACAAATTGTATCCCAATGTGCTTTTTTTAGAAAACTATTATCACTGCCTTTCTATTATCAAACATTGGGTGACCTTATTTGAGGAAACTTTGCATATCAGAGCAACAAATTTTTGTGGAAGTCAAGTTTGAAACCCCAGAATTTCTCTAAAATACCTGTGACTCATGTAAAGACATCCTAACCCTAAGTCTCTTCCTAGAAGTTTAGAAGCCCATAGACACAACCTAGAAGTATGGCTTCCCTGCCAACACCACTTCCCAGCTCTCATCCTGAGCAGTTTCACTTGTGGTGGAGTTGGATGACTGTCCTACCTCTGTTCCTTTCACAGTCTCCTGCCTACATTGCCACAGCCTGCATCTTGTGAAAAAAAACCCTAATCCCCATTCTCCCCATTCCCACCATTCCATCTGTTTAATTAAGCCAAATGGCATAGGCATTCTGGACTCAGCATACTTGTGAGCACTTTGTCACGATCCTACTGGAAAAATATGGTAGTGGGTTTTCTAAGCCACTTTATTGTTCTAACTCTCACACTTGCTCACGGAATAAATCAGGGTCATTCGTTCCCCAAGACTTCACCTTGGCACACAGTAGCGACTAAATAAGTCTTTCCTTTCTTTTCTTTCTTTCCTTTATTTTTTTCCTTGATGAGTTGTTTGACAGGCAATCTCACATACTTAGCTATTCTTGATCCCATCCCATATCAAACTAGATAACCAGAATTCTACATTCTTAGAAAGTATTGCATAGAATGACAAATTATCAAGAAAATGTTTCAGAACTTCCCCTGCTAAGAACCAAGTGCTAGTGCACATGATATAATTAGCTGAGATCTCAGGGGGAGTCTGCCCCCTTGCCTGCCTATGCTACAGATGTGGGGGATGGTCCAAGTGCTCGAAACGATCATCCTTTCCACCAGGGCTTTGATGAGTCACGAAGTCACAATTCATCCTTAAGAAGAATCCTAGCTGGGCTGTCTTGGCAACTCTGAATATGAAAAATAACTACCAGGCATAACAAGAAATAAATAGCAAACTAATGGCCAGTATATAGGAGAAGAGATATTTTTTCAATCACTAGCCCTTTTTATAAAATAATTTTTAAAAGTTTGAGCCATGTGACTGTATTACCTATTTTAAAATTAGTACACACACATGCACGCACGCACACACACATACATGCACAATTGAATAAAAAAATTAATTTAAAAAACTTTTAAAAATTGGTAAAATAATAATAACAGAAACAGATTATACACAGCATGACAAACTAATTTCCTAGAAGTGAAATTTTAATTTGAGGAATCATTATTTTAAATAAATTTTGAAGATATAATTTTTGAATAATAGGAGGAAAAGTGACTTCTTCCCCAAAAAAGAGAAGGGGAGGACCTACAAAACCAATAGAAAAATTATAAAGGAAACATGATACTATGTGATATATTTATTTGCAACAGTGTCAAACAATAGGGTACTTGAGGCAATGTAACTTGAAGACTGTCTTTTCACTGTGGTTAACTGTAGGTTTTGTTTTCCTATGACTGATATGCAATTCAAAATCTATTGTAATTGCAAAATGAGTTTTTAGCAATAGAGTTTAAAAAATAAGAGAGGGCAGTGAGATTGTAAGAACCTGAAGCTGGGAAGGTTCACCATTGGGACAAGACACTTCCTCCATTCAAGGCAGGACTGCTGCATCCAGGAACTCACTGCAGTGGGACTTGTCCTTACCAGATCTGCATAATGATCAACATGCCCCCACAGACTGCAAGGAACTAAAGAGAGATAAGAACAGACAGTGGAAACCTTAGGGACTAGAGCTGGATGAGTGAGGGGAAATTCCCGTATCAGTGGGGTGGCCCAAGGAGAGGCAACTTGGTATGCCACAGAGGCCTGAACCCACACAAGAGTAGACAAGCCAGAGGGAACCCTGGGGTCTGTAGAAGCAGCCAGGCAAGAGGGTGGAAGGGAGTGGACTGGATTGATAAGGGGAAGGGAGGGAGTTCCAAGGAATGGGGGATTGAGGAAAACAGGGATTAGTACTCAATATGCTTGTAAAACTAAAATAAATAAATAAAACAATAATGGAAAAATGAAATAATAAAATAAAAAACAAGAGAGTGATGATCTAGAAATTTTACATGTCTCACCCCTAACTACAATAACTCAAATGAGTTCTAATGTTTTGTCCACAAAAGCCCTGATTATGAATCTTCAAATTCAGTTGTTCTTTTATGGGTCTCTAGTTATGGAAAAATGCCTTTGGGAGGCAGTTTCCTTTATTTATCAAGGGCAAACAGACCCCAAGAGTTCCCATGTACCATGAGTTGGTCACATGCAGAGACAGGCCAGCTGTCCCAAAGGGTAACCAAGTATCGACGCCAATCCAACTTTAATTTGCCTGAACTGACAAACCTCAATAAATACACAGCCATCTCCTGGTCCTCATTTTCTCGGCTTGGAAACACATTTTGGGATGTTTGCCCATAGGAACTTGACATTTCCCTTTTTGTATAACTTCCCAGCTTTTTAATTTCCTTTCCCCAAAAAGCTTTTTTTTTTTTTGTAAATTAATTCCAGGAACAAATAGATCTCTGCCACCTGCATTGTTTTTCTAAACAAACAATCTGTTTAGTTTGGGAGAGTTTTCTTTTAAGTGTTAAGGTTCTTTTATTCATTAGCCATTTAGTTTTGTCCTTGTTTCAGAGGATGAGTGCTTCAGCATTCAAGATTAGACACAGAGAACCCATGGAGATAAAGGACTGTAATCTTTCTGAATGCTCCCATCTCAGTGTTGAGCCATGCCTTGCCTGACCCCTGACATGGTCAATAAGCTTGCATGTCTTTTCTAAATGGGCCTCTACCTGCCATTGCTGTTCCTCTGTAGCTCACAAACGATGAAGAAATCCACAACGTGGGAACATCCTTGACCTTTGGGTTTGGCACACTGACCTGCTGGATCCAGGCTGCACTGACGCTCAAAGTGAACATCAAGAACGAAGGACGGAAAGTTGGAATTCCCCGAGTTATTCTGTCAGCAGTGATCACTCTCTGTGTAGTTCTTTGTATCCTTTGAATGTGACAGTTCTTTGCCAGGGAGGCTGGAACACCACCGTTCTCTATGGAGATGATGAGACAGTTGATTTTCTCATGGCTCAGGGTAACTATCAGATCAAAAGGTACAAAGTGAAACCTATCACTTTGTATGCTAACTTTAAAAATTAATAGCCAGGCACAGTGGTACATCCAGCACTTGAGGAATGGAGGCAGGAGAATCAAGAATTCAAGGTTATCCTTAATTACACAGAGTTCGAGGCCATGTGGATTACATGACTTTAAGCCCTGAAAAAAGAGAAATTGATTTAAAAGCAAAACTATCAGGCCAGTTTTTCATGCCAAAGAAAGATGGACAAGTAAATATAAAACAAGTTCCGCCGTATTGTTTCAGTGTGTAGAAAAAGTGTCATGCATTTGCCCATCAATTAGATAATGTTTCCAGTTGTAAAAAACATACAACATGAAAACCAAGGGTGGACGAGGGAGATGGCTCATTGGCCAAGAGCCCTTGTTATGAAAACTGAGGATCTGAGTTCAAATCTCCCTTGGGAGGTGGGGGGCCCAGAGAGAAGAGAATCACTTGGGCTTGCTGGTCATCAGCCTGACTCCAGGTTCAGTGAGACTGTCTCAAGGGAATAAGTAGAGAGTGATGGAGCAGGACAGCAGATGGCTTTCTGTGGCCTGCAGTCATGCTTACCACACATACACATCACATGTATACACCACACGTAATATACAACATACACATGTATATACCACACACATCTATATATCACACACCATACATATACACTGCATGCACACACATATAAATATCACACATACGAATAACACATACCCACCACACACATACATATACACATTACACATATACAACACACATACACATCACACATGCACACAACACACATGCACACACACATACCTACCACATATGTGCACACAGACAGATCCCGCACATGCATACACACATATATAACACACGTGTACACACATTTACACACACAGATCCCACATGTGTGCATGTGCCCCACATTTTTAAACAGGAATTGTTTTTTCTTTTTTAACTTTTTTTTTTATTAAAAATTTAATTATACATTTTAAAATTTTTTACCAGTTCCCTCCCTCCCCCCTCCTCTCCCTCCCCTTCCCCCAGTGCCTCCCCCCCAATTCCCAGAGAGTCCTTTATTGTGTACGCCTAACTCTCCACTGGGTCCTCCTCTCCGATGACATATAAGGACCCAGTGGCATTTCCATAAGCCCTTTCTCTTGTTCCCCTTAAGCATAAGATCACTACTATGGCTGTCAATTCCTTGCCTCCAGGGGTCTTGGTGCCCTTAACAGAGGAATTGTTTTTTCTATCTTAAAAAAAATTACATTTGTGACTTTAAGTCCTAGCTAGGTCATTTATTGGCCCTAAAATAAATTTCAGAGGCAAAACTGTTTATATTTTTCAGGAAAATAACCTTCTCTCCACTAAAAAAATTAAGAATTAGATCATGAACTGAGTTCAGATCAACAGATCCCGTGTAAAATGCTGAGCAGACATGACAGCCTATAATGAAGCCCCAGAATGCAGAGCCCCATAATCCCCAGAGCAAACTGGATATCCAGTTCTATAGGCAGCTCCGGATTAAACTGGAGACCCAGCCTCAAAAGAATAAGCTGGAAGAACAATTAAGGAGGAGTTCTGATATCATCTTTGGGCCTCTCTGTGCACACAAGCCCATGTGCACAGGTACAAACATGTGAAAAGCCAGAAAAGAAAAAAAAGAAAAAGGTCACCAATGCACAGGTAGTTTACCTAAACAAATACTTAACACATTATGACACTATTCATTTCCTTTCCTCCCCTCAAGAGTTGAACTAGTGGAGAACACAGTAGGAGCCAGATGGGGACGAAGATGTCAACCTTTATTCCTGAATTGGAAAGAACTTCTCAGGCCTTATCTCCTATAACCTGGTAGTTAACTTACCTACCCAGTAACATTGAGAGACACCAGGGAAACCAGACGGCATCTTACTCCCCTGAACCCTACACAGCTAGCACTGAACACAGTGACCCCACCCATCAGCGGCCTGGCCCACTAGAAGCTACCAGGTCTCCTCCCACCGGTCAGTTGAAGTAATCAGGCATGTTCAAACCTGTAGGTTCTCTTTTTCAAAACCAGGAAGGGGGTGGTCAAGATTTACTACACAGTAGAGGATAGCTAACACAGTTACACATCTCAGTCATAACAGTCACCAATGTTTAATAAGCACTTGAAATGTTTTAGGAATTACTTTAAACACTTTCGACATATTCACTTTTTAGACCTCTACCTAATTAGGAAGAATACTAAATGACGAGTAACTTAATTTGCCTGAGATCCACACAAATAGATAGAAGTGGATCAGGATTCAAACTTGAATTCAGCTCTTGCCCCCTGCCACTGTATCATCTCTGTAAAGAAAGTGATGTTAAAATAGGAAATGATGAGCTTCCAAAGGTACTTACACTCTAGTTGGCTAAATGCTGAGCAGTTGTTTTACTGTTTTTCTGAAAGCCTGAAGTCACACCAGAGAGAGAACATCTAAGGACTTACAATTCAAGCTAGGACATGGGGAAATTACTCGATAGATAAAACATGTCACATGCAAGCGAAAGAACCTGAGTTCGAATCCCAAGAACCATGTAAAGCTTGGCACAGTGTCTCATATGGCTGTGATCCCATATATCCTATGGAGATGGGAGGTGGACACGGTTGGATCTCTAGAGTTTCACAAGCCATCTAGGCTGAAGTACACTGGTAAAGAACAACGAGACCTATCTCAACCTAAGGTAGAAAGCAAGGACTAATGTCCAAGGTTGTCCTCTTACCTCCACACATGTGCTCCCCTATGAACATATACATACACACACACACACAAATTAAAAATTTCAAACCAAAAAGCTTACATCATGCTAACTACCTGATAAAATACAATTAAAGAGGACACACCTGCCAGTATGAGATGTAAAGCTACTAAGCTGATATTACCTTGGCCATATCTTCAACCCCCAGTAAGACAAGTGTGCATTACTCTGAGTTTTGACCTTACAGAAATGTTCCGAAAGTAGGACAAAGATATGAGTTCTCTCTTCAGACACATCTAGTTTTCTAAATAAGTGTATTTAGATTTCACCCTTTCAGAAAGCTTGCTATGAACTGTTCACTTTTTTCCTAGAATTCATACTTACCTATACACTACTGCATGTATATACACATACAAGTGTAGTTTTATATAAATACGCACACACGTCATATAAATGACTCATGATTCTTTTTTAGTTTTTGTTATTACTATGTATTGTTATTACTATGTTTTAGTTTTTGTTATTACTATGTATTGTTATTACTATGTATTTCAATATACTATGTATTGTGTGTGTGTGTGTGTGTGTGTGTGTGTGTGTGTGTGTGTGTGCCCACAAACCTGCTTGCCATGATGCACACAGAGAACAACTTTGTGGAGTGTGTTCCCTCAATCTACCTTGATTTGAGTTCCAGGAATCAGTTCAGGCCCTTGGGCTTGTACAGCAAGTGCTTTTCACTTCTGAGTCTTCTCACTGGCACTCAGCTGACTCTTTACTGGCATTCGGGTTGGTTTTGAGGCAGGGACTAATGTAGCCCAAACCGGCCTCGTACTTGAGGTGTAGCTAAGGGTGACAGTCAACTACTATCCTCCCATCTCCATCTTCAAGTTTACAGGGATCACAGACAGGAGCTGTCACGCTCAGCTTTTATTATTATTTTCAGGATTTATTGGTTTACTTTGTAGTTTTTGGAGCTAGAACCCTACCAAGTGGTGCAGATACTTCAGCCTTAGCTACCCCCAGGGCTGGGATTATAGACATGTATCTCCACGCCTGACTCACTTCATTTTTTTTTAAATTGTCTTCTTTTGTTCAGCAACTAAACAAACCATTATCAGTTGTTCATCAGGGATGAAACTAACCAGTGCAGTACAGTCCACAAGACAATACTGAAAATTAAAGGAGCAGAAGGGACCACTGAGATATTGTTATTATTAATAGCAGCACAGAGCCATACCCAGCTTCTGTGGAAGTAGCTATCATTCAACATGCTCAAAATGAGCATTTCTGTGCAGATAATGACACTACGAATCTGCAGTCATTTGCTCTGATTTTTTCAACAATAGATATCTTTATTTTTCTGGTCCACCAATTAGTTTGGAGTAATAATCCTTTTGCTGGTCTCACACTTCATTAGGCAGCTGTAGAGTCTAAGTGGTTGACACATGACCAGCGCTTGCGTGACTCCCCAGTGCCACCAATTAATACCTGTGTGAGTGATTTTAGGGAAGTTACTTACCCATCTGGCCTGTTTCTTGATGGTTATAAAGCTGGCCGTGATAAGAGGGTCACTGTGAGGATTAGCAGAGCTATCCCATAAAGAAGTATGTTTGGCACAGAACTGGATAATGGTGGTGGTGGGCAAGCCGTATCATATTACCAGTTTTGCCAGCAAGGGGGATGTAAGGATGGCCGACCACCTTCCTTGACTGCTTCTTCCCAGACTTCATCCTCATGGCCCAAGACATCCACATGTACGCAGCCAGGGTCCAGTGGGGCCTGGTCATGTGCTTCCTGTCCTACTTTGGCACCTTGGCTGTGGAGTTCCGACACTACCGCTATGAGATCGTGTGCTCTGAGTACCAGGAGAATTTCCTCAGCTTCTCCGAGAGTCTGTCAGAAGCCTCTGAATATCAGACTGACCAGGTGTGACCCATCAGTTTGTCTTAGCTGGTGAGATGGGTGTGACAATCGGGAAGGGGGCCCGAAGACACTCACAGAACAGTTCATGGTTCACATCCACGCACACACGCACATAGTCATGGCCATGTTTGCCAAATGAGCTTTTTCAGGGCGAGTTGTTTCTTTAATGAAAAAATCACAAGCCCTCATGTGTCCAGATACATGCAATTACACTGAAGTTAAATGCACGGCCGAGCCGGAAGCTTGTGCATGCCACCGCTCCGTCCACCGCCCTCCCAGAACGCCTTGCTCTCCTGCTTCAAGCCTGGTATCTCTCCACCAGAGCTGGGAGCGGGCCAGATACAATCTGAGAACTGCATCAACTCCCCAAGTGACCTTCAGGTCCAAAGGGCTTGAGATGAGCTCATGAGGAAGTTGTGAATCTGGTACTAACATTCTTGATGGACAACTGAGCAACACCTAATGGGTTGGACAACTACTGGAGATGCGCCCCTGTGGAGCTTGCAAGAGGCTGGCACAGAGATTTTCCAACCAGACTTCTTCTTCATCATTGGTTAGCAGTGGGCCATGTGGATCCAGTCACGTGCTATGCAGTGTGAGCTGGAAGGAGACCCACTACAAAGAGCTGGACTTGGTTCAGTCGGCCCAAGAAAGATCTCCAAATAGGAATATCACAGGGACATGGTCTGGCGAGCATGGCACAAGATAAGGACAGTGAGGGTGTAGCTTGGTTGTTTCTGTTTTCACAGTATGTACAATCTTTGTTTCATATCCCATGGTTTACCTTTCTTGTTTTTTTGTTTTTTTGTTTTTTTTATGTAACTATCAGGGTCCCTGTAGACCTCATAGACAAAGATGTGGAAGAAAAAAGGTGCTTGCAGGCTTGTTTTAGGTTTGAAGCAAAGAAGTTTCACAGAGAAAGAAAAAAAAAAAAGCCCACCCATATATAGTGGTTACAAAAAGTGCTGTTGGACACTTCAGAAAGACAGTTTTAGAGCATCTTGCTGCAAGTTCAAACCAGGGGAGACTTAAAAAAAAGTATCTGTTCAAATTTAGTAACGTAGGCCTTGAACACCTTTCAAATTTGAAATTTGTCGACACCAGTTATAAGTTTATCCTTCCCCAAACCACAGCAGCACAAGAGGTCCCTAATGCTGGCTATAAGTAGACTCAAGGCGATGTGCTTCACAAAGACCAGGACTCCAGATTCCTCCTATGAGGACCCATTCAGGACATCCCCAAACTTACTTCATTGGGGCCTGGGAAGATCCTGGGATACAATATGAAAAATGATGTTTTTAATATTCAACCCAGAGTCCGAGTTTCTCAAGGACCAGGTCAAATGTTTTGCAGCTATGTATTCTGCACTCCCAGCACAGTGGTTGGTACATAGTAGGTGTTCAGTAAATGTCTGCTGAATATACTTTCTGATTAATTATAAATGGAGGGAAGGAATAGCAAAGACATGCAAGATGAGTGAGAGTGTGGAAGACAACCTTAACAATACTGAGTGGAAGAGGGAGTGAGGTTTAGAAAGAGAATCAAGTATTCTCTTATTAAAAAGGCATCTTACTGTACATAGTCAAGGTGACATTTTTGCATTTGGGATACTTTTGGGTTTCTTTTTTTCATTTTGAAGTTTTATCAGAGAACATTTATGATGTTTTATTTTACTCTTCACAATCCAAATTAAACAGCTTTCGGTGATGCACTTTCTGAAGAGTCTATATGATAATAGCACATTTAACAGAATCAAGCAATGACTAACATTCATTGGGATCTGGTCACTAAATAAAATCGTTTTATGCAAAATTGTGACTTCCTTGTTTCTCTTTCTTCCTTCTTTTTCTCTTTCTCCTTCCTTCCTTCCTTTTGCATGTGTAGGTCTGGGTGTATACATATGTTTAGAAAAGGGCACTGTATGTTACCTATGGAGACCCAGGGGTGACTTTAGGAGTCATCTTTGATTATTCTACTTCCTTATTGCTTTTCTTTGGGGTTTCCTAGACTCTGCTTTACAGGGTTGGAAGTGTAGGCTACTGCTATTTCCACCAGGCATTTTTTAAAATTTTTATTATTATTATTTATTCAACTGTGTGCATGTGCGTGTGTATGTGCGTGCGTGTGTGTGTGTCTGTGTATGTGTAGAACCACGGACGAACTCTCGAACCACCATGGACGCCTCCACCTCCTTCTGCCCCGGGATTCACAGGCTCCGCCCTTTAGGACCAGAAGCGCAGGCCGCCCCCTCTTCCGCCTGGCGTCTATACATGGGATCTGGGATCCAAACTCAGGACCCTCCGCCTACAAGGTGGAGGCTTAACCCGAGCCACCTCTCCAGCCCCTCCGCCAGGCATTTCTACATGGGATCTGAGATGCAAATTCAGGTACTTTTGCTTTCAAGGCAAAGGCTTAACCCCTGAGCCATCGTTCCAGCCCTATTTATTAACACTAAATTTCTTCATGTGTTTGGGTTACACATTGTGTGTGTGTGTGTGTGTGTGTGTGTGTGTGTGTGTGTTTATCAGAGGGAACTGCATGTCCCTGTGGAAGCCCAAGGATGACTTCGGGAATCATCCTGGATTGCTTCTACCTCCTTTTTGCTTTGCTCTGAGATTTCCCATGCTTGGCCCACCAGGGTCCAATGTCCCTTTCCGCCTTGAGTTTTTATATGGGATCCAGGATCCAAACTCAGAACCTTCTGTTTTCAAGGCAGAGGCTTAACCTCTGAGCCATCTCTCCTGTCCTACACATATTTTTTGAGAGAGTTTCACACCACACTGCCCTCTCTTCTAACACTAAAGCCCATATACACTCAACCAGACATTGTGTTTTGAAAATGAACTTCGGCATTAGATTGACAGGATGTTTTCCATCAACAACCAATCCTGCTTCTCTAGCTATTACCTGCATGTCTGCAATCGAGTTCTGGCACTAACTCCCCAGAGAGAGCATCAGATTCTGCAGGTTGCTTGATTCGGTCACTTCAGATGCCAGTCAAAATTAGGGTCCACAGGCTACTCTCTGTCTGAGTTGATTAAAATAAGTTGCTGTCAATGGTTTTTCCCAGAACTCAGAAGAATACTTTATTTACATTTTATGGCTTATTATAAAGGACACAACTCAAGAACAGCCAAATGGAAGAGGTGCACAGGACAAGGAGGAGGATGAGGAAGGGGCTGCTGTGCCTCTTGGGAAGCCTAGACTCACCGGCACCCCAGTGTTCTCAGACTGGAGATTGTCCTCAGTTCAAGGTTCAGAGGCTGAGTTTATAGCTCTCTTCGGCTTTCCTTCACACTTCTCAAAGTTACTGAGTCGGAGGTGTACTCACTTAAGCTTTGTGGGGACCAACCTCATTCTGAGGTTACCTTAGGGGACTTGCTAAGGGACCACAGTAGCACAACTCTGGTGTGAAAAAAGGCTCCTTAAGAACAGACATAACTGGGCTGGAGAGATGGTTCAGAGATGAAGACTCTGTCTCGCAAGCAGAAGGTCCTGAGTTCAGATCCCAGGTACCATGGAAAAACACTAGGCAGAAACTGGCCGTGGCCTGTATTTTCGGCCCTGGTGGGCGGAACGTGGGAAATCCCAGAGCAAAGCAAAAAAGAGTTAGAAGCAAGTCTTCCCGAAGTCACCCATGGGCTTCCACAGGGACACACAGTGCCCTCTGATACACACACACACACACACAAATAAATAAATAAAAAACAAAAAAAGGACTAAAACATAACTGTTAATACATTCCAAAGGTATCAGGAGTTCTGCGACAGGAACAGGGAAAAAGAAACATCTTTGCACTACCCTTATACATATCAAATAAAGATGAGGATCATGGTGCCCCCTTCATCACTTCCAGAGGCCAAGGAGGTGGACTCTGCATGTGGAATGAGACTCCCCAGAGCTGACAACGCTTCCCATACACTGTTTCTGGCTGGCCAGCTGTGTGGCTTGAGGCCAGCCAGGTACAGTGACACACACTTGTAATCCCAGCACAAAGGAGGGAAAAGCAGGACAGTGTGTGGGTTCTAGACCAGCCTGAGCCACAGACTAAGACCCGGTCAAAAAAAAAAAAAGAGGAGAAATTAAACATTGCTGTTGCTGACCTTTCCCAAGCTATCAGTCCACATGCCAGGCCTGTCCATCAACTGCCTTCCTGACACCTGCACCGGAAGATATCTCAAGCTCAGTGCATCTGTGTCTGTTCCTAAGCACATCTGACTGTGTTGTCTCATGGAGAGGGAAGGATGACTTTCTCTCATTTGAGAAGTCTCCCTCATTCCCTTGCTCTCCTCTTCCTCCCACACCTCACTTCTGTGGAAGGACCCTATGGTCCACTTTCCAGAACACTATGGTCCTCTACTGCCACCAGCTGGCCCAAACTGCTATCATCTTGCCTGAAATTTCATAACCTATAAAAAATGGTTTCTGGACTTCTAGTATGTGCTCCCTCAATTTGTCCTTAATATGGTTATTAATATTTTTAAATCCAAATTTAGAAATTGGTTCCTTGTACTCAAGACGAAAATCTCGAATCACTAAAATGCCTCCCAGATCAACAAGGGCACCCCACCCCACCCCACCCCACCCCTGCTTCCAGTTCCTCTGCATATTGCTGATAAATTCACGACCAAAGAGCTTGGGGAACAAGGTTTTATTCTAGCTTACAATTGTCCAGCTACATTTCTTAGTCCAGTTTGGCAAAAGAGCGCATATTAACACTAGTGTCCAAGGAAACTGGCCACAAATATATATATGCATGCACACGCACACATACACACACACACACACCTCCATAGGACTGCTGAGAGGCAAACCTCACTTGATAGCATGTCAGTCCAAGTATGCCAAAGAATGAACTTCCTGACCATCTTATCCACCAGCCCAGGAATTAGTCCCATCCACCGTGGTCTGGGACTTCCCACATCAATCAGTCTCCTGCAGGCATGCTCAAGGGCTTACCTGAACTACTAATTCTTCAAAGATGTGCCCATAGTTAAGCCCTCAACTGTCACATGGATTCCTGTATCTATCACAGCCATACCTCCCTCCCCCACTGCATAGCCTCTAGAGGTTTCTTCCAAAAGCCAGGCGTGTGCTGCTGCCTTTGGCCCTTGCCCTGACCTTACCTTCAACAATCTTAAAGAAACTTGGGTCTCACTTTCTTTACCTACTGTGAACTTCACATTCTCACTGGGGCCTCTGAACCCTACAATTCAACTTCCCCAAGCCTACCTTACTGGGACTTCTCCAGCTTTACTGTAAAGCATGGTCCGTAAATTGGTTAAAATTATAAGATGCTTACATATAGCGGCATGTTTTATTGTGCTTTGTCATACCTAGCTCCCTCTATCCTAAAGTGCAAACTCCTGAGGGTAAAGATTTCTATCTACTTTTACTTGGTAACTAGAGTGATGCCTGGAACATAATTACTCAACAAACATTTCTCAAAGCTAGATGGGTTGGCACACACCTGAAACCACAGCACTGCGAAGTCAAGGAGGACTGTGAATCCAGGGCATCCTAGACTATGTAGTAAAATCAAGTCTCAAAACATACAGGGTTTTGGAAATAGCTCAGGAATTAGGACTGTGTCAAAAACAAAGGAGCCTGAATTTGGATCCCAGATCGAATGTAAAAATGTCAGGGAGAAATGGCGGCGGCTTGCACTTCTGCCCTGGAAGGCCAAGTCTGAAGAAGCCCAGAGTGAGGTAAAAAGGAGGTAGAAGCAATCCAGGATGATTTCCAGTCATAGTGCTCTATGACCCCCCCCCCACACACAGCTGGAGATGGCTCAGGGATTGACGTACCTGGTGCACAAGCAAAAGAACCAGAGTTTGGATCCCTAAATCCCATGTAAACTTTTGAGTGGTATGGTAGCTTGCCTATAATTCTTAATTGAGCTGAAAGTCCTGAGGAAGCTGACTGGCCAAACTGGCCCTCTTGAGCTCTTGAGTTTGAATCAGAGACCCTGTCTCAAAGAATAAGGGATGGAGGAAGATTTCCCATCTTACAACTACACAACCAAGTTTGCCCACACACATGCAAACACACACATACACACAACACCTCCACAGACAAACATGTGAAAATGGAAAAAGAAAAATGAAATAAACCTGAAACAAATGAATTCCCACAGCTGTCACACACCACACAATCTTCCCTCTTTTCTCTTTAAACTTTAGTCTGATAGGAGCAGCTCCCTGTCTGGAGCATGCAGGGAGCAATGTTCAGATTTCCCAGGACACAACTGTCCCCTGCTTGTCCTAGCCATCAGCTTTCTGCATCCGAAGGAGGAAGCGCTACATTATGGAAAGATTGTGTGAGGCGGGCAAGATGGCTCGGCAGGAAAGGTGCATGAGAGCCTGAAAACCAGAGGTCAATTCTCCAAACCCACAGAAAAGCGGCAGACAAGAACCAATTCCTTAATGGTGTCCTCCAGTCACACATGTCTCCCATCACCTCACACACATGTACCCAGCCAACAGCATCACCACAACTAGTTTAGAAGAATTAAAAAAGAGGAGGAGTTTTATTTACTTGAGGAAGGATGGAATGTATCTCAGGCTGACCCTAAACTCACTTTGTAGCCAATCCTATAGTCACAGATGACCTTGAACTTCTGACCCTCTTGAAACAGGCTTATTTTGTATGACATCTGTAGGTACTTGTACATGTCGAATCCTCAGGTTCTAAACAGGACTCGGGTCTCTGCAACATCCTTCACAAACTCAGTCAGTACCTGCTTCCCTCACCCCCATGTGACTTGCAGCAAAGTGCTGAAGAGACCTGGCTCCTCCATGAGGACAACTTAACGTACTCACAGTTTGAAATCAAGAAACTGAGCTGATTCTGTAGGTCATACAGTCTTTCTTTCTCTCTCTAATTTAACTGCTCAAATATGATCTCTACAAATGTTTGGATAAGAATAAAGAAAAGGAAATAAGGTTTTTCAATCAGTATTTCTGTAGATTGCAAGACAAAGGGATTTACTTGTCAGTATTAGAATAACATTTAATATCTCCAGGTTCCTGTAACCTAAATTTAGATTTGTAGCCAGAGCAAGTTAGAAGCAGCCGGAGGAGTGAGCTTTGGCCAAAACACCGTGCGCTTTTTGCAAGGCAGCTTAGGAGATAGTTTTCACAAAATACATCTTCACTCCATATTGTCTATAAACACTGTTATCCCTTGCTCTGAAAGGCTGTTCGTTTTTTAAAACCACCTTCCACCTTTCAGTACTGGGATTATAGGCGCGCACCACCATGCCTGGTTTTCTGAGGTTTTCCTAGATACTGCCTAGTGCAAAACCTGAAAGCCGCCTTTCTGTATGCTACTCATTCTATTCAGTAATAATGGATGACCACGACTTCAAGATGTGTTCTAGGAATGGAGAAAAAACACAAAAATAAGAGATCCTGTGAAAGATAATTACTGTGTGAGGAGAGCAAAGGGAAGGCTTCAGACCAGAGGCTGTCACAGGGCACTTGTGACAGCTGGGAGAAGAGATGCCATTGAGAATGAGGCATTCTTGACATTCCTACCGCTCCAGCCCAGGCCTTTGGAAGCCTGACTGCCAAGGGACATGGAAGCACTGTCCACTGCTTGGGAACATTTGACTCAGTACCGACTGCTCTAGTCCACTGAGGCTACTGAACACCCTGACCCGTCACTGAAAATAAATTAAACACAAATGTACTAATCACAGCTACCTGGAATACAACAGTTGGGGCTAAGCAACAGTGTACCCAAAGTAACGTCCTTGGTAGGAAGGGCCGAAGAATAAGGACTCATGAGCTCTGACATGTTCTTGGTTAGGGACTGAATCTTGTTCCTTCCACTTAGAAATGCTGACCATCATTTAATCTGGAGTAATTCAGAATGCAACCTCATTTTGAAATAAAATCATACATACAATTAAAAGTAGACCCCTAATCCATGAGACTGGGACACTGACAGGAAGACACACAGAAAGGTCGTGTGATTGCAGCAACGCCCTGGATTGTGGACCCCTCAGTGAGCCCACATGCAACCACCTCCGCTGACTGGCATTTCAGACTTGAAGCACCCACAACTGTGAGAGGCCAAGTTTCTGCTTCTGAGCATTCAGTTTCTGCTTTGCAGCCCTAGGAAACTAGTGCAATAGGAAATATTAAAGACAAATATATTTGCTGTTACTCCTGGCTGCCCCAATCTGACTTGAACGATAACGCATAAAGTCAAAATGGTAAATGTGTTGGTGGGCACTTAATACACAAGCTGTAACTTGTGGTAATGACAGCATGAGAAAAGCAGAGTTCATGGGAGCACAGTTTCACACAATCCTGAAATTAAGGGGTTACTAATCAGAACTAGGTTATAATAAATTAATCAGGACTAGATTATTCTGAATTACTATAATCTACAAGGGAGCTATTAGGGAAATAAAATATATAGTTAAGAGAAATTATAAGAGAATTAAAATGGTATGTTAGAATTGTCACATAACACAAGAATAAACAGAAACAACGTGAGAAACGACAGCAAAATGGATTTTATTAATAATTACATTCCATGTAAGTGAATTAAACTGTCCAGTTTCCAGAGACTGACAGAATGGATTTAAAAGCATGAACCACATATGCTGTCTGCAATATACCAGTTTCAGAGACATAAACAAGTTGAAAGGAAAAAGATATTCTGTGAAAACAAGGTTGAAGTCACTACCCAAAACAGACTTTAAAAACTTTTGAGACAAAGGAGGACATTGTGACATTAAGGGGTTAATCCCAGGAGTAGGGGCAGAAAGGAAGAGAAGAGCCATCCAGCCAGACACAGAATACCAAAATATATGAAGCAAAACCAGAACTGAAGACATAGTTTAACTGTCAAAAGTGCAATAGCCTTCCAACCAAGCTCCAGGAGACAGGCTGAACTGGAGGAGCTGAGAAACTGAAACCCTATCATACTTAGATACACAGGTGTCAACTTGATGATGGTTGAGGGTTTGAGCTTTGGGCACATTTATAGAGAATTGATAGTTAAGCCTAGAGCAAATCTGCAGATCGTGTAGTGGATGAGAAAGGTCCAGCCCATGGTGGGTGGGACTAGTATCTGGGCAAGTGAATAAAATGGAGGGAACTACTTGAGAAAGTGGGCATCCTTCTGTATACTTGGCTAGACATGCTGGTCTGGCAAGTAAGGATCATCCCTCTCTCAGCTGTTATGTGAATATGATGTGGCCAGTTCCCTAAGCCCTGATGGTGTGAGCTTCCCATCAAGCTGGACTGAGAACTATAAACGGACTATCCTAAGAGAAGAAACTTTGTTACCTTAAGTCAGTTGATGGTAATTTATCAACAACAATGCAGGTGAACTGCAACAAACCTTTCCCAGGCACACCTATATAGTTCTGGTGTGGACATTGACACTGTTAGTAAAACACAACTGCACAATGCTTGTAAAGGGACTTTGAGAGGCCCTCTTCCCACTGTGGTTGGTGGTGGCAAGCAAGCTCACAGTCATCAAGTACTTGGAGAAGGTGTAACTGACAGGCCAGTATTACAGAGCCTGGCCCAATGCATGTGAGTATCAGAGGCAGAGGTCAAGGTTTCCTGACCACCATTGAGGTGTCCTTTAACCTATAGTCCTGGGGCAATTCCCTATTCCTCCTCTAGATCTTTCGTTATTATTTCTCTTGTATGTATGGCCATGCATGGCGCAGTATGTGCACAAAAGTCAGAAGATAATCTGTACAAGTCATTTCTCTTCATGGATTCCAGGACTTAAGCTCAGGTTGCTGGGTTTGACTACAAGCGCCTTTGCTTACTTCTCACCAGCCTGTAGACCTTCCACTAATGTTGTTTTTTAATATCTTACTTCCTGCTTCAAAATCCCCTGTGATTTAAAAAGAATACCTAAAATACTCTACAAACAGAAGGTCCTGAGTTCCAATCCCAGATCCCATACAAAAATACCAAGCAGACACAGCAGTGGCCTGCACTTCTAGCCCTGGTGGGCGGAGCCTGGGGAATGCCAGAGGGGAGCAAAAAGGAAGTAGAAGCAACTAGGATGATTCCTGGCTTCCACAAGGACACAGTGTCCTCTGACACACATACACACAACACCCCGCCACCGACCCCCCAAAAACCTAAATAAGAGTTTGCCTTCAGCTGCCAACAACCAATACATTTGTCTCCTCATATCCCCTCTTGCTCACCACAATCCATTCTCCATCACACAGAATTTTTCAAGTTTTTTTTAATCAAAGTTTTTTGTGCTCAAAATCCCTCAGTAGCTTCCCACCACATTTAAAAGATGATCCAAATATTTTACTGGTTCACCAAGCCTGACACTGTTCAGTTTTCATTGTCTTGTAAGAACATTCGGACTCTGGAACTAAGGATGTGTGTGTCCTTTTACAGCAGACCGAGATACATACATATGCTTAATACATATTTAACAGACTGATTCTGGGTGAAATCTGTGAAGGTGGATTTTACTTACTAGTTACTCCAAGAATGTTAGCAAAACCAGCTGTGTTTTTGTTTTGCTTTGCTGTGAATCTTGCGTGGACTGTGGCTGGCTTAAACTTCCCCATGTAGACCAGGCTGGCCTCGTGGCAATCCTCCTGCCTCCCGAGTGCTAGGATTACAGGCATGAGCTCCCATACCTGGCTTGCCAAATTAGTCTTAAAACTCAAGTCTAAAAACATCCCTACTGCTAGAAAACTCTACCTCCAAACCACTGATTTTTTTTTAATGTATCTTAGATACAAGAGGGAAAGAGGTATTAGTGGGATTCAGTTAGGATTACTGCTGGTTTTTCCAAATGATTCTGCTGTCCCGATATCATGTTGCTGGCTTTTAAGGATAAACGAACTATATACACCTCTCCCTTTTCCTCAGTGCTCCCTCTCGGCTCCACCTGTTTTAAATGGAGACTCATACTGAGACCTCTGGAACAACAGCACCACCTGCTGGGCACCAGTTGTGCATCTGTGTGGACATAAGCCAGTAGCTAACCTTCCCCCTTGGGCAACTTTTCGAGCGCAGTAAAAAAGTCCAGCCTTCCTCAAGGTCTAACAGCAAACCTTACTCTGGAATTGCTGGTCCAACTACAGAACCATCTTTGAGATTTCTCTTCTTTTTTTTTTTATTTATTCAATTGTGCGTGTATGCATGTGTGTATGTGTGTGTGTAGGACCACGGACGAATTCGGGAACCACTATGGACTGCCTCCACCTCCTCCTTGTTTACTCTGCCCTGGGATTCACAGGCTCCGCCCTACCAGGACCTGAAACGCAGGCCGCCCCCCCCCCCCCCGCCCCGCTTCCACCGGCGTCTATACATGGAGTCTAGGATCCGAACTCAAGACTTTCTGCCTGTAAGGCAGAAGCTTAACCCCTGAGCCACCTCTCCAGCACCGAGATTTCTCTTCTTCAAATACTAATTCAGAAAATCAGTACTACCAGGGGAAGAGAACTGAAATACATGTGGATCAGACAGGAAGAGCACTTTGTCCCTCTCCCTTCAAGATGCTAGAACATAATGCCTTTGTTGCACTTCTGGAAGTTCACGAGGTTTTTCCTACAACTTTTTTTTTAATGTTTATACATTCATTTATTGTGTCAGAGAGTTGGGGAATCATACTCGAGATTTCCCAAGCTCCGCCCACCAGGCATGGAAATGCAGAATGCCACTGTTTCTGATGCTTGGTGTTTTTATGTGGGACCTGGAATCTGAACTCTCAGAACCTTCTGCTTGTGGCAGGGTCTTAATCCCTGAGCCATCTCTCCAGCCCTTCCCAACACCTTTTCTAAGGACCATGAATTTATCTGGATTTATCTCCAGCTCAAAGACTTTTTTTTAGCTCCCATTCTAGTTTTCTTTCCTCCTAATCACTTTAGTTTACCCTCAAGTTCTTCCAAAGACGTTTCCCCACCACATTTTTGGAAAAACTTTTGAAGAAGTAGCTTATTTACCTTCTTTTTCAGCTTCTTAAAAAGCCCACTTTGATTGCCTGAACTAAATATGCCAACATTCTCCTAGCCCCTAGATCCAGGTCCCAGTTACACGGTGCCAGCCACACTGGAGCTGTTTTTGTGGTGAACATGAATGCCTCGAGGCCTTTCCCTGCTGCACACCCGAGCAACGAGATCCCTTTCTAACTTACTAGGCCCTGGGTGCACAGTAATCCCCCCAACCCAACCTGTCTATCTCAGTGCCAGAAGGGTCCAGACTACAGTGCATGCTTTCACACCAGGCTTGGGACTCCTCATTCTTAAAGGAGACTGTTTTGCCACTTGCCCTTGAATTTGTTGAGAAAATGTATGAGGTTAATCCTTGTCCAAATGATTCTCATTTCTTACGTTTTAATTAACTTATACTCCTGTATTTGTTGTTTTCAGTTACTTTTTAGTTTAGATACTTAGAAACCTACATTAACATAAAATACTTTATAGCCCATCCTCTCATATTTGCAAGACTATTGTTTTTCTAATTCAAAGTATTTCTAAAATGATTTTTTCATGATAGTTTGTCTTGATCAATTAAAAAAAATAAGCTTTCTTCAAGGGTTCTTATGTAATTAAAGCATAAGGTTCTCAAAAATCTAAAACACCTCAATTACATTGAATGCTGACAGATCTACATAAAACTGAGAGAAGAAATGCTTTTATTAATTACAACATGAAACTGACATAAAATCCTGTTAGAATGGAACCAGGATAAATAATGTTACAAAATTTACATTTTCGCATTTATTTTAGAGGAAAATATTATGGGTTAGTGCTCTTTTTAGCATTATGGAATAATTTCAGTAAAACTTTTATTTAAAAAAATAGTGATTGACATATATTTTCAAACTGTAAGACATAGTCAAAAAGGCAACCAGCAAGGTTAGGACTGTGTCAGACACAAGAGTCACATGACCGTTTCAGCTGCCACGTCAGTGTGCCCGCATCACCAAGGCATGTGCTTGAGGCAGGGGGCATTAGCAGGCCTCCTAAGAAGCAGACACTTGGCCGAGTTTGCTCCTTGGAGCAGAAACTAACACCTTTATCTTATTGTGTGTTGGGGCTGGAATCTTCTAGCTCAATTAAACAGGGTGAGTTCCTCTTAGGAAATGTCTCTGAAGTATTTCCAGCTTTTAAAGTAACAAATTATTTCTCAAAACTAGCTTTCCATTTTGATGTAAGACTTGATAAACACATTTCAACTATATTTTAGCAACTTCTTCTATCAACTACATTGTCCACAATAAAACTTAGTTATAATCTACATATAAAGTATTTTTAAATAAGTTTCGTTCTCACTTGAACTGACAACTCTTTTCTCAAGTGCCCATGGAAATTAATTTGAGCACGCACATACATACACTTGCGCATGTATGTATGCATATATAAGTAAGTTACTTTTACACTCAGAATACAACTAGACACTAAGGAAATAAATGGTCTTGCTCAAAAATCCCGCTCTATGTGGAGGGCAGGTACAGCTCACTGAAGGACGTGATGAGGTTGTAGTAGGTTTTCTCGTCGTCTGTTAATCCTGCGTTGCCAGGTCTCACCACCACAGCCACATGCACATCCGCTGCCTCAGCAGCGCTGGCCTCTGAAAAACCAAGAGATGGGTCAGATGCTCTAACCCATAACTGAGACTGCATCTGAGTCATCGAGGGATGGAAGAGAAGTGCCCTTGTTTTAATTAAGCTAAAAGACAAGTACATTCTTTTGTGTTTTAATGCCATGCTTAACAAAAAACAAAACCAGCACCTGTGTGTGCGCATGACAAGAGAGGCAGCATCAGCCACCCTGAGCTGACAAGAGAGGCAGCATCAGCCACCCTGAGCTGACAAGAGCTCTGTGACAGAATCATCTCTGTCCACTGCCCCCTCCCCGTCCATGCCCCCATACTCCATAAACAGTGGAACTGAAGTAACAACACCAACTAAGCATCTGGGAGGACAGAGGGAACCTCAAGATCTAATCAAACCACAACACGTGCTGTCACCTCCAGGCTCCAATATGTCATACCCCCCCTGCCCAGACTCTATGTCTAATTGGCTAGCAAATAAGTCGTAAGTAATTCCTACTCTTTAAATTCAGCCAGAAGCATTACACTCCCCAACCACACCATCTGCACTAGACCAATTACATTAGGTAAACTGGAGACACAAGGCACTTTGAGTATATTCCTCTCCCTCTTTCATTTCTGCTTGGAAACCAGCAGCTACCTTCAATTAAGTTAGCACCCACTACATACCAGGTCTGCAAGAGGACAAAGGATTCGTAAACAAAGCTTCTGTCTCCACGGAGCTCCCATCCTCACCTGCTCTTCATAGAACCCCCATAGCTAATATCATTATTCCCGTCTCCTGTTCTACAGATATGGAAACTCAAAGTTAAACAAGTGGTAGGGCTAAAATTTGAAACTGTAGTGGTTTGACTCAACAAAAAAATCCCCCTCTGCATATGGGAATACCTTTTCCAGGCAGACCCTGAAGATTCTCCAGCAAGAGGCAGCTACCTTCTGCTCATCCCTACTTTCCAGTCTGACCACCCTGACTAAAGCTTCTAAGCAAGACCTTATTTCAAAGAGAAAAAAAGTATAGTCACTCACCTAAAGTAACATCTGTCAGAAATAGGATGTTGTTGGTTGAGCATCCAATGCTGTTTGCAATCTTCCGGTAACTCTCACTCTCCACCTTGTGTCCAATGTTGGTATCGAAGTGGCCATCAACAAGCTGGACAAAGAGAAGGCCTATCATCACTCCAAACACACATACAATGCTCCTTTATCTCACGTCCCTTTTCTCAGAAGTACATGGTGATTTCACTCCTTATTTACTGGAAACTTACTTAATACAGAACTTTCTAAACTATAAAAAATAAATACAAAGAAGAAAACTCCCAATTCAATGTATATATGAGATTATGATTTATTTGGCAGTCACTGACATTATTATAACCAAAATCATTTAAAAATATCCACCCCCTACATTCTATCCTTAAGATACTTTGCGCATTCAAACTACTTCTTGGGATAGGGTTGTGCTCCTGATGAAAATGCTCTGAACATCACACTTTCCATCTAGAATGAAAAGATATACAAGGCCCTGGGTTCAATCTCTAGAACCACTAAAGGAAAAACAAAACAAAACAAAAGTCAAGTCTTTATGGATTCCTTAAACTGCACAATCCTACTTTGCATTTTACCTAACTTTTTTTTAATTTTTTTAATTAATCACCTGGAACCAGGCCAGCCTAATCTCGCCCCATCCTAAAGCTCAGGGAAACTTGTGGAAGAGGGGTGGTAAGATTTTAAGAGCCTAAAGATGGGGAGAAGCAATGATATGCAAGATACTCCACACAAGTTAGGGCCGAGTAACCACAATAGGACTTTTGCATGACCTGCGCAATGACCGACATATCATTGACCCCCCCCCCCAAGTCTAGTATGGATGACAGGTACTAGGATCCTTAGAGGCAAGGGATTAACAGCCACAATAGTGTTCCCATACTAAAAGGGCTCTAGGCACTGCTACTGAGTCTTTATACTTCATTAGAATAGAGGACCCAGAGGGAAGTTTGACATTTATACTAAAGAATGCTCCAGGGATTTGGGGGAGGGGGAGCGCACTGGGAGAAAGGGAATAGGGGAAAGGAAGGGAAAAAGGGGAGAGGGAGCAAGGGGGTCCAGGAATGGGTGGAGGGAGGGGACGGGATACTTATTAAGTCTGTATGCATGGAAGTAATTAATTAATTAATTAATTAAACAAAAAAAGAGTAGCCAGGCATGGTAAGTGGAAGCCTGGAATCCCAAGACCTGAGAGGTGGAGCCAAGAGGATCAGGAGTTCAAGGACATTCTCAGCTAAAGCCAGCCTTAGTTACCTGACACTTGACTCAAAGCAAACAAAATAAAATAACAAAGACAGATGCAGAGGAAGATTTACCAAGTATATGTAATTTTCCAACACAGGAAAGATGCTAGTTTACCTCAAAAACTAGTATCACACAAATTTCACCCAGAAATGTAAGGTACTCTATACAGTTTACCCACTTCTTTTCATTATCAGTCTAGGAGATATAAGTTCGATTATCTAAATGTCAACTTGGCTCATAATTAGTTCACTGCTCTGTTGAGAGGATCACACATGCATGTCATGGCACAGGGGGTGAAGGTCAGAGAGCAAATTTCAGTTTCAGAAGTCAGCTCTCTCCTTCCATCATGTGGAAGTTTCTGGTGATCAAACTCAGGCAGCCAGATTCATGAGCAGGTACCTTACCAGCCACCTTACCAGTACGACCGGAACATTCTTTATTATTCAGTATTTGGCACTGTCAAAACAAAGTCAGTCAAGTAACCTACCCCTAGAATATCTCCCTCTGTGGAATGTCCAAATAACAGTTTCTGTGCCTCTACGCTTCCCGAAGAGTAGATGTACACCTTCATTCCAGCCTCTCTCCACTTTCTAACTGCTGGAACTACATCTGCAAAAAACCTGGAGGGAGAAACGCAAAAAGTTACCAAGCAGGAACATAACATCTAGTCAGATGAAAACACAGGCATGCCATGTGCATCTCTGTTTGTGCTCAAACGGCAGCTGAGAAGACACTTCATGTGGCTGGGAATGTCTGTTGCTCTAACAGGTGGATCACTCAGTTCAAGGATCACAGCAGATTGGAAGCAGTTTGAGCTCATAAAAGGTCTGAGCAGTAAGAAAGCGCAAAAGGATGATGTTAAGAAAGTAACAGGACTGGTAACAGCTCATCCAGTGGACACACTGTTGTGCAAGCCTGACCAGAGCCGCAGGAAAGAAATGACTCCGGTTGGTCTGACAGCACACGTGCCCTGTGACTGGCAAGCTCACAGTCTCACACAGCGCAATAAAAATTTTTGAAGGATGATTTTTAATTCTGAAGAAACTAGAAAAAAGATTGCAGCAATAATGCTGTATTATAAAATTCAATGTAATTTGTGATGTGAAAGAGTTACTTATACTCACTATGCTTTAAGAGAGCATGTCTTTAAAGAAAAAAAAATTCTAGTGGTTAATGCTGTGACTGTCTGATTAACCTGAAAATGGAAGTACATTTTCTTTGGAACTAAGATCTAGCTTTACTAGGTGAGGAAAAAAAATTACATACCAAAAATGTTCAGACTCATACCACCTCACATGAGCCAATCAGCTTTTGTGTCACTTAATCAGCTCTCTAGCATCTTCCACATTTAGTGAGAAATAAGTGAAAAGAAAAACAATGTAGGATGTGAAAACCTTCTTAAAGATTAACAGGAAAATGTCAGAAGTCTTCTATTTAACAAAACGCTTTAATGTGTTGCATGACTTTCCAGTAATGAACAAACTCAAAATGTTGCTTTAGATTCTCCCCAGGTTGACCCTACATAGATTGTGACTACTCTAAGCAGGGTTCAAGAGGTTTAAGACAATCCAGTCTAAGTCTCAGCTTCTACAGACAAGGAGCCAAGGAAAAGGTTAACTATTGTGTGTATAATCTCTTGGTTTACACATTCCAATACTATTTTAAATCTCACCTACAGGAACCATTAGCATCACAGCTAATACTGTGCCCAGTTCTCTTACATAATGATCAATGGCACAGCCTAAAATTCCAATTCTTCTTTCAAAGTAGATTCTTGAAGCAGATATGCAGAATGACATTTCACTGAACAAAAGGAAATAATGAAAAACCTAAGTCAACTGGAAATGATTTTGAACCTGGGGTTCACATAAGGCAACTGACTAATATCTGTAGCAGTAGCCTCTCATTAAAAAAAAAAAAAAAGAAACCTCCCAAGTCTGTGGCCTGATATATGGCTCAGTGGGTAAACCCTGGAGTCCACCACAATAGAAAAGAAACAACTTCCAAAAGTTGTCCCCTTATCCCACAAGCACATACAGTAAAACAAAAACACCTGGGCTATGAGATGGTTCAGTGGGTGAGGTGCCTACTTGTGAACTTGGTAACTCGATTTCTATCCCCAGGAGCCCACATAGTGGAAGGACAGAGCCAATGCCTGAAAGTTGTTCTCTGACTTCCACTGCGCAACATGGATGTACATGTGCCTCTCTCAATAAAATGTATTTTTCTAATTTTTTTATTATTATTTATTCAACTGTGTGCATATGCGTGTGTATGTGCATATGCGTGTGTATGTCTGTGTAGAACCACGGACGAATTTGCGAACCACCATGGACGCCTCCACCTCCTTCTGCCCCGGGATTCACAGGCTCTGCCCTACCAGGACCAGAAGCGCAGGCCGCCCCCGCTTCCGCCCGGCGTCTATACGTGGGATCTGGGATCCGAACTCAGGACCTTCCGCCTGCAAGATGGAGGCTTAACCCCTGAGCCACCTCTCCAGCCTCTAAAATGTATTTTTTTAAATGCTCATCTACTCAAGTTCAAACTCTCCCACACTCCCTCTTTCCAGTTAAAAAAAAAAATCTTCCAGGTCAGCCAGGTATATCAGCACACATCTATAAATCCCAGCACTGGGGTGGATGAGACAGGAAAATGCCAAGCTTGAAGCTATCCTGGCCAGCTGAGCTATACATATGATGAGATCCTCTTTTTATTTTTATTTTTTTTTTAGTTCTTGGGGCTGGAAAGACAGTTCAGTGCGTAAGGTACCTACTCAAAAACCTGAATTCAATTCCCAAAAGTCCGTACATTGAAGCAGAGAACTGACTTCTGATAGCCACTTGTGTTCCGTGGTATGCATGTGTGCTCATTCTCTTTGTTAAAATAAACAGATTTTTAAAAAATTTCTTCATGCAATACTGTCAGGAGAGTTATCAAGAATCCCATATTCAAGACTCAAAGGCTCCATTGAAGGTGCTTCAAAGAGCAGAGAAAGCAAGAGTGCTGAAACTCTGTGAGCGAGCCCAAGTGTCGATGCATAATTTCACAGCATTCTGTCCTTTATCACAGGAAAAAACAGGTGCTTCAATGTTCCTGGGAGGCAGATCAACAAGCTGTCTCTCATGTGACACAGTGTGTGGCGATACAGATCCAACTTAGCTCAGGGAAGCTCAGGAGCTGCCACATCCTTTTTACTTTTTGTTTGTCAGAAGAAAGGATTTCATGCACAGCCTTGAACTCATGGTCTCAGCTTCTCAGTGCTAGGCTTACAGATGCACACCTCACACACTACTTTCTACAGGCTGATTTAAAATGGGACTGAAAGTTTTTCAACCACCAGAAAGCCAGACCTGGGAGACTAAGATGAGTGAAATGCTTTTGAAGAAGGAAAAAACAAAAATCACAACTCCTCATTAGATAGATAAAAGCAATCCTATCTATTTTACTAAAAGTGCAACCTAAAAGGGCAGAGGACTAGTGAAGGGAATATCTGGGTCTGGAATGGTGAGATGTTTCATCACCAAAGCACATACTCTCCCTTCATGCGGCCAGCTGTGAACGCTGCCTTCCACATGTGGCCCTGGAGCTGTTTGAGCGCTGTGGTCTTGCGGTCAAGAGACATCTGCCAGCACACATTATCCACCACGGCTTGGATCATCTGCTGGAGGTCATCTGCCCCACTCCCAGAAGCTGCAGGGATCAGAGCAGCCCCATCCAAGTGAGCGTCTTCTTCAGCCTTTAAAAGAACGAAAGAAAGGGGGAAAAAGTGTGGTACATATGTATTTTTAAAATATTAGTAAATATATCCACATGCACATGAAAAAAATGCACCAAAACACGCAAAAGATCAATTTTCTCCAACTATCAACTAATCTAAGAAGTACTACAAATTATTCCTTAAAGAATCATACCTAAAAGAAAATTATAAGCGTTTTTACATTACCTTTCTTAGATCGCCAAAACTGAAATTTAAATTAGAGGCATGTTGCACACAAGACAGTGCACATAATGACACAAGACATGGTTGTTCACTCTCGTCAGCATCAACAAACAAGAACTTCAATTAAATCTGACCATTTTCTCTGCATGGTAACCAACTGAAGAAGAAAGAGGAAACATTTCATCTATTACTTTATGGCTAATGAAAAGAAGCCCATAAAGTAACGGGATTGGTTCCCATTCAGCCGCCCACATTCTCCCACATTTTGCGAAACCCCTAAGTCATCTAGAACAATGACTTTCTAACAACACAATCCAATCTTTAAAGAACATAAAGGAACGTGTACATGGAACTTTTGTTGTCACAGTTAAAAAAAATGAGGAAAGGAAGTATTTCAGATCAACCTTGAATTAAAGAAAATTCAGCAAACCCAAACACCCTATAACTAAAAGGATGTTGACTTAATGTAAGAGCTTTATAAACAGCATTCTACAGTATCCAGTACAAGAAAATTGTCTATCTTAAGTGCTGAACAGTAGCATGAAGATCTTAGCCAATGAAGCAATTTTAACAAGAAAATCATCAGAAGTTCCACAGCACACAATGTGGAAGACAGTCAGTCACAGGACAGCAGAGAGCAGCATGGCAAATATAAGACCAACGTGCTCTGAAGGCTGAGCCAGGGGAGAGCTGTGTGAGAAGTCTGGAGGGGCGTCAGGGTATGAAAAGGACCCAGTGGTACTGTAAAGGGGCAGCATTTGTATCCTTAGTAGTAGACCAGGTACTCTCACGTGGTAATAACTACATAAAATTTCAGCTTTCTGTTCAGAAAACACTTAGCTTTACAAATATTGACTCTCTTTTTTTGCAATTTAAACAGTTCCTGAAAGAAGTCATTCTACAATTTGCCATAACTTGACTGTAATTATGTGCTGTAAATTCCTAAGCAGACAAGTCAAGTCACTGCAATTTCTAATCCAAGCACACCACCTTTGTGGTTCTGAGGCACTGATTTTATAACATGTTCTAAGTATCTGGTATCCTCCACTCTAGGGTCTGGGAAATGTGGAAAAGTCCCACCTGTTTTCTCAAAAGACTGACATCCTGTTGGCACTCCTCCTCTTCCCAATGTGTCTGCAAGTACTCCTTAACATTTTCTTTGATGTAAGGAAATAAAATGTCCTGAAGAAAAGAAGGGGAAAACACATGTTAGGTTTTATCAATTACAGAATATGTATTTCTTCTATGATCTCACCTTAACTAAAACAAACTGAACAATGAAAATCTTAGTGGCAAGTGCTGCTGTGGTTATACCAGAGGGACAGAAACAGAGACCAACCAACCTGTGACCTACACCAGGAAGCAGCTGATCTGGTCCTGTGTTTGTCAATGACGTTTCACTGTAACTCAGTCACACTGGTTTACTTACATAGCTACTTTAGGGCTAGAATGACAGTGATGAGACCATCTGACCTATAAGCTTACATATTTGCTACCTGGACATTCACAGAAGTTTGCTAGCCCCTGCTAGACTACAAGCTCCGTGAAGCATACAGTGACAGTGGTTTACTCAATCTCAAGACATGCCACAGTATATAACACAATACCTATTGAATGGTATTCATGCATGACCAATGTCAAAAAAGAAAAAAAAAAAAAACACAAGTGACTTTTAGCAATGAAACTGTATGCAGAGAACCCTACAAGGAAGTGATCTGCAGTTACCACAATTGCTCACATCTGTAATTCAAGCACTTAGAAGGCTAAGGTAGAAAGACAGACAGACAGATTCATTATTTGGCCCTGCGGACTGAATCCAGACCCTCATGTATACTGAACACAACTACCTATCCTGAACTACTCCTGCCAAAGTGTCCACATGGACTTCCAATATATCTTTTTAAAACACTTTAAAGTTTAATCAATTTATTTTAAATGTTTACTATGTACTAAAATATGCTGAGTCTTGAGTAGGGCACAGAGGAGTCACACCCACCACTCTCAGCAAGTTTAAGGAGCCAGCCCCATCGGCAGGTAAACAAGTTGCACTGTAGAACGATGGATGAGGCAAGTGAAGTGCAGGGGGATGCTGCGCAAAATCAGGAGAGTGGCTCAGCAATAGTCTAACCCCAGTAAATCAGCACATGCTGTGGGCACAGAACCCACACACACACTGTGAAGAAGGCCTTATACAGTTCACATGAGATTCTACAACTCAGTTGAATTCACTTGTTTATTTACTCAAATACCTGTTGAATGTGTTCCCCACTTTTTTGGAGGCCATCACTATGTAGCCCAGGCTGACCACAAACTTGGCAATCCTTATGCCTCAGCTTCTGAAATGCTGAAATTGTAGGTGTGCACAATGGCTGGCTAAAAGTACTTTGACAAATGCGGTAAGAAATAGTGGGGGGGTTTACTACTTGAAACAGGGTTATGCAGCCCACCCAAATCCTTTTGTCTAACCTCCTGAGCAATGAAATTACAAATATAAACTACCACACCCACTTTATTTAGTATAAAAAAATTAGGGCTGGTGAGATTGCCACCAAACCTGAAAACATGAAATCAATCAACAGAACCTATCTGGTGAAGAAAACAAACTCCCACCAGTTCTTCTCTGATCTCATGCCAGGTAAACTCTGGCATGCAACACCCATAAGTACACACACAATAAATAAATACATGGAGAGAGAGACTGAGAGGAAAGAGAAGCGTGGCCCACACCCTCAACAAGAGTCCCTTTAGCGCTGACTTGCCGGCATTATCCATCAGCAATTACTTTCAGACAAGCAACAATTTATCAGGTTCCGATAAATTTTACAAGTACTTCGATGTTTTTTCACATTCATTCTTTCAGTGAGAGTGTATATAATGACATTTTTCAAGAGACCACAGGATGTATCACAAAAATCAAATGCAGATATAAGAATCCAAATGTCTTTAATAGTTGTCTGAAGGGATACACACAAAAAAATGCATTCTTCTAACCATGTTTTTTCAAAACAATAAATTCATACTGATACGTTATCTATGTTAAAATGGTGGTTTTGCTGTTTAAATGAAAACAGTTTTCTACTTCTCAGTTTTAAAACTTAATGTGATAAATATATAGACAGAACTACAAGTGACAGATTAACAGAGGTGACGGTGATAGAGAAGGTTCCAAACAGAACCAGTATAGGCAGGGTCACCTGATATACTAGTTTACCAAATGTTTCCATACCACAGCAGTGGTCCTGAAGATCAGCAATTCTAAGCCTGAGAAAACTGGAATAATCATTCCAATTTGTGAGGCACCAGCAGAGTGGCAATCCAAACTCAAGCCTCTTCTGATTGGCACCAACCACAATCGCCCCTTGGTTAGCTTGGTGAAGTACAGACAACACTTTCTGCCTCTTTCCTTGGGCCTCATCATTACAAGTTTCTGAATGTCTTGAATACTGTAGCACAGAGACAGACTGAGAAATGAGTAGTTCTTAATAAGAATCATTTGGAAAGAATAAGGTTAGGGTATCATTAGTACATCGATGTTTTTTTCAATGTGCATAGCAAAGGTTTGGCTGTATAATTAGAAATTAGAAAAGGGGGCCTCAGGATTGAACCCAGGGCCTTGTACATGTTTACTTACCTCTACTATTGAATTCATAATCTAGTTATAAAGTAGAAATTTTAAAAATATTTCTGGCAACTAAAATCTAAATTCAACTACTGAATGAAAACAAACAACACAAGAAAGTTCTTCCCCAGTAAAAATAAAGAAGCCATTCATTTGGCTGCTCTCACATGGCATTCCAGCAAAAAAGCTACAAAACTGTGATAAGGCAAATTTCTCAGCATACTTGGCAGAGAAGCCTTGATTAAGCTTAGGGAAACTCGTTATCTGAAAGAAGAAAAGCAAAAACACTAACATTCACATATTTTTCTGCAGAATTCCTTCTACCCTACTATTTAAAATGCTTTTCTTATTTTGAGTACTTAATTTCCCCGCTGTACCTCTCACTCTTCCTTTCTTTCTCCTGCCTAACATCTCCACTCCCTCTTACAAGCTCAGGCAAAACTGCAAACGACCTTCTCCCTGGACTCCTGATGAGATGCAGGCACATAGCAATTACTCTCCGAGGAACGTACCATAGAAACTCATAAGGAACACTTATTGCAGCACTGGATGTAATAAAGAAACCAGAAACAACCTTAACCTTTACAGCAGCTGGAGAACAAACAAACAGGTATCTGCAAACTATAAAACAGTAACCAGGAGAGATGATATATTCTTGCAAGCCCAGCTCTGGAGCAGGTAACAGATCAAGGCCATCTCAGCCACATGATGAGGCCAACTTATGCTGTTGCAGATTATGTCTCAAAAAGTAAAAATATTATATAGTCCTTAAAAGTTAATGCGGTAAAGTTTCAACATGAACATAAACTGTAATGTAGAAATAACATTCAAATACAAGGGAGTGTACTATTCGGTGGGGGCTTCAAATTGTTTGTCTAAAACTTTATTTTTTACATGAAACAAACAGAACCTAATCTTAACAGCAGGGGAACTGACATCGTTACATTAGCTTACTGAAAATAATTAGCAATTATGAACAAGCCAATTCCATCTCTTATCGCACATTTGCTTTTCCTCCCCTGTTCGGCCTCCTAGAGCACCCTGCCTACATTACTCCACAACTCCCAATTCAACTGATGCTGGTTAGACTCAGGGACCCTAGTAACCGAAAACAGTTAAAAATACATTAAAAAAAAAAAAAAATCAACGTGATTTCCTTCTTTCAGTCTTACTCAGAAAGAGCTTACAAATCCAGAGTTCCAATCTGAATGTCTGCTGGAGTGGGAAGGAATGGGCTCCAGGCACCAGCTGAACTCTGTCTTTAGCGGCCACATAACCCATCCTCACCAAGCCTCATGTCCTCCTTGCTACGCAGCAATGGCAACGAGGCAAAGCCACGGAGGAATCACGGATCACAGCTTACAGAGGACACCCCTACCTGCACCCTCACTAGATTCTCTACCATGATTTTTAAACGGGACGAGGATTACTTCTAGTCAAATTTAGTGCTAAGTATAATGAGGACTCTCCCAGAGGATAAACCACAAGCACAATTGTGTCAGCCAAATTGTGTGGTTATGACAAAGTATCTGAGAAATCAATTTAGTGGGTGAAAGGTTCATTTTGCCTCATGGATTCTGGCAGTCTCACTGACTGGCCACAGCTGCAGCCCCCTCCCGTGGGGTCGACAGAAAGGCAGAACATCAGGGGGGGAACATGAGGGCTGTGGATGTATGTGGCAGAGGAAGCTATCCACTCCACAGCCAGCAGGAAGCAGAGAGAAAGAAACCAGATTCCCAATATCCCCTCATGACTTCCTTCAACTAGGCCCCACCTTCTAAAGGGCACACCACATGCCAGGGACCAAGCCTTTAACACCCAACTGGGGAGGAACGTTAAGATCTAAACCATGACCACCTCATCTGCCCAGCTTTCAACCGAGTTCCAGACACTTCTGAAAATGGAGCTATCAATCACGGCCACCCTTCAGGAACTCACAGAAGCAACAGGTGCAGGGTTCCAAACTACCAAGAACTCTGGAGAAAGCTTTACGAGCTGGAAATTACTTCAGGGCCCGAGAGATGATCCAGTGGCTAACAGGGTCTACAACACGAAACTGACCACCTAAGTTCAATTCCTGAACCCATATGGTAGAAAGAGAGAACGGACTTCCAAAAGTTGTCCTCTGACCTCTATGCACACGCCTGCTCCCTGCACCCTCCTTCCCTAATGTAAAGGTTACTAATCATCTCACATCCTGGCATAGACCATGAGACCTGTCTATCAATCAGTGCCTTTACACATACTTTCTAAAGCTACCAGGAGGACTGGGGGTGAAGCTCAGAGCACACAGACACTATGTGAGAGGTCCTGGGCTCTATTCTCAGGTTGACAAAGTTAAAAAAAAAAGCTAAGTGTACACTTCTATGCAGTAAAAAGTTTTAGGCCTAAAAGTTAATCTCAGGATCATAATTGTTTTAATTTCAGTCATAACCCACTTACTGGTAATTTCAAAATATTGTAGTATGAAAAAAGTACTGTAATTAACTCAGGATTATACAAATTAATTTTTTCAGTGTGCCAGGCACCTAAGGGGTTTGTTTGGCAATCCACTAACAAAAGTAGGGCTCTGGCTCAGTGGCAAAGTGCTTGCCAAACGTGTTAGAACCTAGATCTCATCCCTAGCATGTGTGGTGGTGGTTGGGTGTAAATGAGTGTTTGCTTTTCAGAGAACTATGATTAAATTCCACAAGTGCTGAAGGGAATACTATGTAGGCAGCCAGTTACATCACTCGATGTGACTTAAAGACAGAGAATGACAGAGTTCCATTAAGGCTACAAATATTCTAAAGATCTAACTAAAGAAATTGCCTTGTAAATGCTCAGATGTAAAAATACAGATGTGCTTCTATGGTTGTGGTTGTTCTAATAAGAAAGTCATAGAATCAATAAAATCATGGCTGAAATATTTAGTTCCCTTTGAAGAAAATGGGTAATAAAAAATTTCCCCTAAAGAAAACAGAGGACAGCTATTTAAAGACTATTTTAAAATCTTCCAAAGGGACTACAATATATAATTGATAGCACTTGAGAACTTACAATTTTTTCAATCAGGAAATAAAATAGTGTAAAGGCCATACTAGTGGCTCCTACCTCATTAACCTCAGGGCGGGAGGCAGGGGAAAGGAAAATTAAATGGCTTAATCATTCTTAAAAATAAGTCACATTTAGTAAGCAGGAAATAAAATCTGTTACTAAATACCAAAATCTGTTACACTATTTCACCCATCTATCCACCCATCTTTTTTCTTTTCCTTTTTGGCAGCAGTTCAAGCACTGGACTTAGGCATTTGCTACCACACAGCCTTCTTGATAATGTTTTAAGTAAAGTTACTCCCCACAAAAACAAATTAAAGGCTATTTATCCTGAGAATGAAGTTAAGAGGAAAATAAATGTAATGAACAAGAGTTGCCAATTACCCATGACCATGACTAAAAAGTGCTGACTAACCTTGAGAGAGTAAAGCCATATCAACAAAAGTAGTAAACTCTCTATGCTATGATACATCTGACCACTATATTTGTGCTGAGTCATGATCCCCACTACAGCCGTCATTTACCTTACCACTTAGCATCGTATGCGACTATTTACAATTACAAAGTACTAAACAGGTTCCTTATCCCTTCCAAAACAACATTTAGCTTTTTCACTTAAATTAATTATAATTTTTACCTTCCCTCTTTTAGAAATGCGTAACTTGGGCTCGAGGTACAGTTCGGTGGTATAGAAATGTGTTTATCATTCCTGAGACCACAGTTGCAATCCTCAGCACATGAAGGGAGAAACAAGTGAGGCGAGATTGAGAGAATAGGATAAAATCAACAAGCTAGTCTCTAAGCCTCAATTTATTTATTCATAGTATTTACTTTATAGAGGTTCAAAATGACCTTGTAAGTCAAGGATCAGACAATTTGCATCTGTAGTATCTTCAGCTTCTTGCAATATATCAATTCTAATTATCTGAGCCCTGCTTCTGCAATGTGAACACATGCCACTGAAAACGTTAAGTCTGAGGAAATTCTAGGCAGGATCTACTAAGGAGATAAGTTGACCCATCACCTCACTAGGCCAGGCACATTACTTGCATTGGTGTAGTGTGGCTCATTGGTTAGCTACTTCTGTTTTTAGGATGATGATGATTTTTTGCTATTAGAATATTAGTTCTAATGGGTAGCCCAGGCTGGGCCTTAACTGTGATCTTCCTGTCCCAATCTCTTTAATGCAAGGTTTACAGGGATGTTACACAGCCCCAGGCTACACTGTCTTTTAAAAAATGGCTTTCTAAGTTTTGTTTGAACATTTCTAAAAATGGTAACTGACCTCTTAGAATGGATGAATCATTTCTGCCAGGTATTCTCAACAGTTGCAGTTTCAGAACTGAAGAACATACTAAGAACTAACTAGAAGTGTCAGTGTGAAGGAAACCACAGGGCTCATACACTGTGCCTGTCTTCTGCACGAGCAAGCAGGGCAGAGTCAAACAACATGTGTCATTTTTGAAATCTGAACTCCATAAGGTAGACTGTATGCATCATCTGTATTCAAAAAGAATTAATAAATGTGTTGCTAATAAAAAAAAAATGTCTTCTAAATTCCGCTAAGGAGACTACGCTGTAATTAAAAAAAGACAAACTATAACCTAATTAAGTGCAATGAATCACAATGAGCCAGGGAAAGTTATCAGTACAAGTGGATGGGAACAGGAGTAACAGCTTTAAAAATAAACTCAAGAAGGAAATGACTAGATCAAGTTCCTAGCAAAAGGAGATAAATCCACTTAAAACCCCTTCAGGGTAACACTTTTAAATAGATAAAAAGGCTGAAGTTCTAAGAGGCTTTATTGCTGACACAAAGTACATCCAGAACTCAATCAAATCCCAGCACCAAGACAACCGCCTTCTAGGTCTCCTGGGTAGAGATGAGTTCAGAAAGCACAACTCACTAACACTAACTGTAACAGAGCTTTAGACTCTCCAAAAGGTATAGGGTGTGTGTGTGTTGCAGATGGTGTCTTCCCCCAATAGCTTTTCCACCTTGTTTTTTGAGACAGGGTTTCTAAATGAACCTGGAGCTGACTAATTGGCTAATCTGCCTGGCCAGCAATTTCCAATTGTCCTCCAGTCTCTGCATCCTCAATGCTGGGATGGACTACAGGTGCACATCTGGATTTTTGTTTTGTTTTTTTTAAACATGGCTACTAAGATTCATGCTTATTCAGCAGGTACTTCACTGAGTAAGTCATCCCCAGCATTCTGTTTAATAGTAGTATTTCCCCTCTCTTACTAGAAACTGCCAGGTACCACACTCTCAGACTAAAACTTCAACCCTAAACACTATCTTTACCAACCTCATCATCACAGCCTCTTCCTAAAACAAAAATTGTCAAATCTTTTTTTAAAAATAATTATAAATCAAAGTCAGTAAAGATGACTCAGATGTGCTTGCCAAAATTGGATGACCTGGGTTTGATTTCCAGAACCCACACAGCGGGGGAAGAGAAACTCATGCAAGCCGTCCTCTGACCTATGCACATGGCATGGCATGTGCACGTGCCCTAAATGTAAAAAAAAAAAAAAAAAATTAACTACAGATCAGATTCAACATGATAAATGGTAATTTAAATAGAACCAGTGAGATGGTTCAGTGAGTAAAGGTGATTGGTTTGAAAATGTAGTGACCCAAGCTTAATCTCCAAAGCCCACGTGGTAGAGGGAAACAATCAACTGCCAAGTTTCCTCTGACCTTGTTTTAATTAATGACCTTGTCATACATTAATTTAAACAAAAAAAAGATGTCTGGGATACCTAAATGAAAAAAGACACTTGTGCACAAACATGAAGACCAGAATTCCTGGTCCCATAGTGGAAGGAGAGAATCAACAATCAAAAGCAGTGATCGGACACATGTCTGAACCTATCGTTAATCTACCTCTCCAACTCTTTCAAAAAAAAAAAAAAAAAGAATCACTAAAGGACTAACTGTGTAGCCAAAAAATCAAACTGGTTGGTAATCCTGAAGCATATCTCCAAGCCTTCCCTTGGAAATACTACCTATACCGACACCTTTTATCTTTTTGAAAAACAAAAATGTGGCCTAAGCTGACCTGGAACCCCCACTCCTCCTGCCTCAGTCTCCTGAGTGCTGTGAGAAAAGAGATATAAGTCACCACATCCAGCAAAAATTTCAACACAACACTTTCAAGGTCACTTTGAACATGTGTCCCGTGGTGGATATTTTTTAATTTAAAGAAGTGTACAATCTCAGTTCAGATAAACATATGATGCCTACTTAGATTCCTATTCTATAAATGAGTAGCTCTCCCAAGATCTACCTATTGTATAGTTTTTCCCATTTTTGTTGAGGACTCTGCCTTAAAAATGGTCCTGAAGCAAAGTGCTCAAAGACTGTAATATGCTTTATGAAGAAAATAAATGCTAGATAAAAATTTTGTATATAAAACACTAATAATAATGGTACTGGCTGTCTTCAATACTAATGACTCAGTAATACACGTTAAAGAAAGTGAACAGAAACATAAAGCAACATAAAACAAAGTTACATAGCATCCATTGATGAAATATGACCAGAGGCATCCAGGAACTGAACTGAAAAATCAAGAACTGTTTTTTCTCTCTAAGGTGCAATGACTCAGTAATCACTAGTAGTGCAGACAACAACTTTATAGATATAATGACCACAACTGT
This sequence comes from Typhlomys cinereus, assembly GCA_023101885.1. Classification (NCBI taxonomy): domain Eukaryota; kingdom Metazoa; phylum Chordata; class Mammalia; order Rodentia; family Platacanthomyidae; genus Typhlomys; species Typhlomys cinereus. The sequence goes on from JALPQD010000102.1 coordinate 1,608,694, forward strand.
TGTCATATATAACAGAAGAAAAACATGAACTTTTTTTTACCGAAAGAAAATTCCCCCCAAGTCTAATGAAGATTCCTGAATAAGACAATCACAGGACTGCTGACAGTGTTAGTTCAGAGGCTAACAGGCTGAAAACACTAGAAAGACAAAATACATACTGTATCACCATTAAGATCAAGTGGTTGTCCCATAGTATGTACAGACCTTAAGGTGAATACAAAATGATTCAATGGGATAGAAAATTACAACATTCACCTAAATGAGCTATTAATAATCACTAATTCAATTTGATTACATTAAAATTTATTTTAAGACTTAGTGACTAGGGGGGCTGAGAAGATAGTTCAGTACCTATCATGCTTATTGAACAAGCAAAATGACTGGAGCTCACATTCCCAGACTCCATGTAAAAATGTTGGGTGGGTGTGACTGCCCACCTGTAATTCCAGCCCTGGAAGGTGGAGTTTGGAATTCCCAGACTCAACAGTATAGTAAATGACATGTACAAAACTTACACTGGCAGTGCTTAGCCCAATCTTGCCCATCTACATGGTCAAAAAATGTTAGGAGATTAGCAATCTAAAAAATTAGTCAAAAGCAGTTGAAAACAACAAACTCCAGAAGCACAAGAGAAGAGCAAAAATGTAAGGACTGACAAGATTTCTCAGTAGAGTAAAAGTGCTGATGCCAGGCCTGAGGAACCAAGTTCTGTCCCCCAGAACTCACATTTTTAGTGACAACTGATTCTCACAAGTTGTCTTCTAATACACAGACACACACACAAATAATTAGATAAATGGGGGAAAAAACGCAGTTCCAGCAGAAACATCTAAGGAAAGTTAGTTTCTACTGGCTCCCAACCAGTTGTGATGAACCTTATACGGGACATCTCCAGTTTCTCTTTTAAATCATTAGTCAGTTGGAATATTCTACAAATGATACTAGCTAGGAGCCTTTCTTTCTCTAGAAATTTGAACATTTCTGGTTCAAGAAATAAGACAATGCTATTAAGTGAAAGCACTTTTTAAAAAAAACTTTGGTTATCGTGTTGAGTGTATGTGTTGATTACATGTGTGAGCGCTCAGAGGACAACTTAAGGAGTCTGGTCTCCCCTTCTACCTTTACATAGATTCTGCAGATTGAACGCAGGTGAATAAGTTTGTGCAACAAATGCTTTTACCTCCTGAGCCAACCTCTGGACCTAAAACCATTTTGATATAACCTAGAACCTCGGGGCTAAAAGGATGACAACTCAACAAAGAAAAAGCAATAGAAAACTGAGGAATTTATGGACATTCATATCCTGGGCTGTTAGTATTAATATACAATGACATAAGCTTGTGTACTTGTGGAGGCTCAAGGGTGACATCAGAAATCATCATGGATTGTGCTACCTCTTCACTGCTTTCCTAAGAGGTTTCCAGGCTCCACCTTCCTGCATCAGATTTGCAGGTCCCATCTTACCCCCCCTAACATTCTTAGATGGGCTCTAGGGATTCAAATATGGTTCCTTTTGTTTCCAAGGCAAAGGCTTTGACCCCTGAGCCATTCCCCCGGCCCTATATCATATATATGCACATGGCATCATATATTTTACATGACATCACATCATAAGCTCTAAGTGCTCAGCCACAAAAGGCATATATATGTATATATACACAAATATATATATATATATATATATATATATATATAGAGAGAGAGAGAGAGAGAGAGAGAGAGAGCGCAATCCATGTGATCTAACATCCAATAAGGAATTAATGCAGTTTCTAAGGGCAGTCTTACTTTCCAATGTCTCTTAAAATTTGCTTGATTTAATGAGACTGACATGCTACTCATAGATACCACCCAATCCCTGAACAACTGTTTCTTCTGAGGGGAAAAGCAGCAATATTTCAATCCTATAAGAAAAAGCTGGCTACTGGCTATGTTTGACATCCTAAGGGTGCTTCAAGAGCATTTTTTGGCAACACTCCATCTTTACGGTACAGTAACTACAGAACTATAGCACACACACACACACACACACACATAAAGAAAGAAAGACTCAAGTATAGTCATTCCAGTCCAAGGGTTCGCATCTACACCTATCATCAAAACCTAGGATATACTGAAATTTGTTATCATACACTTTCATGGTACTTCACATAAAGTATTCTCAGATTAAATATACCATGTAGTACATACACCAGACAACCAAAAAACTGGACAAGCACTCTGGCTCCATTATAATTGTTAAGTGCAATAATCAAAGAGAAAAACAGGGGCTTCTTCCCCACCACCACCAAAAAAAGACATGGGTTCATGTAGCCCAGGATAACCTTGAACTTCTATCTTCTTGCCTATACCTCTTGGTACTTGGATTAAAGGCCTAGTTTATGCAATGAGAAATGGAACCTAGAACCTAGTACATGCCAAGGAAGCACTTTACCAACTAAGTCACATCCTCAGCCTCAGTTAAAACCCTCAGTTTTTAATGTTTACTTATTGTGAGTGTATTAGAAGCACTGTGTGTGCCTATGGAAGTTCAAGGGTGAATTGCTCTACCTCCTTTTTGCTTCGCTCTGAGTTTTCTAGGCTCTACTTTCAAGGGCAGGAAGTGCAGATGGCTGCCATTTCCTCATTTTTACATGGGATCCAGGATTTGAACTTAAGTCCTCCTGCTTTCAGAGCAGATGCTTAACCCCTAAACCTCTCTCCACTCCCTTCTCCAAGTAGTTTAGTGTAACAATCTGGGTTCAGAGCTCAGGTATTTATACAGCTTTTCGGGCCCTTATTAAAATATAGACAGTACATATAGTGTAATTTTTGAAGAATTAGTATTTCACATGTACAGAATATTCAATGTTTCCTCCCATCACTCCCGGAAAACAGAATTACAAATTCACACATACTTTATCTTTTACATTTTTCATTTTATTGAAATTTATAAGAAAGACACAGAGACAGAGACATGCACCATGTGGGGCTTCCAGAGACTGAACTCAAATCAAGTCAACAGGTTTATGAGCAGGTATCTTACTTGCTCTGCTATCTCACCAGCCCCTCACACACCTTTCCTGACTAAAAATGCTCAAAACAGAGTACCTTTAAACTCTCAGCTCCCTGTTTAGAAACTCAGCAAAGGCATAATTCATTAGTTCTCTTTAAAGTATTCAAAAAAAATTAGTCCTTAAGCTACTAAACTAAAATTTTTTGTCCAGTTCATGAAATGTCACTTTCTTGAAGACTCACAAATTATGTGCACAAGTTTGCGTAGAGGTGCTGAAACGTCATCTATTTAAATATGTTTGGATTACCATTTCTCAAGACTATCTAATGGACTTTTTCTGTGTAGTCACTATAAACATCCACATACCTAACATTCTTCTAAGCTCACCTTTAGAAATAATGGTTTTGGGGGCTGGAGAGGTGGCTCAGGGGTTAAGCATCTGCCTTGCAGGCAGAAGGTCCTGAGTTCGGATCCTAGACCCCACGTATAGACGCCAGGCAGAAGCGGGGGCAGCCTGTGTTTCTGGTCCTGGTAGGGCGGAGCCTGTGAATCCCAGGGCAGAGTAAACAAGGAGGAGGTGGAGGCGTCCATGGTGGTTCCTGAATTGGTCCGTGGTTCTACACACACACATACATACATACACACACGCGCACACACATACATGCACAACTGAATAAATAATAAACAATAAAAAAAATTTAAAAAAAAGAAATAATGGTTTTGATAAATTCTTGTGTAAGAATATCACAAAAAAAGAGCCAAAGAAACTATTTAATTGCTTGTCTTCTTTTTATAAATATTTACTGTGGGTGTGAGAGAGAGAGAGAGAAATAGAGAAGGTACTGTGTGTCCCTGTGGAAGACCAAGAATGATTTTGGAAATCATCCTGGATCCACCCATCTGGGTCGAAGTCCAGGCTGTAGCTGCTTCTGCCTGGTGTTTTTTAATGTGGGATCTGGGATCTGAACTCAGGACCTTCTGCTTGCCAGGCAGTCTTAACCCCTGAGCCATCTCTCCAGCCCTACTTGTCTATTTCTGAGATGAGGGTTTGCTGTATTGCTGTGGCTGACTTCAAACTCAATCCATCATTGTGTGCAGTCAGCTTTGAATCTATACATATTCTGGTATCAAAATCAATTTATTTAAGTCACGAGGACATCTGTATTCCTGGATTTCAGACTAAGCCTACCATAAGAATTCCAAGTGGCTCAAAGTCATCTAATGGAAGACTCAGTGGGACAAAGTGGGGGAGAGGGGTATGCTTTGCTGCAAAACTGATTTGTGTAAAGTACCATGAGACTCAAATCAACTTCCGAAGAATGGCACTGATGCTGTGACATATCACTCCTAGTATCTTGTGTTGTTTTGTGTCTTAGTGGACAATAGAAAACAAGAAAGCCAGAAAAGTTCTAGTGATCTATAATATAAACTATAAAAGAAAGAATCCTTTTGTTCACTAAAAATCAAGCAAAAAGTTATTCTTTAACAACCCAAAACAAAAGCACATTTATCAGCATTTGGGCAATTCTGAAATTCTCTATTGGTTTCAAATGTACTAAAAAATTAAAACAGAAAATATGTCCAACTGTATCTCTTCAGATTGTTTGCTAAAGTACTATGATTCTTCTAAAAAAAAAAAACACGTGTAAGTGTAAGAAGGGGTGGTAAGATTGTAAGAGCCAAAAGATGGGAAGGTCCACCACTGGACCTCCATTCAAGGCAAGACTGCTGCATCCAGGAACTCTCCGCAATGAGACTTGACCTTACCAGACCTGCAAAAAGACTGACATAACAACATGTCCCAATAGACCAGCGAGGATCTCAGGAGAGAGAATTACATGCAGTGGAAACTTTGGGGACTAGGGCTGGATGACTGAAGGGAAATGGATCTATCAGTGGGGCAGCCTAGGAGGGGGCTACTTGGTATGCCAGAGGCCTGAACCCCCACAAGAGCAGACAGGCCAGAGGAACACTGAGGTCCACAGAAGCAGATAGGCAGGAGGATAGGAGGGAGTGGGATGGATTGATGAAGGGGAGGAAGGAGGATCGGAAGGAGGGGAAATTATTAAATAAATTATAAAAAATAAAAAGCATGTAAGCATTGCCGACTTGGTAGCACATGCCTGTGGTCCCAGCACTGAATGCTGAGGCAGATTGGTGGGAATTTGTAATCAATCTCAGCTACCTACTGTTCCAGGCCAGCCCTGTCTCAGAAATTTAAAGTGATTATTGTATTTGGAGTCCTAAAAGTGTATACAAACTTTATATTTTAACCTATACCTAGAAAATTTGGTACTGTAAACTTGAATTGCTGAATTTCTTGGATGATTTTTGCTACTTTTTTTCCTACAGTATCTCAATTATTCTACACAAGTATCTATGGTTAACTTATTTGTATCTAAATAGACTATGTACGAAAGGAGGCTGCTATAACTCAGTCTTAAGTGTTATCAGGAAGGAGGAATGCTTGGAATAAAAGCTTCAAGGCTATATGGCTTTCTAAGGAAAACGAATTAATTCTAGAAGCGCTCTTTCGCTCAGTCGAGTAAAAATAACCACAGCTCGGTCACACACGACAGCAGGCGTGGGGAAGGGGCGGGGCGCGGTCTTTCGAGAAAGCCCGAGCGAGCGGAACTGAGGACGCACGTGACCCGGCCCGCGCAGCCTGCGGAGCCGAGGTCGAGGCCTCGTGCACCAGGTGCAGCTCGCGCACCAAGCCGGGCGTGGGGCGCTCCCAACACCCCAGCTCGCCCCGCCGGGCTGTCTCCTCCGCATTTGGCGGGGAGCACGTCCATCTCTTCCTACCCTCCCCGCGTACAAAAGCCGAGGCCAGGGCGAGGAGCTGACGGCGCGAGGACAGCACCCCGCAGACCGCCACAGCCTCTGCTCTCCCCCCGCCGCACCAAACAGCACAGCCGCGCTAGCTCTCCGCGGCCCCGGGTGTGTCTAAGGTGGAGCCCGGACGCTCCGGGTTTTTCAGATTTTTCTTAAAGCGCAGTAACTTCCCCGCTCCCTTCCGCCCCTCACCTTCACGAAAGCAATCGGAGTTGTGGTACCTTCGATATCCAACAGGATCACGGAGACTTCGGCGGGCACCGAAAGCACGACCATTTCTCCCACCAAGTCCGCGGGCTCCGCCTGAGGAGGAAGGCAGCGCTACGCCGCAGGACCGCGGGCTCCCGAGAGGCCGGCCACGGGCTGGGGGGCAGGCGAAGGCAAGCGGCCCGGGGCGCGGACCAGAGACCACCGCCCAGCGCGGAGGGAGCCGCTCAGGTCCCGCAGCCCGAGCGCGCGGCAGCGGCAGCAGCGGAGGCGGCGGCGGCAGCAGGCCCAGACCACGTGGGCAGCGCGAGGGGCGGCGCTGGCGGGCCCAGGGGGCGGGGACCCGGGACCGCGGGCGCCCATTGGCCGCCGGCGCGCCGCGCACGCGACCCGTCCAGATGAGCCCCGCGTGGGCGGGAACAAAGCAGCGAGCGCGGGAGCGGGGAGCGCGGGCGCGCGCCCTCCGCAGACTGGAGGAGCGAGCGGGAGAAGCCCGGGGCACGTGCAGACGAGAGCCCCGCGAGGGGCGCGCCGGGGATGTGAGTGCCCCTTGCCCTCTCCAGCACCCAGCCCCCTTCCCCGCCCACCGCGGGCGCAGCCGGCCGGCCGGACCCCGCCCTCCCGGGGGCCGCCACCGGGTTCCGAGGCCGCGCCGGGCCCGGGCCGCAGCCGTCCGTCCACGGGGAGGCACGCCGCGCGCCCCGAGGCGGGGACGGAAGAGCCGCCCCCGCCACCCCGAGGGCCCCCGGGCACGCCCGCTTCCTGGGCGGCTCGTCGCAGCCAGCGCGAGGACAAAACACGCGTGCGCGCGGCGGGGAGCGCGCTTGCAGCTTCGCCAGCAGCGCCCGGCGCGGTCCGCCTCTCGGTCGCGGAGCAGCAGGCGCCGCGGCCGCTCCGCCCGGGGGCGCCGAGCCCCGCAAGGCGCGGGGGGCGGCTGCTAGGCGGGAGTGGGCCGGAGCGGACGCCAGGCACGAGGCTCTCCAAGGCAAGCGGACCCGTGGCCCCGCAGCGCCGCTGCTCGGCGTTTTCTGACCCCCGGACTTTCCGCCCCTTCGTGTTTCTCTTGCGACTTCTCCCGGTTTCCCAAGCCCGGCCCCCGCGACGCGACCGCGCTCCGCTCCCCGAGCGCCGCGATGGAGGTCGCACCCCGGCTCTCGCACGCGCCGCCGCCGCCGCCATTGTTCCCCTCCGCTCCCGCTCCTTTAGCCTCCCGCAGTCTCTCGCACTGGCGGCCGCGGGCGCCCCGGCAGCTGGCCCCGCTCCTCCCTTCGCTCGCTGCCGCCTCGGCCCGGCAGGGGGCGCGCCGGACCCCGCGCCACGTCACCGCCCAGCAGCCCTCCCGATTGGCGGGCGGGGCGGCTATAAAGGGAGGGCGCAGGCGGCGGCCGGATCTCTTCCGCCGCCATTTTAAACCCAGCTCCCTACAACGCTCCGCCGCCGCCGGGCCCCGGACTGCGCGCCCGCACCCCGCCGCCGCCAGCCCCGCCGCCATGGAGGACGTGAACGAGTACAGCAACATAGAGGAATTCGCAGAGGGCTCCAAGATCAACGCGAGCAAGAACCAGCAGGACGACGGGTACCGCACGCTCCCGCCCCTCCCCCCGGCCCGCGCGCCCTGCGGCCCTCCGGAGCCGCGCGCTGCCCCGCTCTCTCCCCGACTCGGACCCCCGCGTGCCCGGCGGACCCCACTAGCTGGAAGGGAAGAGGCAGGGAAGATGGGGTGACTCGAGAGGCCCGCCGCGGGTGGGGGAAGGGCGGAGGGGTTGGCGGAGGAGGGCGGCGGCGGCGGCCGTGTCCCGAGTGCGCAGGCGCCGCGTGGGGCCGGGGGGAGGGGCCGGCTGGCTGCGCCCCACGCTGCAGCTGCCGCCGCCGCCTCATTGTGTCTGTTCCTGCCGGGGAGAGTTGGGGCAACTTCCGATCTGGACTGGTACCCAAGTGCCCACCGCGCCCTTCGGGTAGTTCTTTGGCGGGCACGACGGCTTGGCCGAGGACGCGGTGGGCCAGAGCTGTGAGGGGTCCGTGCAGAAAGTTGTGTGGGGCCACACAAAGGAACCCGGGCGAGCGGGTTGCGTTGGCGCGGCGCGGCTAAGAGTCCGGCTGCTGGTGTGGCCAAGTGACCTTTGGAATCGAGATTTTTGTGGCTTGTTCATGTGCTCGGAAACAAAAGAGATTTAACTGTTTACAGTTGGTGGGTAAAGTTTCCTGTGCTCCCGACTCCCAAGTTTAGTTTAGGGCTCAAGTCGTTTAAGTTACTGCTAAACTTTTTTTTTTTTAATAAACTTTTGTTTGTAGTAAAATGTTTATTGGAGGCTTGAGCTGGGATACAAGCAAGAAAGATCTGACTGAGTATTTGTCTCGATTTGGGGAAGTTGTAGACTGCACAATTAAAACAGATCCAGTCACTGGAAGATCGAGAGGATTTGGATTTGTGCTTTTCAAAGATGCTGCTAGTGTTGATAAGGTAGGGCTGTTTTGCATTGTGCCAACTTTTGTGTTACTTGCAAACTGTAGGAGTTTTAAGTTGCTGTCAAATTTGTCTTCTAGGTTTTGGAACTGAAAGAACACAAACTGGATGGCAAATTGATAGATCCTAAAAGGGCCAAAGCTTTAAAAGGGAAAGAACCCCCTAAAAAGGTTTTTGTGGGTGGATTGAGCCCAGATACTTCTGAAGAACAAATTAAAGAATATTTTGGAGCCTTTGGAGAGGTGGGCAGTGTGTTTACATGTCCTTGTTCTGTTTGTAAAATGTTCGCTCCTGATCCAGAGATTATTACTATTTCACAGGATAAATTGAGTTAATGCCCAAATGCCTTCAAGTCATTGATAATTTCTGCTGTCTGTGCTGTAGTGGGACACAGTACCTAATTTATTTTGGCCAAAAGCCAGGTGTTTGAACTTACATGACTTTGATGGCATCTCCCATTGTGGAATGCCATTAAAACATGCTATTCTTTGCTTCATACATGCAACAACTCACTTCAGGAAGCAATGGTACCAATTCAGAAGTCATGTAGAAGAGCATGTTAAGTGGAAATTTGAAAAGACCTGTATTGTTCTGGTCTGCTTTGAATAATCTTGAGCGTGCAACTTGATTTCAGATTGAAAATATTGAACTTCCCATGGATACAAAAACAAACGAAAGAAGAGGGTTCTGTTTTATCACATACACAGATGAAGAACCTGTAAAGAAATTGTTAGAAAGCAGATACCATCAGATTGGTTCTGGGAAGGTAAAGAAATTTACTAGCACATTTGGACCTTTTAGTGAAATTTATTTGAAAAGAAAATTCATTTAGTATTAGAACGTGGATATTTAAAGACTATTTTTTCCGACTTATAGTGTGAAATCAAAGTTGCACAACCCAAAGAGGTATATAGACAGCAACAACAACAACAAAAAGGAGGAAGAGGTGCTGCAGCTGGTGGAAGAGGTGGTACTAGGGGTCGTGGACGAGGTGAGACTTGATTTTTGGAAAATACTGATTTTTCAAATTGAACTGTAAACTACTAGGTACAGTCAGGATCATAAGAAAATGTAACTAGATTGAGTATCCCACACACAAAAAAATGTTACCTTAACAGGGAAGTGATAGTGTTTTTTATTTTTGTTTTTCCTTAGAAATGCACTTGTTCTAAACACCAAATTGACTAATATTATCATTTCCATAAGAGTCCTATTAAGCAGAACAGTACACGTCTTGAATTTAATAGGCAGTCCATTAAATGGAAGAAACTGATAGATGGCACAGTTGGACTTTCCGTATTTTGAATTGTAGCGCAGGGGAGGAGGGTGCATCATTTTGTGTTAGGGTTGAGGGATCAGAATTGTTTCCTAACAATCATTGTGCATTGTTTCAGGTCAGGGCCAAAACTGGAACCAAGGATTTAATAACTATTATGATCAAGGATATGGAAATTATAATAGTGCCTATGGTGGTGATCAAAACTATAGTGGCTATGGCGGATATGATTATACTGGGTATAACTATGGGAACTATGGATATGGACAGGGATATGCAGACTACAGCGGTAAGAATATTTACCTTAATTTTATAAACCAGTGGTATTAGAATTGAATTTTGAAGTACATTTCCATTAAAGTGTGTATGTGTTTCCTACTTTATCAGGGTACGAGAAGTTAAGTTTTTGAGGTGTGTTAGTCTAGTCGTAGACAATAACGATGGTGATTATAACAATGAGATGATTTGTAGCTACTTTGCACTGGCTATTAAGATGGCCTAATACTTTAGTGTTTACCATGAAACATTTTACACATTGTGTAGAATTTTTATGTTTATAAAGAATCAATTTTAGGAAACTTAGTGAATTTTTTTTCTTTTCGAAATAGGTCAACAGAGCACCTATGGCAAGGCATCCCGAGGGGGTGGCAATCACCAAAATAATTACCAGCCATACTAAAGGAGGACATTAGAGAAAGCAGGTGTGTATAAGAGCACAAGAAGGAGTGGAAATGCCTAATTTAATTTAAAGATCAATAGACAAATGAAGAGTGAAAACAAAATATTGTGTAGACTTTTTAACTAAAATTGTTAATTTTTAAGTGCTTTATGATCCTGTTTTGCCCAAAGTGTCTATAGATCTTTAACTTTAAAGTCTGATCTCACCTTTTTTAGTATTACAGAAAAACTTTAAGAGTTTTTCTGTTTGCTTTGTGTGCCAGGAGGTGTAGAGGAATAATTAAACTTTTAGAGCTATTAACAGGTAAAGTACTGAAATGGGTACAACTTAAGGAAAACAAGAATGTTGTCTTCTAACTCTGACATTATACCTTGTTTGTACCCGCCAGCGGGAACTTCATTGCAGGCCGTGTGTCACCCTGACCACGTCTATCTCTGGGGGTCGCACGTTGCGGGCAGAGCGCAAGGCATACACCAGAAAACGCTGTCCTGTGGTATGGTCTCTTCCAACTTCATGTACCAGCGTAAAGATTAAAGTGGAAAACTTCAGACTTTGGCTTCTTTTTTAATCTTTTTGGAGATTAAGTGTCTAAACTTAACTTAAATGGTTTTTTACAGGAGTTAAAGTACATAAATGCCTTTTTACAGCTTAATCATTTTGGTCTTCTGTTTAGTGTTGTATTTCAATTGTGGAGCCTCATTTTAAGTGTTCATTCTTTAAGATTTAATGCTTGCTTTTTCTTTTTATAGCTAATAGTGAAATCTACAAACCAAAACAAGAACTTTTAAATCTGGGATATAAATTAAAGATCATATGCACAAAACACAACTTACTGTCTTGTCAATATGATGAGCCTATCAGAAATTCACATACGTAATGGCATCTTACTTGGCTTACTAGAGATGCTTCTAGTAGGCCTTAATCTGCTTAGCCAATTACTGGGAAGCAATGTTCTGCATTCTTAAGTAAAAATTGAATTATTTATCATTTGGAAACTCCAAGGTGAGTTTTTCAGTTAACCTAAGCTGCATTTTGCTAAGAAATATGCATATGATCTTTAATTATTGAAGAAAAAATAAAGTGAGGACTTAAAAAACAATTCATGAAAGTGGACCTTTGAAAGCTTGCCAGAACTTCACAAATCTAAATGTTGTTTTGTTTTTGTTTTTAGGAGTTGTAAAGAAACCATCTTACAGGACGACATTGAAGATTGCTTGATCTTCTGTTGATCTAAGATGATTATTTTGTAAAAGACTTTCTAGTGTACATGACACAATTGTGTCCAACTGTATATAGCCGCCTCTTAGTTTCTTTGTTTTTACTTGTCCTTTGCTATCTGTGTTATGACTCAATGTGGATTTGTGTTTATACAAATTTTGTTTGTATGATTTCATGTTAAACCTCAAATAAATGCTTCCTTATGTGATTGTTTTTCTGCGTCAGGTACTACATAGTTCTGTAAAGATGTCATTTTAAAGAAGCAATAATTAAGGCAGTTTGTTTTGTAGGGAATATTGGTCCACGGGGAGAAACTGGTCCTTTGAGTAGGCAGCCACAGTGTCACCTCAGTCCCCTTTTTTATAGGTATTATGTTCTCTATGTCTCTTCATTTCTCTCTTCAGTGAGATTTCTATCACACCTTTGAATAATGTTCTTTTCTTTTGGATATCTGGAGACTGAAAAGCTAAGTTGTATTGTAATTGATGGAAACTAAAATTTAAAGTGCTTTTCTGGGTTGAGATTGTACCTCAATGGCCCTGTGCTTATCTTAGTATGTGTGAGGCTCTGGGTTCAATTCCTAACACCACTGGAATATATGCTGATAACACAAAGCTACTAACAGCTTCCTTAATTTTTTTCCTATCTGGCAAACCATGTACAATACATAGTTTGGACTTACCAGTCGTTAGAAAATTTAAACTAGTTTATACCATAGCTGGTGGATTAGAAAACATTCCAGATATCCTCAAGGAAAGAGTATTGTCAAGCTGGTAGAAACTAGTTCAAGCATTAAAAACAGCAAGGATTCCATCAGATAGGTGTGAAATTAACCAGTAAGGTTTACTTGAAAGATTAAAAATTGGGAGTACTGACAGGATTGTGTTCTGTTGGTATGAACAGAATATTGGGCATTAGGAAGCTGTATTAAATTGTGTGATGTAAGTTCTTAGGAAAAGTTAGGCTAGTAAATTCCACTTTCTGTGCAGTTAGTGCATGAGCTAAGTAGTGTATTTCCATATGCGGGCATAGGAAGGGAGCAGTGAAGACAATTTTTTTGTCTAAGATTAATGTTGGTCTAAGTGTGCTAAGTTGTGTCATAGTGTATTTTCATGGTGCAATGAAAAACATTTAGATTTTGCAGTGTCCTGGGAAATACAAGCTTCAATTTTTACATTTAAATAGTTGGATTTTAGGGAAGATTGTTTCTATGGTTCCACAGAAGCTGATAGAATTGGCATACATGTTCACAATTCAGAGTAGGTGGTCTCACAAGACCAGTAAGTTTGGTTTTGTTTTGTTTTTTTTTTTAATACAGATACCTGTCTTTTTTTTAACACCTGCAACTTTGTTTCAATGATAATTTGTACTTTCTGGGCTATCAAGTTATAATGCCTTGGCCTTGCTACAATATGGCCAAGTACCAATGTTGGCTATTAAAATTGTGTTTCAACATGCAACTGTAGAAAATGGAAGGGAGATTATTTCAAGTTATATTAGTAACAGTATCTAGTGAATACTGCTAAGTTCAAGCTTACAATTAGGCAACAAGTTGACTTTGAGATTGTCCTTTTCCCTGATCAAAATGAATAAAATCTTTTTAAAATAAAAACTTTAATTAAGTCTTAATATGTATGACTTTTAAAAACATCTGGAGATCACTAATGGTTTACCAAAAATTAAAGGGTAAGTATTTGATCTTTCGGGACCTTTGAACTTGAGATTTGTCTTCTGTACCAACTGATAGGAATTTCCAATTGTCACGGTGAAGTGTTCAAGGCACTTGTTGAATGAAATAGCATGAGTTTTCATCATGAAACCTAAATATTAATTTAGACCTAACTTGAATATTGGAAGTGGAACGGGAATAGAATTTTGAAGTATTTGCAATGTTTATGAAGTTAACTCATGAGTACTGTTTTGTGTGATTGTTGAAGAAATAAGCAACAAGCAGAGCTTTTATTGTCGAATGTGGTTTTTTTTCACAAGGGCAGCAGAAAACCTTTCCTAAAGACACTTCAAATACCAGGATTTGATTGTCAGCCAAACGATCATTAAGGGTCACCAATTTTAAAAGGTGACTCAACGTGTATCAGTATGTTTTGTGGCAGAAAATGTGTACGTGTGCACACAATTTGAGCATTCAGCGAATTGGAAATGTTAATTCTTTTTTAAATTTTTTTTATTATTTATTCAACTGTGTGCATATGCGTGTGTATGTGCGCGCGCGCGCGTGTGCGTGTGCGTGTGCGTGTGTGTGTGTGTGTGTGTGTTTGTGTGTGTGTAGAACCACGGACGAATTCGTGAACCACCATGGACGCCTCCACCTCCTTCTGTCCCGGGATTCACAGGCTCCGCCCTACCAGGACCAGAAGCGCAGGCCGCCCCCGCTTGTGGGGTCTGGGATCCGAACTCAGGACCTTCCGCCTGCAAGGCGGAGGCTTAACCCCTGAGCCACCTCTCCAGCCCCTGGAAATGTTAATTCTGTAGAAGTCCGTCCACCCTAGTCTACTAGACTTGTCACCTAGCTTTACTATGGTCTGGACTTTTTGAGCAAACACAGTGCAATGTTACCCTGTTTGCAGTCACTTGAAAACATTCCCACAAAAATGGGTGTACTGTGTGTATGTAGGTCCTAGGGCCACTTAAAACTGCCACCAGAGCTCTGAAACTATTAGGCTTCAGAGGCAATACTTAATACTTGCACCCTCTCACTGGCCTTGGACTGATCTATTTGAATTAGTTTGTTGGATGTTTTAAAATGTTTCTTAAATAGTAAAATTGATAGTGTGGTAGAAAGGAATGAACAATGACTTCTGAACCACAGAAGACGTGGTCTAGCTGGACATAAGTACTCAAGTAATAGTTAATCTCTTGTTTTTCCTTTTAACAGGATTAATTCAGGGTGTATCCAATTAGAGCCTAAATATTGTCTGCACTAAGGACATGAAAGAGTGAACTCTGTTCTTTAATAGAGACAGTTGAGATTCAACCAAGAAACATTTTCTTAACAGCTCTGTAACATGATTAAGAACAGTTACAATTTATTAACTCCATCCTATCCCAAGATTATCGAAACTCTTGAAAATGAAAAATCACTACTAAGGTCACACTGTTAACCTGTTTTATGTTTAGCTTCACATTTACATGTAATAGCACTCCAAAAAAATGTTTAGTGTAATTTTAGAAATATTTTCTAAGAGCATAACTTTATGCTTTCAGAATCTGTAGTCTAGGTAGTTCAACACTTTGAAACAAATGGTGAGCTGGTTGTTTTTAGCTTCAAAGTATTGAAGGTGAACTAACACTAGGAATTTTGAAGGACCAAGCGGGTAATTGAGACATGATGAAAGCAGGACTAAGCAAGACAGCTCAGTAGGTAGATTGGTGCCTCCTTGAAAACCTGAGTTCAGTCCCTGGAAACCCAATGATGGAAGGAGAAAACAGACTTCTGAAAGTTGTACTCTGCCCTTCACCCATGTTCCATGGCATTCATCTCAAAATACTAAACTCTAAAGGCCAGGCACAGAGGCACAACTACTAGGAAGTTGAAGCAATATGTTACAGGTTCAAAATCAACCTGGGCAACCTGAAAAAAAAGTTCAGATTTCCTCCACCTTACATAAGTTGGGCCATTACTTTTGAGTTCCTCCTCAATGAGGTTCTAATACAGCTAGATCCAGACTATAACAAATGGCCTCTTGCCACTTCTAATAGAGTTCTTGATCTCTCTGAGGCTTCATGAGCTGTCTGCATTTCTCTAGGCATTCTGATTCCTGATTCCAAACCACCAGAAATGCCCACTAAGTTCTGCTTATAGTATTAATAGGACTCTATTATAGTAGTGTAGGTTTTTTCTAACCTAAAGTTCCAGGTGCTTCCATATTACTGCAATGCTATTCCAAAGGCTGAGAATCACATGATCAGGTTTATCATCAAGCTAGAAAGGCAAGGAAGGACAGCCGGAACACCTCCACGTGCATTCAGGAGCATACTACCACACCATAAAGACGACCATAAAGGACCGGAAGACCGGAAATGGCAAGACAGACCTGATTTCAATCCTCAGAATCCATGTGCAGGTTGGGCAGGACTAGTCCTCTGACCTCATGGGTTTTCCACATGTCCACTCACACAAACAAAAATAAACACAGCTAGAGACATAAGTATAATATGTAATTATAATTCTGAACTGAGTCATAGAAGAGGAGAAATACTGAGTTAATGGCTAAAGAATTTCCAGAAGTGAAACAATCTAGATTCAGTGTATCCAACTGTAGTACAAAAAAATAAAAATAAAAATCTACATATAGATAAATTCATAGTGTTCTCTCTCTCTCTTCTTTCTGGTCACCATGAGGTAAGTAGTTTAGCTCTTCTGTGTCCTTTCATCTTGTTTAGGCCTCACTACAGCCTAGAAACAGCTGAGCCAGTTGATCATGAAATGAAATCCCTGAGGCTATAAGCTGAAGTAATAACTGTCTTAAATTGTTTCTCTCAGGTATTTGCCACAGTAATGAAAAATCTGAATTAACAAAACCAGTAGTCAGTAAACAAATAGAGGTATATGTGAAACTATCATAATGATGTAACTGCTCAAATCTAGAATATACAAAATAAGTTATAAGAATGTCCCATTTCTTCAACAAGTAAATAACAGGAAAAGTGAAAAAGTGTGGAGTAGAGGTGATTGAGTGATAAAAATTTTAAACTTAATGTACTTTTGTTCAATGACAGTTTCATACATGTATAGAATGAATATAAGTATTTTCATTCCATACTAACTCAATCGTACCCTTCTTTCATCTCCCATTGAAAAACCTTCCCAGGCACTCTCCTACTCAATCATATTTCTGTTTTTGTGGGTGTTCCCCAACCGAGTTTCATAAGGGTTGCCTGCACTAACACATGACATTAGTGGACTAAAGAAAACCGTTCCTGCTCCTGCAGCCAGCATTAACTATCAGTAGTTGCTCAGGGAAGTGTAGTGCATCATGAGATCTTTCCCCTTCCATGATGAAATGTTGACAGGCCCAATCCTATGCATGTCTTTCAACACTTTATTTGATTATTTGTGTATGGGGGGTGGGTCCTGTGTAGGACCAAGGGTGACTTCAGGAATCATCCTGGATTGCTTTTACCTCGTTTTTTGCTTCACTCTGGGATTTCCAAGACTCCACCCACTAGGGCAGGAAGTACAGACCACAGCCATTTCCCCCTGGCGGTTTTTACATGAAACTTGGATCTGAACTCAGGACCTTCTGCTTGCCAGGCAGAGTGGTAACCCCTGAGCCATCTCTCCAACCCTTATGCATGTTTTGTGAAAGTTAACAGAGCTACAGTAAGGTCATGGGTGCAATGGCCTTGTGTCCACAAGACTCCAACTGCTGTTACTCTTCCCCATCTTTTGGCTTTTACATCCTTACCACCCAGTCTTCCATGATGTCCTCTGAGCTTTGGGGTAGGGAGATGATGTTTTGGGCCAAGCAACTCAACAGTCACTTTTCTGTATCTGTTGTGATTCTCTGTATCAAACACCTTCCATTACAAAAGGAGGTAAGCAACATATTTATGTTAAGAATATAGCATGTTGGGGCTGGAGAGGTGGCTCAGGGATTAAGCCTCTGCCTTGGAAGCAGAAGGTCCTGAGTTCGGATCCTAGACACCACGTATAGACGCTGGGCAGAAGTGGGGGCGGCCTGTTTCTGGTCCTGGTAGGGTGGAGCCTGTGAATCCCGGGATAGAGTAAACAAGGGGGAGGTGGAGGTGGTCCATTGTGGTTCCCGAATTTGCCCGTGGTTCTACACACACACACACACACACACACACACACACACACACACACACACGCATAACTGAATAAATACAAGAATATAGCATGTTAATCAAATCTTTACAGAAAAAAATCTTAAGTTCACATGAAAGCACAAAGGGCCCTGAATATTCAAAACCACTTTGAGCAATAAAAATACTACTAGAAGCATAACCTACCCAGTCTCAGTCTATACTACAGAGCCATAGTAATAAATACAGCACGGTAATGACACAAAAAACAGACTTATGGATCGAGAATTGAAGACGTAGATACAACCCAAGTGCCTACAGACATCTGATATTTGATAAAGGTCCCAAAAACATACATTGGAGCAGCGATAGCATCTTCAACAAGTGGTGTTGGGAAACTGGATATACATGTAGAAGAATGAAAGTGGACCCTTATCGCTCAACTTGGATGAAAATTCCAAATGGATCAGAGACTCAATGTTAGACTGGATGCTGAATCTCTTAGAAGAAAGAATAGGAAATACTTAAACTGACTGGTTTAGGTAAAGATTTTCTGAATAGAATCTAATTAACAAGTGAAGGGAAAATCATGCAAAAGAAAATATTTGCAAACCAACATATCAGACAGAGGGCTGGCATCCAGAGTACACAAAGAACTCAAAAAATTAAACAATTAGGAATAAAGGAAACAAATCAATAAAGGAAGCAAACAGTGCAATCAAAAAATGAACCTCTAAACTAAAAAGAAACTTTTCACAAGACAAAATTCAAATGTTTAGCAAATCCCTTCAAAAGTGCTCAACTTTCCTAGTCATGAAAGAAATACAGAATAAAACCACTCTGAGATATCGTCTTATCCCACTCAGAATGCTTAAAATTAAAAACATAACAAATGCTAGTTAGAATGTGGAGAGAAGAAATCCCTTATCCACTGTTGAGGGGAATGCAAACTCATGCATCTTCTTTGGAAATCAGTATAGAGGTTTCTCAAATGGCTAAAAATTTAATTAACCATATAAGCCAGCCATACCACTGCTGGGAATTCCAAAAGGAATTTACATCATATTATAGAGACACATATACAATCATGTTCATTACAGTTCTATTCACAATCAAAAAGAAATAGAATCTGCCTTAAAGTCAACATTAGATGAATGGATAGTGAAAACAAAATGTAATGATACAATACTCAATGGAATACTACTCAGCTGTCAAAAAAAATGAAACTAATAGATTCGCTGGTAAATGGATGGAATTGGAAGCTGTAGAAATGAGTGAAGTATCCCAAACAGAAAGAGAAATGTCTCATGTTCTCTCTTATAGGTGAATGCTAACATTGAAATTTCAGAATGATATACTTAAAATGAAACCTCTATAATAGCTATAATATGCTAGGCAATAGGAGGAAGGGGATGGGCTCTAAAAAGTAGAGGCAATAGAACATAGGGGCCCAAGAGGGTACTTAAACACACATTCAGACAAACAGTTGCTGTCTGATGGCCATTAAGCACTTCACAGTAGGAAACAAGAGTGGTACTGTAAATCAAGTCAAATATCCTTGGAAGGGGAGGTCCTAGGCCCTAGATGGGAACAAGCTTCTTAACAGTAACCATAAAAACCTGATAGTAAGCTACCATTTAAACTCTTAACCTTTATACCATTAGATCAAAGAAACACTCAACACTCAACCAAGAAGCATCCTTCTACAATGGAGGAGATGCAATGCAGATAACCACAACAAGCCAAAGTGCAAAATAAAAGCAACTGGACATTTAAATCACCATCCATTCCATGGCTCAGGGAACCTTGAGGAAGATGGAGTGGTAAGAATGTAAGAGTCTGAGGGTGGGAAGAAAGAACTCAGAAGCCTACATTCATATCAGGCATGCCTCATCCAAGAACTCAATACATCTATTTCTACTTCTACTAGAATTCCACAGCAGCTGACCTAGTAAAATCTCATCACAGAGCTGGAGAGATGGCTCAGAGATTAAGACTCTGCTTCACATGCAGAAGGTCCTGAGTTCGGGTCCCAGGTCCCAAGTAAAAACACCAGGGGGAAACAAACTGTGGTGACCTGTACTTCTGGTCCTGGTGGGCAAAGCCTGGGAAATCCCAGAGCAAAGCATCCAGGAGGTAGAAGCAATCCAAAGTCACCCTTGCAATCACAAAGTCACCCTTGATCCTTCACAGGGACACATAGTGTCCTCTAATACACACACACACACACACACACACACACACACACACACACACACACACAGAATACATAAAGTTTAAAAAAAAACTAAAAAAAAATCTCATCACAAAGAGGCAAGGCTCTCAAGAGATACAGTGTCATCCTCAGAGACTGGGTGAGACTGGTTCAAATCATGAGAGAAGGAGATTATTATCCTGACGATTAGCCCACTGGTAGGCTGATATTGCCACAGAGGATACCTGGACTTAAGCCAATGCAAGTGTCCTAGAACAGGCACAATGGATCTCACAAGCAGGGCTATGGGAGGTAGGGACTGGGTGGAAAGGAAAATGAGTGGGGCAAGATAGAAGGGATGAAACAAATTCATTATTCTTGTACATAAAAACTTCAAAAAGAAGTATTATAAAAAAGAAAATAATAAAAAACTTATAGCTTGCAAATAATTACTCTTTTATTATGGTATTGTACGGTTATTATGGAAATGAGATTACCTTCCATTGTTGGGAAAATTTTCATTTGTGGGTCTCTGTGAGAGAGTATCACACAACACGTAAATGTAAAATTTCTTTTCCAGGTTTTCTTATACCCACAACACAGTTATGGGATGTCAGCTTTGTCCATTACTTGACCTTGAGCCAGATGTTAGTGAGCCAAAGAAGGGATTGTGCGGAATCGGTGCTGAACAGATGGCAGTCTTGGTGACAACCACTTTTCAGAAGAAGCAGAGGCTCTCAGCACTCCCTAGTATTTAACATCAGTGATGTCAATGTTTAAAGCAGCATTATCTGTGTGTATAGCTAGAACAGCAACAGCAGTAATGACTCGTGTTTTATGTAGCCAGCTCTGGGGTGCGATTTTTGGAAACTGTTCCTGGATGAGAGTGCTCATATGTGGTTCCAACACTCTAGGAGATTCTGATATACCAGTGGTCTCCTCTCTCTCTCAAAGTCACCCCTGATCTTTAATTGGACTAGAA
The DNA here is from genome assembly GCA_023101885.1 of Typhlomys cinereus. NCBI lineage: Eukaryota > Metazoa > Chordata > Mammalia > Rodentia > Platacanthomyidae > Typhlomys > Typhlomys cinereus. The sequence goes on from JALPQD010000102.1 coordinate 1,629,325, forward strand.
GGAAGGCCTGTCTAGGCTGGATGGAAAGGGTTTAGGTAACAGAAGTGCACTCCCTTGTGTCCTAAGTGGCTCAGGCCTCCTGGGTCTGACTCTGCACCTCTCAGGCAGTGTTCTCGCAGTTATGAAATGCTCATACAGTAGTTCACAGTGCCCAGAGCAGACACCAGCAAGTACGTAGTCAAGACCACAGGACCTCCTGGCAAGATGAGGACAGCTCCAGCCCCCCCCCCCCCCGCACCCCCGGTGCTGATGGTTAGGGTCACTCATGTGGAGTCCAGAAGCACTGACTCCCAGCGAGTATGCTGGACCAGCTTCCAGCTCACTCTGTGACCAAGTAGTGCTCCTGATCCTCTTGCTTCTACTTCTCAAGAACTGAGCTTGCAGGTGTGTGTCAGCATGCCTAGTTTATATGGTGCTAGGAATTGAATCCATGACTTTGCGTACACTAAGCAAGTACATCCCCAACCCCATTGTGGTCACTGCTGGCAGCGTCCTTGCTGCCTTAATAGACCCAGTTAGCAATGGTCACTGGGAAGCTGATTTATCAAAGAGATAAATACGGCATGGGAATTCAGTGTGTAAATTATATAAACATATTAATCAGAAGTATTTTCATAAGAACAGAGTAAAGACATTCAAAAGTCCGGACTTTAAAATAACACAGACAAGTAGTAAAAGTTGCCAAAAATTAACATTTTCCAAACTCTGGAAAGTAATATATTGCAGCAATCTTAAAAATATTTGATTTTTTTCAAAAAAAAAATGGTTTAACTTCAGTAAGAACAATGAGCTTTGTGACATTTTTAACTTTTTAACTTCTTTTCTATTTTCCATAGAGGTCCTGAGAACCAACCAGTGTTGCAACTACAATAGCATGAAAACTAGATGCTTCAGAAACATCTGGACCATAACGTGTTCACATTTACTCTAAATACTACCCTACAGAAATGTAACTCTCTAACCTAATGACTACACCTCTGCCCTCAAGTTTGTCTTCATTTACCTGACTCACTGATACACATACCCTGAGGAAATTTCTCAGAGACAGTCAGTAGTGATTTGGTTAAAAAAAAAAAAAAAGGGTAAATAAAAGATACAGCTAACTTTAGACATTAAAAAATGGAAAATAATTTTTCAGTTTAGGATTTGAAAAATTGCAGTCTCTTCATGGAAATCTAGAAGGTCATATACATAGGTAGAGCTATTTCTCATGTGTTTATGAGAAACAAATGCAAATTATTGATTCTTCATCAAAATACATGTCACTGTTAATATTGGTGTCAAATAAAAGAGATCTTTAAAAATAAAAAAATCTTCCCTAGGACTGATGTGTGGCTCAGTTGGGCCAAACCCAAAAACAAGATCTAATTATACTCCCATGGTACGAAATGTAAATCTCATTAAATTTATTACTCTTGCCAACCAAACTAAATGCAAACAAATAATAATCCTATACTATATTCATGAAATTATCACAACAAGTGTTATAATTACATACTTACAAATAAGTAAACCACATTTATAAGGATAAACTCATCTATCACTAAAACAAAACTAAACATAACTAAAAACACTTTTTATGGCAAATGACACCGCCTAATTTACCAAAACTTTATCGACTGACTTAAATCATAAAAGTAAAATTAACTTCATAATTTAATATTTTAAAAAAGCCACTCACCAGTATGTAAAATTTTAGTAAAAGTTAATATAGCTTAACATAAGCAAAGCACTGAAAATGCTCAGATAAGTCAAACCCGATCACATTGACAACTAAAGGTTTGGTCCTGGCCTTCATATTAGTTCTAAGTAAACTTAGACATGCAAGACTCCCCTAACAAGTGAGATTGCCCTAACCGTCTTAAAGACTAGAAGGAACTGGTATCATGCACACTAAAAGTAGCTATACACATTGCTTAGCCACACTCCATGGGAAACAGAAGTGATAAAAATTAAACAAGGAACAAAAGTTCAACTAAATTATACTTATTAGGGTTGGTAAATCTAGTGCCAGCCACCAAAGTCATACAATTGGCCGATGTTAATACACCCCAACGTAAAGAGTAACTCATATTTAATCCAAATAAGATTAAATTATAACTAATATATAAAAATCTATAGGTATGATTAAACCCATTTGATGAAAGTAATCTTAATTAAACAAGTTATGAAAGCTAAAATCCAGACTGGGAATAGATAATCCATTATGCATAGCCCTAATAAAAAATAATTTAAAGCAAAATTATTCACCTGAAAACCACTAGCCATTTAAAACCCAAAGGACTTGGCGGAGCTTTACATCCACCTACAGGAGCCGGTTCTATAATTGATACACCTTGCTTCACCTTACCATTTCTTGCTAATTCAGTCTGTATATCTCCATCTTCAGCAAACCCTAAAAAGTAATAAAAGTAAGCATAAACATAACTTCTATAAAAAAGTTAGGTCACGGTGTAACCAATGAAGTGAAAAGTAATGGGCTACATTTTCTTTCCCAAGAATACAATGAAGCTCTTTATGAAATCTAAGGAGTAAAAGAGAATTTAGTAGTAAATTGAGAATAGAACAATGAAGCACACACACACCATCCGTCACCCTTCTCAAATAAATAAGATTAGCATATATATAATAAAATTACCATAAAATTACTAGAGGAGACAAGTCGAAACAAGGTAAGCATACTGGAAAGTGTGCTTGGATAATCATAATGTAGCTTAAAGCCAAAGCACCTGGTCTACACCCAGAAGATTTTACAAATTAAACATTATGAATTAAATATAGCTCATCCTACATGCAACAAACTATTTGAAATTTTAAATCAAAACATTTACCCAAATGTAGTATAGGCAATAGAAATATTCTAAATGACACTACAAAGAAAGTACCATAAGGGAAAGATGAAAGACAAACACAAAGTATAAAAAAGCAAAGGTTAAACTTTTTACCTTTTGCATAATGAATTAGCAAGAACAAACTTAACAAAAAGAAATTTAAGCCAAGAACCCGAAATCAAACGAACCACCTATGAACAATTTACTGAATCAACTCATTTATGTAGCAAAATAGTAAGATTGATAGGTAGAGGCGAAAAGCCTAATGAGCTTGGTGATAACTGGTTGTCCAGAATAGAATTTTAGTTCAACTTTAAATTTATTTACAGAACTCATAATCCCAACATAAATTCAAATGCTAGTCTAAAGAGAGACAGCTCTTTAGAGCCAGGAAAAATCCTTGATTAGAGAATAAAATACAAAACTCACATAGTTGGCATAAAAGCAGCCATCAATTAAGAAAGCGTTAAAGCTCAAAATCTATACAACTATTTAATAATTTCCTAACCACAAATTGGACCAATCTATTACCATTTAGATGAAACAATGCTACCATGAATAACAAGAAATATATTTTCTTCTTGCACAAGTATATAATAGATTGAATAAATCACTGTTAGTTAATGTCCCAAAATACATAACTACAAATCGGTCTCCTATTAAATCACAATGTTAACTCAACGTAGGAGGGCACACAGAAAGATTAAAATAAATCGGAACTCAGCAAAGTTTAACCCTGCCTGTTTACCAAGAACATCACCTCTAGCATAAAAAGTATTAGAGGCAATGCCTGCCCCGTGCCACAAGTTCACAGTCGCAGTATCCTGACCGAGCAAAGGGAGCATAATCACTTGTTCCTTAATTAGGGACTGGAATGAACAGCTTCACGAGGGTTTAACTGTCTCTTACCTACAATCACTGAAATTGACCTCCCCGTGAAGAGGCAGGGATTTTAAAATAAGACAAGAAGATCTTATGGAGCTTTAATTGACTTATTTACCCAAATAACCACTTAACTCCATGGAAATAAACACTATGTTCAGATAAATAAGCAATTTGGATAGGGGTGACCTTAGAGCACACACACAAAAACAAAACAAAACAAAACAAAACAAAAAACCCAAAAAAACTCTGAATAATCAAGTCCAAGGCCAACAAGCCTAAGATGAAAATTTAATTGATCCAATAACAATTGGATCTACTGGGTGTATGACCCCCAATGTTGGATCAGGACATCCAATGATGCAGCAGCTGTTAAAGTTTCATTTGTTCAACCATTAAGGTCCTATGTGATCTGAGTTCAGACTCGAGTAATCCAGGTTGGTTTCTATCTATTATCAATTTCTCCCAGTATGAAAGGACAAGAGAAAATAGAGCCCACTAACCAATAGCACTCTCTTACTAACAGATGAAATAATCTTAATCTGATAATAAAATTCAAGCCAAACAACACTAGCACAGGGCTCGTTAGGGTGACAAGACCTGGAAATTGCACAAGATTTAAAACCTTACACCTAGACGTTCAACCCCTCTCTCTAACATGTTTTTAATCTACATTTTAACTAACACCATTCCCATCCTCATTGCAATAGCATTCCTTACACTAGTTGAATGAAAATTTTTAGGTTATATATAGCTTTGTAACGATCCCAATGTAGTAGGACCTTATGGAGTCTTACAACCATTCTCGGATGCAATAAAACTGTTCATCAAAGAACCAATTCAACTGTACACTTCTTCCAAAATATTGTATATCATTGCACCAAGCTCAGCCCTCACCCTAGCATTTTCACTGTGAATCCCCTTACCAATACCCTACCCTCTAATTAACCTAAACCTAGGAATTATCTTCATTCTAGCCACCTCAAGCCTATCTGTCTACTCCATTTTATGATCAGGTTGAGCATCAAACTCAAAATATGCTCTAATCGGAGCCCTGCAAGCCGTCAGTCAAACAATCTCATATGAAGTTTCACTAGTTATTATTCTAGTGGCAGATCTAATCTTTAATGGTCTATTCTCCCTCTCATACCTACCCACAACTCAAGAACATACAAAACTAATACTTCCTGCCTGACTCCTGGCCATAATTTGATTTATTTCTACTTTAGCAGAAACCAATCAAGCCCTTTGACTTAACTGAAGGCGAATCCGAACTAGTCTCCGGATTCAATGTAGAATATGCTGCCAGACCCTTTGCCTTATTTTTCACAGCAAAATATATTAACATTATTACATAAATACACTAACCACCATCATGTTCCTACGCCCACTACAAATACCCAGAACTATTTACATTCAACTTCATAATCTAAACTCTCATCCTAATCTCCATCTTCCTATTAATTCGTGCATCCTACCCCTGTTTTTGTTACAATCAAACTCATACACTTACTATGAAAAAAAAATTACCTCTAATTCTATGTGCATATGACATACAGCCCTACTAAACTTAACAGTTATAATCCCTTCCTACACATAGAATTATGTCTGATAAAAGAGTTACTTTGATAGAGTAAATAATAGAGGTTTAAACCCTCTTAATTCTAGAATAATAGGAATTGAACCTAACCTTAAGAATCCAAAAATCTTCGTGCTACCTAATACACCATATTCTAGTAAGGTCAGCTAAATAAAGCTATCGGGCCCATACCCCGAAAATGTTGGTTCATATCCTTCCCGTACTAATAAATCCAATCACTCTATTAATTATTTTATCCACTATTTTCATCAGCCCTATCACCACCATATTTAGCTCCCATAATCATCATATGAATTAGACTTGAAATAAATATGCTAGCCATTATTCTTACCTTAATCCAAAATCATAACCCATGATCTACAGAAGCTGCAACAAAATATTTTTTCTCAATCAACACCCTCCATGATCCTCATACTAGCTGTTATGAATAACTTCTATTATACCAACCCATGAACCTTATCCCGTAACACTGACTATTCAACAATACTCTCATCACCCTATCACTTATAATAAAATTAGGGGCTGCACCATTTTGGAGTCCCAGAAGTAACATAGGATATTAACCTCTTCTGGCATATTTCTACTTACCTGACAAAAAAACACACAAAAAAACAGCCTTCTTTCTATTCTATATCAAATATCACAACTACTGATCACAATATTGCCATAACTTCTGCAATTCTATCAATTTTACTAGGTGCCTGAGGAAGACGCAATCAAACTCAACTACAAAAAAAATTATAGCCTATTCATCTATTGCACATATAGGATGAATACTTGCCATCTTAACATTTAGTTCCCATGCAACATTACTAAATCTAGCAATCTACATCACACTAACCCTGTGTATATTTATGATAATCATCTATAACTCCATAACATTTACCCTATCCTTATCTAGCATCTGAAACAAACCAAAAATAATCTTTACTTTACTAATCTCACTCCTTTCTCTAGGAGGCCTTCTTCCCTTTACTAGCTTCCTACCAAAATGAATCATCATTAATGATTTCATCACAAATTATTCAACTTATTCTTCTACATACCATTATATGCTCAACATCCCTAACTATTTCCATCCTTCAACAACTCAAAAATAAAATGACATCATACAAATCTAAAGAACCCCACAATATTAGCCCCCCTTACAATTATAGCCTCCTTATCCTTACCATTAGCTCCTTTACTACCATACTAATACAGAAGTTTAGGATAGCAATTTGTCCAAGAGCCTTCAAAGCTCTTAGCAAGTCATAAAAAATTTGACTTCTGCACCTAAGGACTGCAAGAATCTACCTTACATCTTCTGAATGCAAATCAAACACTTTAATTAAGCTAAGTCCCTACTAAACTGGTGGGATCTTAACCCACGAAACCTTGGTTAACAGCTAATTTTTTTTATTATTATTATTTATTCAACTGTGCGCATGTGCGTGTGTATGGGCGCGCGCGCGCGCGTGTGTGTGTGTGTGTGTGTGTGTGTGTGTGTGTGTGTGTGTAGAACCACGGACGAATTCGCGAACCACCATGGACGCCTCCACCTCCTTCTGCCCCGGGATTCACAGGCTCCGCCCTACCAGGACCAGAAGCGCAGGCCGCCCCCGCTTCCGCCTGGCGTCTATACATGGGATCCGAACTCAGGACCTTCCGCCCGCAAGGCGGAGACTTAACCCCTGAGCCACCTCTCCAGCCCCTTGGTTAACAGCTAAAACCCAATTTCAACTGGCTTTAATCTACTCCCGCCTTAAAAAAAAGAAAAGACGAGAGAAACCCTTGCAGGTTTTATTTACTTGCTTCTTTGAATTTGTGATTCAATATGACTAATTACTTTGGGACCTGGTTAAAAAGAGATCATTCTCTGTTTTTAGATTCTCTGGCATTTTACCTATGTTTGTAAGCCATTGAATATTTTCAACCAATCATAAAGATATTGGAACCCTCTATCTGATATTCTGTGCCTGAGCAGGAACAGTAGGTACTGCCCTAAGCATGTTAATTGGAGCCCAATTGGATAAGGCACAAAACCCTAGGCTCATCCTTAGCATTGCATAATTTATCAAGGCATCTTCTATTAAAGTAGTTTCTTTTTTTATTATTATTATTTATTCAACTGTGTGCATATGCGTGTGTATGTGCACGCGAGTGTGTGTGTGTGTGTGTGTGTGTATGTGTAGAACCACGGACCAATTCGCTAACCACCATGGATGCCTCCACCTCCTTCTGCCCCGGGATTCACAGGCTCCGCCCTACCAGGACCAGAAGCGCAGGCCGCCCCCGCTTCCGTCTGGCGTCTATACGTGGGATCTGGGATCCGAACTCAGGACCTTCCGCCTGGAAGACGGAGGCTTAACCCCTGAGCCACCTCTCCAGCCCCTAAAGTAGTTTCATTTATATCTGTTTCAACAACATGAAGAAATTATATCTCAAAAAAAACTAGGAACTGAGCCTGGGGTTAAGGCTCTGACTTGCAAGCAGAAGGTCCTGAATTTGGATCCCAAATCCCACATACGAAATGCCAGGCAGAAGCGATACTTGCACTTCCAGCCTTAGCGGGTGGAGCCTGGGAAATCACAGAATAAAGTAAAAAGGAAGTAGAAGCAATCCAGGATGAGTCCCAGAGTCACTCTTGGTCCTCCACAGGGACATACAGTGCCCTGTGATACACACACACACACACACACACACACACACACACACACACACGCACGCACACACGCACACACGCACGCACGCACGCACACACGCACACACCATGCATGCATGTGTGCAAAATAAAGTTTAAAAAAATTGGGAGGCTGGAGAGATGGCTCAGGTTAAAATCTTTTGCCTCACAAGCAGTAGGTCCTGAGTTTGAATTCTGGATCCCATCTTAAAACTTCTGGCACAAATAGCATTGACCTGCTCTTCTGGCCCTGGAAAGCAGAGCCTGGGAAACCCCACAGCAAAGCAATTAGGAGGTAGAGCAATCCAGGATGATTCCCCAAATTATCCTTAGATATACAGGCACTCACACTAAAGTGCCCCCTGCACACACACACACACACACACACACACACACACACACACACACACACACCAAAATTTAAGTTTGCAATAATGTAATGAAAAAATTTGGATCCAAATTAGCAGTTCAAAAAGTGCTACATCCTTTTAAAATTTTTTTACAAATGTATTTGTTGAGTGTGTACATGCATGATCATGTGTCTGTTCACGTACATAGGTATTTGCGGGTTCGTGTGTATGCCAGAAGACAACCTCATGCCGTTCTTCAGACTCCATCCATCTTATTTTGAAACAGGGGCCTCATTGGCTTGGAAGTTTCTAATTAGGCTAGATTGGCAGGTCAGTGAGCCTCAGAGATCCACCTGTCTTCATCTCCCCATGGCTGGATTACAAGCATGTGGCAACATATCCAGCTTTTTTTTTTTTTTTCTTTTTTAACATGGGTTCTGGGGAATCTAACTCTGCTACTCATGTTTCAAAGCACTTTGCAACTGAGTCATCTGCCCAGCCTCCTCCAGATGATGTTTGTATGTAAGCATACGCATACATGTGTGTTTGTGTGCAAGGGTGTGTGCAGGCTATAGGACAATCTTGACTGTCTTTCAGTTGAGTCTGCGGCCAACTCGTCGTCTGCGTGCTGCTTCTCGCCTGACTCCCGGGGTCTGGGTGGTGACCCCGTCGCCGGCTCACCCATTCGCCTCGTGCCCACGAGGCACCGCCCTTTCCCTTCTTCCCGCGGCTGGCCCGGCGGGGGATTCTGCAACATGCCCACTTTTTTTTTTTTTTTTTTTTTGAAATACGGTCTCATTTGCTTGAGACTCACCACTTAGGCTAGACTGGCTAGCTAGCGAACCCAGGGATTCACTTGGTTCCTCTGCACTGGGAAGCACAACTCACCAAGCCAGACTGTTTTACATGTGTTCTGGGATTACAACTGAGGTCCTTATGCTTGTGGGCTAAGTGTTTTACCAAGTGAGCCATCTCCCCAACCTGTGCTATACTCTCAATTGGGTACGTATGTGAGCGTTTATGTATGTATAAGGAGATGGGCTAGAAGACTTTATTAGCCGCTTCCCACTCTCAGTAGAGAATATGAGGCATGATGAAATAACCTTGATTTCCAATCAAGGGGCTTAGCTTCAGAGAAGGGATTTCTGAAAATAGTATTCCACCTTTCTGTTAGTTTTCTGGTTTCCATGGAAACAGTTGTTGTTTTATTTTGCAGTCCAGAATTCATACTGTCTCCCTTTAGATATGACTTTTGCTTTGCTTTGACCTTAACTAATCATCTCTTTGTTTAAATTTGCAATTTCATGTAAGGCAGGGTATGGTGGTACACACTTGTATTTCCAACATTTTGGAAATGAGGCAGGAGGATCTTTCTGTGCTAGAGACCTTGTTGCAAAAATTAGATGACGGATGACATATAGATAGATGATAGACAGACTACTTCTCTCAATCCTAACATTACTTCTTTTGTTGGATAAGAAATCTGTGTCTAATACAAGAACTCATTTCCTTCAGTTATAGATTTACCCCTGGTGGGTTCAATCTAATTGGGCTAGAACAATGACAAGAGAGGTATGTCCAGAGCCCTCCTTGCCATGAACAATGCACCTTCTCTCTCAAGAATGCTAGACACATCTGAGACTCCTTTGGTTTTCCTAGTATCCCAACAAGATGCCTTTCCTTCTTGCATAGATTATGGTTTTTGCACAGAATGTAAACTCTGTGTGTGTGTGTGTGTGTGTGCATGTGTGTGTGTGCACATGCAAGGAAGACATCAGGTGTCAGCATAGGCTCTATCACTTTCTGTCTCATCTCCTAGAGACAGGACCTTTCAATGAACTTGGAGCTTGCTGTCTCTGCTTCCCTTGGCTGGCTGCCAGCAAGTCCAAAATCCTCATGCCTCTGTACCATCTTTGTCCCAAGTGTTGGAGTTACAGGCTTATGCGACTCTGTTTTATTTTCCACATGAGTATTGGGTACTGAACCACTGAGACATTTCCCCAGCCTAGTTTTAAACTTAGGTTATTTTGACCCTTCAGTTAAACTGATATTTTTCTCTCTCCTTTTTCTTTCTTTTGCCCTCTTTCCCTTTCCCCGTTGATGAGGATCAAACCCAGGGTTTTCCGCATGCTAGGCAAGTATTCTACTTCTTAGTTATGCCCCATAACCCCCAGATTTTATTTTTAATCACCCAAACTATTTATTAATCCCCTGGACTTCTGACATACTTTAGAACAAAATGTTCTAAAGTTCTTAGTAGTAACTATTCTGCATGTAACTGTCTCCCATTTTTTTAAATTATGACTTCTGTTTATGCTTCACCTCCTCTGATTATTCTTCTGAACTTTACCAAATTAGGCCTCTTTTTAAAAATTATTTATTTATTTATTTATTTAGTGTAAGTCTCAAAGTCAGAATAATAAAAATGTTATTAAAATATCTTTACATTTCCTGGATGGCTGTCAGGTAATCCAACTATGTGCTCTTCCACCGTACAGAAAAAAAAAATGATTATGAAAAGATTGTTGGTCATTTCCCTAGCTTTACTTAAACAGTAGTGAGAACTAAATAAAAAACCTTTTTAAGAACAGATAAAAGGAAAAAAATCCATATTTTATCATTTTAGTAGTATGTATCTGTTATGCTAAAAAAATAAGTAATTTTTTGAGACTTAGAAATACGAGTTTATTAGAGCTGGGGTGTGGCGGATTAGGGACCCAGAGTTTAGCCTTAAGGTGTGACAGCCAATATAGCTTAAAGCTACAGAGAACAGGGCGATAGCCACTATGAACAGGATGAGGGGAGGGAGTCTGAAGAGAACCCTGGATGGGAAGAAAGAGAGTAAAAAAATAAGTAACTTTTAATATCTTTTATATCTTTTTTCTTTTTAATTATTTTTGTTGCATCCACAAATATAGTGAGTTTATGATTTTTCAGATCTTAATCCCCAATCTCACCCCCTTTCTTTTTCCACTTAGTATTTTCCTTTCAATTTGAAAGTTAAAGAGATACTCAATGAAATACACACCTTTAATGTATATTTGCTATAGTTTCTTGTGAGTCAAACCGTTGAGAGAAATACATTGGAAAAATGAAGAGGATAATTTCTGCAGAGAAATGACTAGGCCAGAAAAAAAAGGTGGTGGTAGGGGACTCTGGAGTCATAAAAAGACTGGATTGTGGAAGAAGAGAGCTGCCAGGAAGAACAGAAGGTGAAGGAATTCCAAATTCTCACAGGAAAATGAGTCAGAAATGACTGCCCTGGGTAGAGCGCAGACTAGCAAATCATACTGTCCGGAGGGAAAGGAAAGCGCCCAGAAGTGAGTGCTCAGAGAAACAACACCTGCAGTTCTGAAAGCCACACTGGGTCTTCCCTCCTTAGAACTCGCACTGCCACATCCCTTCTGAATTCTGAAGAGTGAGACGAAGGTTCTGCAAGCATTAGTGTTTGTTTGAGAATCTTATTCTGTAGCTCAGACTGGCCTTGTGCTCATGATATTCCTACTTGTGTGCCAAGTGCTCAGATTATTGTGTGTACCACCACAACTGGGACCTTAAGTTAATGTGTCCTAAAAACCAAACCTTTTGTGATAGCATTGTCAGCCTGGCACTTTGGAGACAGACTCAGTCCCACCTTAATCTAGGTGTTCTCTCAGTTAAGGTTGGCCTCTGGGCATGCCTATGAGGGACTGTCTGATTGCAGAGTTGACACGGGAAGGCCCAGCCCTCAGTGCGCAGAACATTTTCCTGGACAGATAGAAAAAGAAGAGAGAACTGAAAGCTGGCAGATAAACAAAACATGCAGCATTATTTCTTGCCCTCTTCTCTTACTTTGCATGCCACTTGATCGGTCCTCTCAGCTTGCGCTCCTGAGATTCTTCTGCCATGATGGCTTGGCATCATGTGAGCCACTAGACTCCTTCAGTTGCTAGGATCAGGTATTTTACTGCAGCAACAAAATATGAAACTAAAATACCTTCATTGCTGCATAGTAGTATACAGTGGTGAAAAAAGGAATAGAAGCGTGTGTAAAAGCGGTTCGCACAAATAAGTGCATTTCTCTTATTTGCACAGATGTAATTCCTGTCAGTAGAAGTCATAACACATAAGTTTAGCTAACTCTGTAATTTAAATACAAGCTATCACCAAAAATCGTATAACAAATTGAAGATTTCTGTAAGTTCAGAGAAGCAATGGAATATATCAACTAACTACATTTTTCCCCTAAAATATTTTTATTATTATTTGTGTGTGTGTGTGTGTGTGTGTGTGTGTGTGTGTATCAGAAGGCATAGTATATGTCTGTGGATGCCCAAGGATGACTTCAGGAATCACCCTGGATTTTGCTATTTCTTCTTTACTTTGCTCTGGAGTGTCCTAGGGTCTGCCTTCCAGGATTGAAAGTACAGGCCACCACCATTTTCTCCTGATGTTTTTTTATGTGGGATCCAGGATCTGAACTCAGATATTTCTGTTTCTAAAGCAGAGGTTTAACCCCTGAGCCATCTCTCCAGCCCCCCTGAAATATTTTTAAATTTATATTTTAATAATGTAAAATATAAGGCAAAAGAAAAAGAAAATGGCTTTTATAAGCCTACTAATATTACTAACTGGTCTAGGGATGTGGCTTAGTGGCAGAGCATTTGCCTGGTATTAGGCCCTGGGTTTGATTCCCATCACCGATAACTAAATAAAAATGGAATCTGAAACTCACATTTTCGGCTGGTCTGTAAGCATTCAGGATCCACCAGTCTCCTCCCCATCCGGCTGTGGCGTTGGAGATGCCTGCTGTTGCACCAGACTTTTTGTGTGGATACTGAGGATCCAAACTCAGTACCAAATTCAGCATCAACACAGCTACTCTGAGACTGCTAACTTTAAAAAGACTTTCTTAAAAAAAAAAAAAAAAAATTGTCCCAACTGGTTTCTGGGAACTAAAACTTTGGAAGATTCTCACCATTCCTTAGGGACTGCTCCTAATGCTCTGGATAAAATCTGGTTCTATGCTTTCCTTTTGGAAGTCTGGACACTGGTATATGCTTGGCAGGAGATGTCCATCTGACCCGCTCCCAATAAAACTCTTTGGCTTGAAGTTGCTGGTGAGTTTCTCTCACCACATAGGTAACATTTTATGTCCCACCCCAGTTCATTCCTAAAAGATTTAAGCTCATCTTGTGTGTGTCCATTGTGAGAGGACTCCCTCCCCTTACTTTCCTACTTTCCTCTGGAATTTGCCGCATTTACCTTTTTTTTTTTTTTTGCTGATCTTTGTACCCCTCTATTCTAAAACCCTAGCCATCAGTATAACTATGCAGAATCCTGCAAGTCCTGTCAGTAGGTTAGCGAATATGGCAGTTTCTTTTTTTTTTAATTTATTTATTTATTATTTATTCAATTGTGCGTGTGTGTGCGTGTGTATATGTATGTGTGTGTGTGTAGAACCACGGACGAATTCAGGAACCACCATGGACACCTCCACCTCCTTGTTTACTCTGCCCCGGGATTCACAGGCTCCGCCCTACCAGGACCGGAAACGCAGGCCTCCCCTGCTTCCGCCTGGTGTCTATAAGTGGGGTCTAGGATCTGAACTCAGGACCTTCTGCCTGCAAGGCGGAGCCTTAATCCCTGAGCCACCTCTCCAGCCCCCATTTTTTTCTCTTTAAGGACTCCTCTAATAAACTATTCTGTGCTTCATTTTTTCAGGTGAGGGAAGCAAAGAAGATGAGAGAAACAAATCCTGGAAAGTTTATAAGTGTAAAGCAAAGCCACGCTTTTGATTGACAACTCAGAAGTATTCCCACTGTGTTACTGCTTCTTTAAAGCAGCACTAAACTTTTCAAAGCTTAATCAGAAAAACATTGAGGAATGTGGGGCCAGCTACTTCATCTCATTATTTGACAGATGGGAAAAACAAGGCAGATAAATAAGTGACAAATTGTTAGTAGGTCTATATTTACAAAAGTTTGTGTGAAAGTATGCTAATATTACAATTAAAGTTATTAAAATGGTATATGTGCAAGGGGATTGGAACACTCCAGATCTGTGACTGCACAGTGAGCTTGTTAATAATTTCTTTTTTCATAAGAGCACACCTAGAGCTCAGCAGCAGTCATCCTTATGTACCAGCAACTAATTATGAAACTCAATGTAATGGATCTCTGGTCTTTACAGAATGCTGTCTGTGACTAAAGTGAGATAGGTCATCTAGTTACACATTGTTTTAATTTTCATAACATTCTGTTGCAAGAAATACCTAACTAAATGACTCTGCTCATTATTCCAGGCTACAGTCTATCCAGGCAGGGAAGCCATGGCGGCGGCAATGAGGGAACAGGTCACATCACAGCCATAACAGAAAGTCATAGGTGAACATATGTGCTCAGCTCATTTTCTCATGCAGTCCAGGAAATGGTGCCACCCATATATATTTGTTTTTACATCAATCAAAGCAATCAAGGAAATCTTCTACAGACTTGTCCAAAGGCCTGCCTTTATGCTTGGTAAACATGTCAATGTAGCAATAGAATGTCATACCCAGGGAGAACACAGAACTCTGCTTAGAATCCTTCTCAGACTTCTTATCTGTCTCTTCACTTTCACAAAAAACGGATAGTGATTGAAAATTATCTCTTGGGCTGGAGAGATGGCTCAGGGGTTGAGCCTCTGCAAGCAGAAAGTCCTGAATGCAGATACCAGATACCATACAAAAATATCTGGTAGAAATGGCAGTGCCTATACTTCAGGCTCTGGAAGGTGGAGCCTGGGAAACTCCACAGCAAAGCAAAAAGAAGGTAGCACAATCTAGGGTGGTTCCTGAAGTCACCTTTGGTCCTCCACAGACACACACTGTATTCTCTCTCTCTCTCTCTCTCTCACACACACACACACACACAATCTCTTATCCTATATAGCAGGCTTTATATTGTCATTTGTCTCTTATTTATTCCTAGTAGACTTTTGTTATATGGAGGGTTATTATTCACAGTTCTAAATTTTGTTATTTGTCAAGATAGCCCAGCTGGGATTCTTCTAGAACTTTAATTAATTAATTATTATTTTGTGCTTGTGTGTGTGTGTGTGTGCCTGTGGTGGCCCAAGAGGCAATCAGGAATCATCTTGTACTGCTCTACCTCCTTGTTGCTTTGCTCTGGGGCTTCCCAGGCTCTGCCTTCCAGGGCCAGAATTGCAAGCCACTGCCATATCTGCCTGGAATTTTTACATGGGATGTGAGGATCTGAACTTAGGTCCTTTTGCTTCTGAGCTAAGAGCTTTAATCCCTAAGCATCTCCTCAACCTCAGCTTTTCTCTTTATATCAAATCATTTCCATCATCACAAGAAAAAAAATAAATATTGGTTCCCACAAATGGAGCTATGTTACCTAGACTGCCAGTTACACATCACGTTAAACTGCTAGCAGCAAAACAACAGGCCCTTTGAACTAATTCTATTTCACCTCTAAAAAACATGTTTGAACAACCCTTAAAAAATTGCAAAATTTGTTAAACTAAGTTGAAAATCCACAGAATATTATGCAATACATTTGTTCTGCTGTATTCTTCCAAGATAAGTCTAGTTATTCACTTAGAATCAATGCAATGTAAGGTGAGAGTTGTGAAGCTTGAGGGGAATTGGCGCTTCCCATTTGTTACTGTATACCATCAAATATAATTAATATACTTTAATTCATGAACTCAGACAACTGATTCCCATCCTGAACATTCTGAGCCTTCCCAATAAGAAGCCCAGTAAGAAAATACAATCACTTGCATGTATGTTTTAATATTCACATGTAGTGGTTCACACCTGCAATTCCAATACTTAGGACCCTTAGGCAGGAGGAACCTGGTGAGTTCAAAGTCAGGCTGGGTTACAATGTGAGCCACTGTCTTGAAAAGTCATAGCAAAATTGTTGAATAAATGTCATGTGAGTACTGAGGTTCATACAGATGTAGAAGTGGAAGGAGCAAAGGTTTGGAACTGTTGCTAAAGACCTGGAGAACATTTACTGACATATGAAGCCAGAATTCATGGAGAGACAGAAGTCAGAGCTCATGGAGGAGATGAGGGAATGCCATTCCTGGTCACTATAACTGCTGAACATGTTTACATAACAGTCTTTAGAGCCATTGTCTGCATGCTCCAAACGCAAAGTGAGAGTTTGTGATCTGAAAGTTGAAAAGTGCCACAATATCCTCAGGATAAAAACATCTTTTCTCTTCCTTCCTCTTCTGCTTATTTGCTCTGGTTTACTCAGAACTCATGTTGAAGCCCTCCCCTCCCCCCCAAGGTGAAAGAATCAGTAGGTAGGGCTTATGGAAGGTGAGTATATAAGGGCTTTGGCTTCACGGAAGGGATTATGTCCTTTAAGAAGAGGCTACAGAAAATAAGTGACTGCGGGCTGATCAGCCCCAAACAGGACATCTAAATCACCCGGACTCCAGGGTTCTGGGAACATCACATAATGGGAGAAGGTACAAATGTAAGAAACTGAAGGAGTGTAGGTGTGAGGTTAGCTAACATCACACACACACACACACACACACACACACAGATATTTAAAAAAAAAGAAAGGAAGAAAGAAAAAAAGAAAGAAAGAAAGAAAGAAAGAAAAAAAGAAAGAAAGAAAGAAAGAAAGAAAGAAAGAAAGAAAGAAAAAAAGAAAAGGCCCAGAGGCAATGAGAGAGCTTAGTAGGTAAGGTGTTCAATTTCAGGAAAACTCACATGGTGGAAGGAGAGAACTTCCACTATATTCTGACTTCTACTATGCATTATGGTATACAAGTTTTTTTTTTTTTTCGCCTCTCTCTCTCATAATAAAAGGCATTGCAGGAGCAGCAAAACTGAAAAAAAATCAACAAACCATAATTCAGAGCATCAGAGACTCTATATCAACCACATGGAACTAGGCCAGCCTAATCTCTCCCCATCCTGAAGCTCAGGGAAATTTGCGAAAGAGGGGGCGGTAAGATTGTAAGAGCCCTAAAGATGGGGAGGAGCAACGATACGCAAGATGTTCCACGCAAGTTAGGGACGAAGCAATCATAATAGGACTTTGCATGACCTGCGCAATGACCAACACATTATTGACCCCTCAAAGTCTAACATGGACTAAAGGCACTAGGATCCTTAGAAGCTAGGGATTAACAGCCACAATAGTGTTCCTATACTTAAGGAGAACACAAGAAAGAGTTCTAGGAAATGCCACTGAGTCCTTACACCTCATCAGAGAGGAGGACCCAGAGGAAAGTTTGACATTCACACTAAAGGATGCTCCAGGGATGGGGGGGGAGGAGGCACTGGGAGATAGCGGGTGAAAGGAAGGAGAAAAGGGGGGAGGGAGCAAGGGAGTCCAGGAAGGGGTGAGGGAGGGGCGATTTCCAGGTTTTGGCAGGTGCCCAAGAATAGGTGAGGCCAAAGAAGACAGAAGTAGATATGTAAGGGAGAGTGTAGCTTTGGACATTTAAAGGCTGAGATGTCTATGAACATTAAAGATATGTTAAGGTGATGGGTGTATATGTAGTTCTGGAGTGAGAAGGCTAAATTTTCTTAGACTTTGAATTCTTTTTGAGTGGTACTTTTCAGCTGTGTCTAAAGGTCTTTCCTACTGTTTCTTCCAGTTTATTCTGGTGTCTACTGTATTACTTCACTATAAATTTGAGCACAGGTTATCTCTGATCCCATGTACCTATTAGATAAAAACTGTCTTGACTCTGGGTTTATATCTTGTTCTGAAAAAAAAATGACTCTAGTCAAGTATTATACAAAAAAAATTGTGATGGCGCTAGGGGCTGAAACCAGGACCCAGCTCAGCTAAGCAAGCACCGTCTTGCTGAACTCCATCTCCCGAGGCATCAAATGATTACTTGACATTTACTAGTACTCAAAGTTTTTTCTCCCCTGTAGTTACTGCTTTACCAAGATAGTTAAATAAGGATCCAGCATTTTAGTGCTGTCTGCAGCACCCTTTGATGTTTCCTAAAGTAACAGAACTGTTGCTGTTGTGGTCACTGGAAGGCGACACTGTTCTTTCTTCACAAGTCTAATAGCATCTCAGTCACCTAAGCACTGGACTCACATAGGAATGGCAATAAAGCTTTAAAAATATCTTTAATTCCCTCAAGAAATTTCACACACCAAGAGATCTGGAGGGAAATTTATGCCAAAGATAAGTGAGACAGTGAGGACAGTGCCATTTTAAGTCCTGGAAACAAACCTCGTTTTCCTGAAAGGCCCTAAATCTAGCTAAATGGACATATCTGGTACCAATATCATTTGGTAATTCAACTGGCAACTACTGTGTAGATAGTGTGTGTTGTTATATACATTTCTCTTTGTATATATTACATAGTACAGATATATAATCTATTTCTGTGTGGAAGTGAAAATTAGGAGATATAGACAACATTATTTTTGGTTCCCATGAACTCATGGTCTTGTTGATTATAATTAATAACAGCAGGCTATCGAAATGGCTCAGTGCTTGCTGCCAAGTCTGAATTTGATGCCAGAACAAACAGGATGGAAGGAGAAAACTGACTCCTTAAAATTGACCTCTGATCGCCTCTTCCATACTGTGGCATATACAACACAAATGCATATACTCACCAATAAAAATAAAATTATACATAAAAAGAATAATAGGTTGGGCCCTGCACGGTGGCTCAGTGGGCAAAAGTACTTTCTTGATAACCTGAGTTATCCCTACAAGGCAGAAGGAAAGAATTAACTCCCCAAAGTTGTCCCCTCACGGGCCTGCCATGGAGCATTCACACCTGCTTTACACATACACGCAGAAAAAAAAAGTAGAGAAAAAATAACAGAGGTAAAGATAAAGAACTGTAGCAAGAACAATTAATTCTGCCTTGAAGTGTTCAAGACCACATACAGACTAATGTTGGATTGGGATTTTGAAAGTTGGATAGCTCACTAGACAACAAAGATTGAAGCTATATGAGTATGTTACATGAAGGGGAACAGGATGTAGAAATTTAAGCCATAAACTGAAAATGGTGGCTCGTTCTTGTTACCTCAACATTTGTGAGTGTAAAGCAGGAGTAGTAATTGCCTGGAGCATGAGTTCCAAGCCAGGAGAGGTTATAGACCCTGTCTCAAAACATGAACGAACCAGAAATTTAGGTTTTAAATCTGGCTTCAGTATCACATTTTAGAAGCTTCCAGACTGCTTGTGGATGCAAACGGACCTTTTCAAAACTATTTTTTTTTTTCTAACTTTTTTTTTGTGTGTATATATGTATCAGAGGGCACTGCATGTCTGTGGAGGATTAAGGGTGAATTCGGGAATCATCCTGGATTGTTTCTACCTCTTTGCTTTGCTCTCTGAGACTTCCCAGGATCTGCCCACCAGGGCCAGAAAGTGCTGGCTGCTGCCATTTCTGCCTGGTACTTTTACCTGGGACCCAAACTCAGGACTTTCTGCTTTCAAGGCAGAATCTTAACCTCTGAGCCATCTCTCCAGCCCAAAAGTCATTGTTTCTTAAAGATAAACATTTAAGATCAAATGAAGAAAACTAAACAGAGTAAATACCTCTCTTAGTTCATCTCTATTGTCTCCAACCTGTGATATTTGACCTCTTGGAGTCAGGGGTGTACATTTTGCCCTGCAGGACATTCACTTTATCATGGACTAATAATCTCGTAGGTGGAGGCAAATGTGGAGTCCCTTCTATTTTATCTGAGATAAAACTTTTCTTGGCATTGCCTTTCAGTGAGTCATTTCATTCAGGTTTCTTAAGACTATTTGAAAGACATTTTCAGAATCCTATCCATTTAAAAATATTTATGTGTGTGTAAAGGTTACATGACAACTTGTTGAGGGTTGGTTTGCATCTTTCACCATTTGGGCTCCTAGCATTTGACTAGAGATCAGGTCTAGCGGCCTTTACTCCCTAAGCCATCTTGCTGGACCTAACTTCTATTTAAGTCTTTGGGATTTTTGGAGAATGTCCATTGATGTAATTCACTGAGTAAGTAAATAGCAAGCATTTAAACTTTTTATTTTTGAGATTCCAGGTTGGTCTTCCCAATGGACCCTCCATCCTTGGTTCAGCATCCCCACTGCTGGGGATGATGGGATCTAAGCAGGCTAGTGAAGGCGGCTAGTATCTTCGGGCTCTATGCTGTCTTCTGTAAACTTTTCCGAACCTAGCTTTGGCCACATACTACACAGCCAAGTAATTGACTAGAAATTTCATTTTCTTTTAACAATATTGCAGGAAGCTCGGAATCTTAAGTCTGAATAGTGAAGCTTTCAAGCCTAGACTAGAATGTCTAATAAATTAAGGAACAATCTTATTTTTATCCTAAACTAGATGTCTAACGGCGTTTTGTATTGTTTTTAAGTCAGTAATTCAGAAATCTCGTAAAGATGACTCGAAGCATATATGTGCCTATTTAATACAGGAGTAAAAATCTCATTAAACTAAATGATCCTTCGCGTTGACTTCCCAGCCCTTAGGAATTTCAAAGAATCGTGGCAAGCAAGTTTTAGGCTCTTCACGGGAAACACCAAAGAGAAACCAGTTCCTGTTCCTTAAAATACTCGCGCTCCACCTTTTTCGAAGAAAAGTATCAGGAGAAAAGAAGGCAAAACCCAAATCTGACTTGGAAAGAAAAGTCAACCCTCATCCTCCGGCGGCGAGATCCCGCCGGACTCTCAATGTCACGCGGCTGCAGCGGCGCCGGGCACGCGCGCTGCCTGCGGGAGCCCGGACGGGCGGCCCGCGCCACGCGTGGAGCGGCCCAGAGCCCGGCAGGGCGTCTTGCCGCCCGCGCCGCAGACGCACCGACCACACCCCTCGCCGCGGCCGCCCCAACCGCTCCGCCGAGGAGCCGGGAGGGACTCGGGATTGTGGTCCCCGTACAAGGGCGGGGCCAGGCGAGGCGCCTCTCTAGCCGCCGCTTCGAACGAGCGCTCCTTGTTCTCGATGGTCCCCGCGCAGCGGCCAGCTCGCACGCCACTTCCGGTTCCCTTTAAAGGCCCCACGCTGCGCGAAGGGGGGGGCAGAGCAACGAAGGTATAAAAGAGAGCGGGAGGGCGGGACCGCGGGGGGGGGGAAACTAGCGGCTGAGGGAGAGGGGGCGGAGGAGGCGCAAAGGGCGCGCTCTGGCGTCACGTGACCGGGACGCGCCGTTCTTCCGTCGGCCATTTTAGGTGGTCCGCGGCGGCGCCATTAAAGCGAGGAGGAGGCGAGAGTGGCCGCCGCTGCTGCTTATTCTTTTTCCGTGCAGCCGGGGAGAGCGGGAGTGCGCGCCGCGCGAGAGTGGGAGGCGAGGGGGGCAGGCCAGGGAAGGCGCAGGAGCCTTTGCAGCCACGCGCGCGCCTTGTGTCTTGTGTGCTCCGCGAGGTAGAGCGGGCGCGCGGCGGCGGCGGCGGGGATTACTTTGCTGCTAGTTTCGGTTCGCGGCGGCGGCGGGTGTCGTCTCGGCGGCGGCGGCGGCAGTAGCACCATGTCGGAGGAGCAGTTCGGCGGGGACGGGGCGGCGGCGGCGGCGGCAACGGCGGCGGCGGGCGGCTCGGCCGGCGAGCAGGAGGGAGCCATGGTGGCGGCGGCGGCGGGGGCAGCGGCGGCGGCGGGAAGCGGCGCCGGAGGCGGCACCGCGGCCGGCGGCACCGAAGGAGGCAGCGGCGAGTCGGAAGGGGCGAAGATCGATGCCAGTAAGAACGAGGAGGACGAAGGGTGAGTCCGGGGCGGCCGGGTGGTGAGCTGCAGGCCCCTCCCCCCCTCCCGCCCTAGGCCGCGCTCCCGCGCCGCCCGCCCGCCCTCCCGCCCTCCCGCCCTCCCGCAGGCCGCCGCAGCCGCCGCCGTCCCGGCCGCCCGCCCGCCCGCCGGCCCGGGCTCCCGCGCCGGCCCGGGCTGCGCCTCCCCTCGCTGCCCGCTGCCGCCCCCTCCCCCACCACGCGCTCCCACCTCCCGCCGTCCCCACGCTGCTCCCGGCCCGCCCTCCTTCCTCCCTCGCGCTGGTCTCCTCCCACCGGCTCGGCCGCCCGGGTTTTTCCCGCCTGCCGGGGATGCCTTCCGCCCCCCGCTGTCGCCTGCGCCCCACCCCCGCGCTTCCTAACGTGCACGCACGGTGGGCTTGGGGCCCAGGCCCACGCAGGGTCGCCCGGTGCTTCTCCACCCCCCCGACACGGCGCGATGGTTCACGCAGTCTTGCTCTGTCCCGGGGTCGGCTCCAGGCCCGATGGTTTTTTAGCATTTTGAGTAAGTTTGTTGCTCCCACTTTGCACCGCGGAGACCGCCGCGCTCCAGCGGGCCCTGCAGTCGTCCTCGGACTCGGGCCGCCGCAGGCTCCTTCCGCGGTGCGTCGGGCGCGCTCGAGGCTGGCGGGGTCCCGGCCGGCGGGGCCTGCGCCTGTCTGCAGCTGCTGGAGGCCCCGCTGCCCGCCCGCCCGCCCCGTCATTCCAGCCGCGCACCCTTTTCGCGCCTTCAGTCCAGCTAGGGTTCCCGGTTTGTACAGATCGCGGTCTTTCTCTTACTCTGTGCAACTTCAATTTTTTCCATCTTTCCCGCCTTTTTTGTCCGTTTTGGTTTCTTTTCCTTACACTATTGAAGGAAGCCCACCGCCCTTTATCGTTTTATCACACAGTGAATACATCTGGATTGTGCAATGTAATGGGGGCAGCCTTTTTAAGTGCTAACTTCCTCTGGAGGCACTTGTGACTACCTAAAGCTGCTTTTAAAGTGTTAAAATGCAGTCTTTGGGAGCTGAGAGCCTATAATGCAGGAGTTGGGACAGGGGTTCCTAGTTGACCTTTCATATTCCTGTGATTAATTTGCTGATCTTGAGTTACCAGTTTCATATATTTATGATGGGGCTGTACATGTGATTTTTTTTTTTTAACTAGGAAAAAGATTTTGGAAACTTTTTAAAGTCATTTTAACCTAATAGAAAGCTGTGATTTCCTTTACTGAGTAAGAGCACAGGATTTGTTCGGCTAATGGGGCGGCGGAGAAGCACTTTGGAATGTAATTTTTTAAATTCTCAGCTCAGGCTGATTCTCTTCAGTATGTTACTGGTTGTACTGGCTTTGGGGGAGTTAGAGGTGGGAGGGAAAATGCACTTAAACAAATACTCTTAAACTATATGTGGCTTAATTTAAGAAAGTAATAATGTTAAATCATTTGAAAACTTATTTAAGCCTTTAACATTTTGGTTTTTGCTTTCTGAAATCTATTCCTTGGACAGAGGCACCAAAATGATTAATTGTTGGGCAGACTTTCTATTCACCCTACTTTGAAGTTACAAAATAGCTGCTTTTATAATTATCTGTTGTTGAACTACAGTGTAAATGAATTAGTTTTTAACCCTAACAATGTCAAAAACTAAAACTAGAATTTTGATTGGTTGCTGTACCGGTTGTTAATTCCCTAGCCATTCAAACTCCTCCCCACGACACACTGAAGCAGCGACGGCACAGCGGGAAGAATGGTAAACTTTTAAATTTTATTTCTGTTTTATAAAGATTTCAATAATCGTAACATGCAGAAGATGTGTAATTTAGTTGCCCACTGAGTCCCAGGAAATTCTAGACATTAATACAATAGGATGGCTTGTGCCTGGGATATAAAAGACATTTTTAGATGTACTAAATAGTCTTTGGGCAAAATTGATGCCATTAAATGATATTTGGTCGGGTAATGCATGTGATTACAATTTGGCCAACCTAAGCTAAATGTAATTAGTAATACTGGTTTTATATGTGGACAAGAAAAGTTACTGTAATTCCACATTTCTATTAGGATGAAAAATTTTTTTGTTGAAATTCTAAACTTAATGCTAAATATGAAACAATATAAAATTGTGTTTAAAATATCTTGCATGTTATACTGAAGCGGTCTGTCAAGCAGACAGTTCTTTTTGTATTTATTGTGATTATATGAATCTCTTCACCAATAGTATTTGCAAGTACACTTTAAGCACTGTGTATGTAATCATAGGTGGGCTAATGTGGCTTTCCACTACAGCTCTTACCAGATTTTTTATTTTCAGTGTGATTTGGCTGGAATGTTAATTACAGTTGGTTGACATGTGTTCACATTTGCATGACTTCTCTTTGGAGGCTGGTAGGTTGAGTATTGTTCTTTTTATCCCACTTTTCCCTTCCCTGAATGTGAATCTTCTTGCCTTTAGGGTCAATTTTAGCTTTTCCTGGGGGGGGAGGTTTGTTTAGAAAGAGTAGAAAGCCAGTAAATTATTTTATATCTGTTTATAAAAACTACAGTGTATTTTCAACCATTTTGGAAAAACATGTAAATTTCATAAGAAATTTACTTACATGCTTTCATTTACTGACACTTGTATAGTTTAAAGTTAAAGCTAAAGTAAATTAATAGACAAAGGAAACAGCAAAAGGGAAAAAACAAGACTGCAGATAGAGTTTGACATAATAAATAAAAAATGTTGAGATATTGTGTTTTGGTGCCTAGTGGGCATATGTAGTTAACTAGCTAATGGGAAATTAAGATTAAACTGTAAGTAACTATTTGATTTCTATTTTGAATCTTAAGTAATTGTGTCAGTAAGTTGAATTCACTGTATTTTATAAATTCAAAGGGCAATGTTTTGACTGTTTAAAGAATTGTCCTTACCCTTTTATTTAAAAATCATACAACTTTATAACTTTTTGGATTACCTTTTGGGGAAAATTGACAAATGTGAAAGTTCTCATGAACATTTTGTTGATTTTTCTTTTCTTTTTTTCTTTTTACTGTGGCAGATTTTACTAAAGCAAGCTTGCATTTGCAGTATAGTCCTCTCCACATCCCCCCTGGAGATAGTCTTAACTGTGTTACCAGACTGGAGTGGTCCTCTCCCTCAGCCTCTCCTGAGCTGCTAGTAATGCAAAGCTGTGTCACTAGATCTCTTTCTAAAGGTCTAAGTGGTATGATACTGCCCTCAAAGCAGATACTTTTGTTGCAGATGCTAAACTTTTTGAACAAAAACCTGAAGAACTTTAAACATTTTTTTTCTTTTGCGGTGTGTCTCTCACTTAAGAATATCAAACAAGATTTGGATAAAGATAGTCTCAGTAGTAAGGTTACTAGGCTTAAAAAAAGAAATTATGTAAATTAAATTTTCTTAAACAAGTCTTTGCATTTCCTTTTTTGATAAAGAAATTACAATTTCATTCTAAAGTAGTTTTCTTGAGATAGGAACTCATGCTACTGACCCAAGCATGCTTCGAACTCCTAATATTCCTGCTTCTACCTCCCATGTGCAGAGGTTATGAATGTATGCCACCAAGCCTGGTCTTAACCCTAAAATACTTTTTAAAATAAATATTACTGATAATAATTACTACTTTTCCTCTTTTGTATATGAAATGAGCAATTGTTTCATTTCCACAGTAGCCATAGTAAAATGGTTTCTTAAGTTCACTTTATTTTAATAATTCCAAGGATTAGTTTTCCTGGTTTTTTTTTTTTTCTTAATAAGTTGTATTGAATACTGCTGTTTTCAGTTCTTTTGGAGTAAGTACTTTTAACTTTTAGCATGTAGAGTTTTTAGAAAGTTAACTTTCAGACAATTTTACCAGATAGATAGCTTAAGAATGTTAGCTTTCAGGCAATTTTACCAGGTAGGTACATTTATATTTTCTTTATATTTTTTGTTGGGTAGGAAGCAAAGAAAGTCTTATTCTGTTGTCAAAGTATAGCAAGTGTGTCTGTTGACAGAGCAATGGGTGAACTGGTTCTGTAATTGTTAGTGTACAAGCTAAAAGTGTGTTTTTTTTCCCCTTTTAGAAATTGTTACAGTTATCTTCTATTTAAAATGAAGGGGCCCATGAATGCTTTTTTTAGACATTGAGAATGTAATCTAAACTCTGGTGTTTCTGGGACAATCTGAACATTGTTTGCTTTGTAAAATAATGCTTTTAGAGCAGGCTTATGCCAAATTTACTGGCCTTTGAAAGGTGGGTTTAGTGTAATAGTGAAATCGAGACCTGAGTAGACTTATCTTAATGTTAACATTCTTTGGAACCTTTGGCCAAGTTCTAAGGTGAAGATTGAAGGTTTTGTCAAAGCCTCAAATTTAAGGGTATTATTAAATTCCTTACTGCTCCAGTACAGGAGATGGACTCCAGGGCCTTGAACACATTTAAGCAAATGCTCTGTCCCTGAGTCACATCCCCAGTTCAGGAGTATTTTTAATTATCTATTAAGAATGATAACAAAAGTTAAGTAGTCTTATAAAGTTTTCAATTAGAGAACATCTCGAAGTTTTTTGTTTTTTCGGGTTTCTTTTTCTTTCTTTCTTTTTTTTTGAGACCGGATCTCTTTCTGAAGTCCAAGCTGACTAGAACACAAAAGAATTTTGTCTCAGTCTCCTAGGAATTGTGTATTCAGATAATTAAAAATGATTTTATCTATCTTCATTATAATTCAAGAATCAGCACAATACTACTTGATAACTTAAACTTGGATACTTTTTCCTTGAGTTTAAGAAACACTATCCCTTTTGTAAGCCAGTGTATATTCTTGGTATTGCCTGTGTACTCTGGTATGTACTATTACTTTAATACATACACAGACACCGTTTATTTCAATTATGTCTTATTTCCAACATGAAATTATTTTAGCTTTAAATGATTAACATACAAGCTATACTACCAGGTCTACGGGGCCGGTATGTAGCTTAGTTGATGCAGTACTTATTTGATCCTTAGCACTCATAAATTGGGTGCCGTTGTAGACATCTCTAGTCCCAGTACCAAGGAAGTAGAGAGGAGGATCAGAAGTTCAAGGTCATTCCCCACTTAACAAGTCTGGGATTAGAATGGGATGTGGGTTGCATGAGATGTTTTCTGGAAAAAAAGAATGACTTTCATTTGAAGCTGTGGCTTCAAGTATGCCCACTGACATGTGGAGAACTACTTAATTTGTTTTGTCTACTTTGATATAATTTTTGTTCTGCTCTAACATTTTAGTAGATAGGGCACTTAACTGGATGCTGGAAGCCTGTGATCTGTTCCTGTTATTTCTAACAATGTGGTCTCAAGTAACATAACCTGTTTGTTACTTAGTTTTCTGATCTGTGTGTTGGAAACAGTGCTAACCAGGAAGACTAACTACATAGCCTACTTTCATAGTTTGTATGTATTTATCCAGTGCCCTAATAGTTGATACTGCCAGTGGTTTACTCCTGGGGAGTAAAGGTAAGCATGTTTAGTTTCTGGAGTATTGTATAAATGTGTTCATGCTGTGTATTTAAGACTATATGGGGATGGGGTGGCAAGACTCATACTGGCATGTTTGACCAGTAGTAAGGTAGTACTCTCAAGAATTGGTCATGTATTATTCTAAACTGCTTATCTAGATTTCAAGCTACCAAAAAGACAGGGATCCACCATTTCCTATATCCATTGTCCTCTTGAAAGACACATGGAAAGTATCATCAATCATACTCAAAAAGCAATGAGTAACAGTGTCCTGTGACAAGTATCTTCTAATTGTTCCTTACATTGAAAAGTAATGTTATTTTAAATCATAGAAAGATTATAGGAGTTGGGAAAATTGTAAATATGTAGTGATCTCAGTTAACCAGTATCTTAACTTGTAGGTAAGTGGAAGTTTATCTTATAAAGTGGATTGAGTTTATTTAAAAAGTTAAAAGTTGAGCTATCTTCTATCCTTGGAAAGGAAATGATGGATTACGAATTTAATTTTTTTTTTAAACAGAAGCTGTCGTGTTTAGTTTACTAAATGCTTTTTCACTTGGTTTTCTTTTCAGTTATCTGGGTTCCTTTTATTTATTTTAGCATTTAACATTTTTATTTATTTTGTGTGTGTGTGTATGAGAGAAAGAGAAAGTGTGAGAGGGTACTGTGTGTTCCTGTGGAGGAAGGACCAAGTATGTCTTTGGGAAACATCCTATATTTCTTCTACCTCCTTTTTGATTTGCTCTGGGATTTCCCAGACTCCACCCATTAGGGCCCTTGTTTCCTGCCTGGGATCAGGACCTTTTACTTGTGAGACAGTCTTAACCCCTGACCTGAGACATCTCTCCAGTCCCTAGGTTCCTTTTAAAGAGATTCAAATGTGGAAAGTATTACTTCCAAATGTATGACTTTTGTACTTGTTAGTCTTAAGTAATAGGATTTCTTTTCACAATCTTTCTGTTTTAAGAGAAAGAGGAGAGTGCAGAAGTCATAAAATAACTTTTGGGAGTTGATTGTTTCCTACCTTTGTGAGTGCCTTTTTATATGTTGAGCCAGCCATCTCACCAGCCCATCTTTAATATTTTTGAGAAAAAGAGCAAGACAGTTAAATGTGAGCAGACCATACATGCCCTACATGCTTGTGGAGGTCAGAGGATAACTGTACAGAAGTTGGATCTCTTCTTCCATCCTCTGGACTCTGAGGATGGACTTGGGTTGTCAGGTTTGCATACAGGTGCTACTGAGCCATCATACTGGCCCAATACTTTAAAATGTCATCTTAACATTGAAAGTTCAGGGAAGAATTCTTTCATGATGCAAAATAATGTTGGGATTTAGGCTTTATTGACAAGTGTTTGGGGAGATTTATTGATGAAATTTAATGTAAGTGTAAATACTGGTTTTCATGTATCATAAACCAGAGAAGATACAGGTTTATATCTAAGAGCGCTGATTTTAATTTTAAAAAATTTGTTTGTTCATTTATTTGAGAGAACATATGTATGCATGCCATGGAGCATGGGTGGAAGTCAGAGGACAACTGGCAGAAGTCAGTTCTCTTCCGCTACGTTGTGGGCTTTCAGGAATCTAACTCTGGTCACCAGCTTTTCTACTAGGCACTTTACCCCCGAGCTATCTCATTGGCCCAAGTTTTTAATTGTTAACCTTTTTTTTTCACTTCTCTGTATTTGTTGTGTGTGACATGCCATGTTGCATGTGTGATCAAAGGACAGATTGTGGGAGTTCTCATCTTCCACCATGCGAGTTTTGGAGATTGAATTCAAGATGTCAGGCTTGTTGACAAATACCTCTAATCCACTGAGTTATCTCACTGGCCTGTGAGGCTCTTTCATTTTTGAGCAGTTGTACGTAGATTATGAAATCACCTACCTACCAAATAATATAATTATCTGCTTGTAAAGTAACTTTATCCTTACAGGTGACTTAAGTTAATAAACCAGTAATTTCACTTGTAAAGTAACTTTATCCTTACAGGTGACTTAAGTTAATAAACCAGTAATTTCACTTGTAAAGTAACTTTATCCTTACAGGTGACTTAAGTTTAAAATAAACCAGTAATTTCTAAAGTTAAAATGCTTATGTCTTACTTGCTGGTGAGATTTCACTTTGATTTATTATAGTAGGATTTTACAAGTGTACTTTATAGTGATAAAATACTAGAAAATTTTAATTAAGAATGGTGTTCTTGATTAACCTTACTATAAAGGTATTGGCCTTTTAGGGTGCATGCCTGGAATGTATGTCAGGTCAACATTATGATGTTTCTTTTAACTGTCAGAAGGTCATGAGTGGTTTGGAAGAATATAAAAATCAATAGTAAATTGGGCTGGAAGATGGCTCAGTGGTTAAGACATTTGCTTTTCAAGCCAAAGGACAGGAATTCAAGTTCCCAGATCCCATGTGAGAAAAGCTGAGTGAGTGTGGCAAAGACCTGTAAGCCAATTCTGGAAGGTAGAACCTGGGAAAGTTCCACAGCAAAGTAATAAGGCATAAGAACAATTCAGGATAATTACTTTCCAGTGTTATTCTTGGGTCTCCAGAGGCAGACAAACTCTGCCCACTTGTATACATGCCCACACATGTTGTGCACACACAGAAAAATCAATAGTAAAGTAAGTTTCATGTTTTTTTTTTTCTATCTCAATTCTAAGAGTAATGAGGTTTATCATTTACCTTAAATGAAACATTTTACAATGCTGACTTGGTAGAGAAAGTATCCTTAAGTAAAACTCTAGTCAATTTTGGAGTGTTAAATAGCATAGTAGTTCAGAGAATTAGCTTATATTGGGGGAAAAAATTTAAAAAAATTTGTGCATGTGTATCAGAGGGCACCTGTGTCCCTGTGGAAGATCAAGGGAGACTTCAGGAATCATCCTGGATTACTTCCACCTCCTTGCTTCGCTCTGGGATTTCATAGGCTCCACTCATTAGGGCCAGAAGTGCAGTTCGCCACTGTTTCCGCCTGGCATTTTTATGTGCGACCTGGGATCCGAATTTAGGACCTTTTGCTTGTGACACACAGTCTTAACCCCTGAGCCATCTCTAAATAATTTTTTTTGAGATATCTCATTGTGTAGTCCAGGCTGGCCTTTCCCTAGTGATCTTCTTGCCATGGTCTCCAAAGTGCTAGAATTACAAGCATAAGCCATTATTAAACTGGGGCATTAACCAGTGAGATGGCTCACAGGTTAAAGATACTTGCTGCAAGGACCTAATAACTTGAGTTCAATCCCAAGAACCTACTTTTAAAGTTTGTCATTCGACCTTCACTTGCTTGTGTACACATGCATACACATTTTCTTTTAAATTGCCAGTAATATGCTGATCAGTAGTATGTTTCAAATTATTTTCTAAAAATGTCATGTAAAATGTAGTTTGGACAGATAACAGTGGTAGCCTATAGTTTTGGTTTTGGAAGGAAGAGTCTGGAAACCCCAGAGCAAAGCATTGAGGTAGAGCAGTCAAGAATGATTACTGATGTCACCTTTGGGCCTTTATAAACACATACAGTGCCCTCTGATACATACACACAAAGGGGAAAAATAAAAATGTCGTGTATTGTTGACTTACGAACTTTAAATGTACAATTATAAAGGCTTTTAAAGGAAAAATGACATTTCAAAATGTTTTAGCCTGGGGAGATTTAAATTTTTATGTAGTTAAGACTTTAGCATTGAACATGTTAGGATTTTATGTAAACTTTTTAATTTTTGTTTATTTTTTTGCGTGTATGTGTGTATCAGAGGACGCTGTGTCCCTATGAAGGTCCAAGGTTGACTTCAGGAATCATCCTGGATTGCTTCTACCTCCTTTATGCTTCTATCTGGGATTTCTGTGCTTTTCCAGAGCCAGAGTTACAGGCCTCTGCCATTTTTACCTGGGACTTGGGGTTTGAACTCAGGTCCTTCTGCTTTGGAGGCAGTCTTAACCCCCTGAATCATTCATCTCTCAGCCCTTATGTAAAACTTTTTTTTCCTTTTTTCTTTTTTTTTTTTATTATGTAAAACTTTTATTATAGTTTTTCTTTAGTGTTGGGGAATTTAAGAAACCTACCCAGTTAAATTGAAATGAATTACTGTAAAGCTGTTTATTATTTTTAGATTGTATTTTACTCTGCAAAGTAATTTTTATTGAACATTAAAATGCATCTTTGCAGTCTATTAAGCCAATTCAATCCTAACTGCAGGTAATTATAACAGTTTTAAAAGTATTCCTCTTCCTCACAGTTTATATTTAGTATTTCTAAACTTGTGCAGTATAAAGTGAGAAAATGTCCCACAGAGTACCTGAGTTTCTGATTAACAGAGCATCTATACTGTTATATAACTTTGTCATTGACTTATAACTTGATTTATTATCAACAGTTGTAAATGCAAAGAGACTTCTATTGTTGAGAAATATTCTAAATTAGCATTTGCTTATGTCTTTGGGAGACTGAAATGTTGTACAATGGTTACTATTAAAAAAAATCTTAGGAAAAATTTGCCTGAACCAGGCATGCCTGTAATTGTAGCACTCAGCAATGGAATCCAGAAGGACTGCTACAGATTTGAAGCTGGCTAGGTCTACATGACTAGAGCTTGTTTCAAAAAGGGGTGGGCTGGAGAGATGGCTCAGGGGTTAAGCCTTTGCCTAGAAAGGAGAAGGACCTGAGTTCAGATCCTAGATGCCACGTAGAAATGCCAGAAGGCATTTCTGGAAGGCAAAGTCCAGGAAATCCCAAAGCAAGAAGTAGGTAGGGCATTCCAGAGTGATTTCCCCACGTTACCCTTGGGCCTTCACGGGCACACACACATTGTCCTCTATACACACACACAGACACACAGATGTGCACACCAGCACCTACGTGCATGTTTCCCCCCTCCAAAAAAAAAAAAAAAAGGCAGGGGAGTCTGTAATTTTAACTTGGCTGTTTTGAAATTTTTGAAATTCTGGATTCTGTCACTCCTCCAGGTGCAATAATTTCCTGCAGGAATGACAGCAACTTGGAAAGCTGGGTCTTTTAATCTGTTGGACGAATTGCAGGTGTTGTGCTTTAAACAAGGCAGTTGTATAAAGATGTTGGTGTTTTGACTTTTAAGCCACCTCAGTATGAGAGGAAGTGCATGCTAGTGTTGTATAGTTAAGTAAGTGCCTATTTGTCCATCAAGACTGTTTTAGCCTTAGTTCATCTCTTACTGTATTGTGTAGTTTATTGTGTCTACTGGATAAAAATGGAATGGATTTCATGTTACATTTAATAATGATAGAATAGATTTGTTTATTGAAGTGTATTTTTGTATTTATTTAGCCTTTCTTAGAAGAAAAAACTTGAGTTTTTTTTTTTTTTTTAATTTTATTTTATGTGTGGGGGACAAGGGTGACTTCAGGAATCATCCTGCTTCACTCTGTGATTTCCCAGGCTGTTTTCCGCCTGGTGTTTTTACGCGGGAACTAGGATCCAAACTCAGGACCTTCTGCTTGTAAGGCAGAGTCTTAACCCCTGAGCCATCTCTCCAGCCCCTTGAGTGCTTTTGTGCTGCCAAAATACTAATATTTGTCTTAAAGATGCGCCACTTAGACTGTAGCTTAGAAGCCATTATACTTTACAGAAATTTGGAAAGTTTGACACCTGGCTGCTATCCTGTAAAATGTAGGGGAAACATTGATTATATATAAGACAAGCTAGTGATTAATATGGCAAAAATAAAAATACAAAAAGTAAGAAATGAAGGACTGGCAAGATGGCTTAGTGTGTGGGTAAAGGTGCTTGCCATGTAAACCTCAAATCTAATGGCCCATGTAAAGGTGGAAGGAATGAACGGACTCTGAAAGTTAAGTCCTATGACCATGCACCACACATCATGTGTGTGCTCATGCATATATTTGCTCTCTCTCTGAAAAAAGCTAAGACATGAGATGTACTTGTCATATCACTAAGTAGTCACTGTCAGAGATCCTTGAACTAATACAGTGATAGGTTAAAGGTGAGGGCGTGTGCATAGGATTATTGCTAGAGAAGGTAAGAAAGAGGGATGGTTCGAAGAAAAACATTTCATGAAGGCAGCAACCCAGCGGCCTATACCTGTAATCCTATCACTTCTGAGAATGAGATACGGTTTCCCAAGTTTGAGGCCAGTTTGGCTATAGAGTAAGACTTACTGAAAAAAAAAAACAAAAAAACCCCCAACAAAAAACCCAAAAGGCCAGCTGATTTGCTCAGTTAGTGAAAATCTTTGCCCAGACCTGTTCACTTGAGTTGAATCCTTAGAATCTGTGTAAAGGTGGATGGAGAGAACTACACAAAGTTGTCCTCTGACTGACCTCCACACACAAGTATACACATTTTCAGGACACATACGAATAAACTAATTAAAATTACGAAACCAAATAGAATCAAACTAGTTGAAGGCTATGAGACATGCAGTGTTTCAAGAAAGTTGGAATGTATGGCTGTTTTCTAATCGTTCTCAATAATCAAAGTTTTACTATATATTGACACTGTTTTTGCAAACTAGAAATCATATATATGGAGTATACAAAAGGGACAAGTTTAGGAAAGATAGTATCTTCAGTTTACCCTTTAGCTCTGTTAAGAGTGAGCATTTTTTTCAACAAAGCATTTAACTGAGCCAATTGATAAATTAGTATACATATCTAATGTTTAAGAAAATAAACGTCTATCTGAAAAGCAGTTTGGCTTGAAAATAGTAATAGAGCATACCTAGATGCTAAAATTTCTGTTAAAACTATGATCAGCATACTTAATAATTTTAAAGACATTGAATGTTCTATCTTGATAATTAACTAGACAATTTTTTTGGCCCTTCAGGAGTATCTTTTTATAATGTTCTTATACCTTTGTTTAGACTGAAACGAATTTCAGTTAAGTTATGGTATATTTCTGTAATCACAAGTAATTCGATGGTTTAAATCTTACTCTAGAACTTGATTTATAATTAAGACGTGTCTTTTTAAAAATGTTATTTGAGAGACAGATGTGCACACATGTACCATATTGGCTTGTGGGGGGGGTCAACTCAGGTTTCCAAACAGGCACCTTTCTCACTGAGCTATCTCACTGGGTGCTCATTCTTATCTTTAAAAAGCATCCTCTTGTTGGTAATAAATTTTCACCTATGAAAGGTATTTTGGAACTTCAGATTAAAAATATATTTATAACATTAGTTATTTAAATAAAGGTTATGCATAGGAAGTTGAATTATTCAGTTGAAAGAATTGTGTATTTAAAATCTCAAATTTTCTGTGGAATTGGAAATGGGAAAATATTTAATTTTGGTACATTCACTTGATTATAAAATGCCAAATGGTTACAAGTCTTCAGGAATGAAAACTTTGAGAAAGTCCTGAAAATTGAGCCTCTAAGTGACCCAGCTCTAGAGTACATTGGAGGTTGAAAACATAACTTTAAATAAGATACTACATATCTAAAGTAAGACTTCTTTTGCACTAAAAAGTAGCTCGATTAGAGGTCATGTAATTCTGTGGTAGGAGATTAGTAACAACTCAGTTAACTAGGCATCTTTGAAGTAAAGGAAGACCCTAATTTCATAGACAGTTATTAGCCACTTACTATCAGAATGGGTGGGTCTTAAACAGCAGTATCTACAAAACTACAAAAAGGAGATGTTTTATATGAAAGGCTTGTTTTCTAGTTTCTTTCCAGAAATGGAAGTTGGTTCTGTACTTTCTCCTTCCATACTTATGGTCCACCTCCTTGTTAAAAAGAGAAATTCTTCTTAAATTGTGTTTATGAGAGAAAGCAACAGCATGTGTGCTATCATATACTTTGAATATCAGAAGACAACTTTCAGAAGTCGGTTCTCTCCTATTGTGTGAGATTCCAGAGATTGAACTTAGATGAGCAGGTTTGGGAACAGGTACCTTAACTTGCTAAGCCATCTGGCCAGCCCAAAGATGAGGAAATCCTGAGCAAGTGTGATTGACAAATTTTGACAGTTAACTCTTAAATTTCCAGTTCGTCTTTTTAAGGTAAAAGGTACAGGTCTTGCTTTTATTATTGTTATCATTATCACAGCTGCTACAAGAACTGTACGTTTTGGCATTCTGCTGTATAATGTGACTTCATGCATTTTTTTGTTGTTTTTAGCATGTGTATAGTCTTACCTTGCTTGAGTAGTTTTCCACTTACCACCTGTCATTTTTAACATTATTATAGATGTAAACATTTTATTACTGGTTAACTGAGGTTCTGATGTATGCAAGTCATCTAAATTAGTGAAATGTGCCTCAATAGATAATTCGTTTTTCCAAGTTGTTTATGTGATTATTTTGTTTTTATTAAAGACACTTGCACATGAAAAAGGTGAATTTACAATTTGTAGGACTTAATTTTTTCCTTTTTATGTGCTGAGAGCTCTGCAAATGGGAGAACTATTAAAAGAAAAGAAACTTTAGCACAGACAGGATGCTTTGGCTGTGATGTTGGAGACTGTTCATCATTTTTTGACAAGTTTAATGAAGATTTAAAAGGAACTAGAAACTAAGATTCTGTCTTGGGGAAAAAAAACATGTTTAGTATTTGTACCTGGCATGCATTTTTCCTTTTTTTTAATCCAAATGGCTGTTTGTTTACTTTTTTATTCTTTACAGATAGGATGTTTTAATGTGTAACTGTACTGTAGTAAGAATGTCATTTTATTGTACTGCCCAGTATATTGATATAGTTTGGAGGTGTTTACTAATGTGGGTAACTGTAAGGCAAAGTTTTAGTTTCATCTTAGTATGTTAATACTGCTTTTTGTCTTTACAGGAAAATGTTTATAGGAGGCCTTAGCTGGGACACTACAAAGAAAGACCTGAAGGACTACTTTTCCAAATTTGGTGAAGTTGTAGACTGCACTCTGAAGTTAGATCCTATCACAGGGCGATCAAGGGGTTTTGGCTTTGTGCTATTTAAAGAATCGGAGAGTGTAGATAAGGTAGTGTGTTATGTATTCTGATTAGTTAATAAAACATGAACAGTTTGATATAATGAATTTGTATTTGTAATTTCTCCTTTATAAATATAAGAAAGGCAGAGAGGTATGTTTTTTTGCTGATAAATTTTCTTGTTGAAATCAGAGTCTCATGTAGATAAAGTTTGAATGTAGGTGAGAATTAATTATCTCAATCCTCCACTTTCCAGTCAGGAGTTTCAGGAGTGCACTGACAAATACCTGACTCTTGTCAGTATATTTTATGAAGAGAGGCAAATTTAGGGATCATTTATTAAATACTTTGTTGTGACAGGCTTTACTAAATTAAAAACGACTTTTAAAAAGGCTGAGACATGGCTGGGGTACAGTTAATATCTAGTGTGTGCATCTCCATGTTCAATCTCCAGTGTCATGCTTTTGGGAGGGAGGTGGAGGAGGGAGTTTTTAGATGCCCTGTTGATGACAGGAGAAGACTATTTAAAATTTTTTATTAGACAGTCATTTTTTCCCTTCTATCTCTGAGTCTTAATTATTTCCCTCAATTGAAATTTTCAGACAAGCAACTTTTGATTAAATCATTTGGTTCTGAGCTTAAAATTCATAACCTCCATTTATGTTGTTAGCCATGAAAGGTAATAGTTACCTTAGTATTTGGTAAAATTTATGTGGTGCTTCCCATACCTCAATTCTTTATACTTAGGCACCAGTGTATATTAACTGAGGTGCTATCACAGTGACTTGACAATCTTAAACCAGTTACATGATGGTGTTAATTTTCTGTAATTAATAAGTGATTTGTCTCTGAACTTAAGTTACATACATTTAAAGTGAAAACCTTAATTTCTTTAGGTCATGGATCAGAAAGAACATAAATTGAATGGGAAAGTGATTGATCCTAAAAGGGCCAAAGCCATGAAAACAAAAGAGCCTGTCAAAAAAATTTTTGTTGGTGGCCTTTCTCCAGATACACCTGAAGAGAAAATAAGAGAGTACTTTGGTGGTTTTGGTGAGGTATGTTGTTTTGACCCAGTTTACATCATCAGTGTGAATGTGATTGCATATGAAGTGTGCTCAGTCATTGGGTTTTCCCAAATTATTTATAAAGTTAGGGCAATTATATAATTTGTTTTGAAGTAAGGATTTTGGGATAAACAGTTTTGAAGGTTAGATACTTTTCTCTAGGTACATACAGGTAATAAACTCTTGGGGGAGGAGGGGTAGCACCTTGATATGGCAGGCGTTCTTGAACTCTTGAGCTTACATGATTTTTCTGCCTTAATCTCCCAAGTCGCTGGGACTACAATGTCCTATTATATATTTTATTTCTTCAGATAGTATTGTTAACTCAAGTTGGCTGAATTGTGGAAGGAATAAATAAAAAGATAACACAGGTATTTGCAAGCAGAGAGCAGTTTTGGAACTGAGTGACTCTAAAGATATTTGTGATTTGAAGCATATGCTTTCCAGTCTGTAGTAGCAGTACCACTTCAATTCCTGTCTTTCCAAATGCAAGGAAGTTTTTTTTTTTTTTGGTGGGGCTCTGAGTTTGTGATCCTTGAGTTAGGTAATAGGTCATACATAAACATCTAACAATAAGCATCTAATAAAATGTGTATGTGTGGTTTTGTTTTATGGTTAGGTGTAAAATTGGATATTCTCATCTGAAGAATCTCTTATAAGGATTAGAATAAACGGAGATAAGTAGCAAAATTAGGGGGTTAAATATATTTTCTTTGTGTAGCCCCCTCAAAATTTGGGTCACAAATGCCAGGCAATAAAATGCAAACTAGAATATTGAGTCTTTTTTTTTTTTTTTAATGTCAGGTCGAATCCATAGAGCTCCCCATGGACAACAAGACCAATAAGAGGCGTGGGTTCTGCTTTATTACCTTTAAGGAAGAAGAACCAGTGAAGAAGATAATGGAAAAGAAATACCACAATGTTGGTCTTAGTAAAGTAAGTTAAAACATCCATTAACTGATAGAGGAAAATTAGGGAGATTCTGGTGGTTCTGCTTTCTGCAAAGAATTTAGTTGTTTATGTTCTAAAGATTTCCTTGAGTCCTTATTTATTGAAGTCATTGAGGTTTTTTTCCCTCTTTTTTTTTTTTTATTAAAAATTTAATTATACATTTTAAAATTTTTTACCAGTTCCCTCCCTCCCTTCCCTCTTTTATGTTG